>NIJG01000029.1:2417399-2553534 GCA_002201625.1 Euglossa dilemma
TAATAAAATGACTCGAATAGTACGACTTGTTTATTCGGAGATAATTGATTGTCCACCGAGTAATTAACGACCATTAACTCGTCGTTGTTTGACCATGGCCGAGCAAAAGATCGCGCGAGCGGATAATTAAATCGCTTTCTATGTACCTTGCACCTTTTACGCCAGATTAACGAGTGCACACCCCTCTGAAGCAGGAAGATCGCCTAAGTGCGTTGTTTCGCACCCTCGCGAGCGAATTTTCCCGCCATTCTACGCCTCGACGCGGGCGTCGCGCCGATTGCTACTATCGCGGCGAAAATGCCTCGTATTTTACCACTTTAGAGAGAAAAAAATCAAGCAATTTCGAGAAATAAAAAAGTATGAGGTGAAACGGTGAAAATTTCGCTTCTCTACGATTTTTCCGTCCTATTAAATCGTACACGTTCGATTTAATCCTAGATTATCTCACGGAAAGTTCGATTTCCGATAGATCGAATATGTTTGCCCTATTATCGCTGTACCACTGATGAAAATGAATCATTTTATTTCCATTTCGGCCCGGTTATTAATACGGAATTAATTAACTGCTCCATTAGTCGGAGAAGTTGATCGATTTATTATTCTCCAACAAATACTACTTTGCCTCCAAGAGAATTAATTAATTCGCGAATGGTATCGAAATTAATAATAATAATGATACATTACATGGAATAATGCGCAACGATAATGCTAATAACAAGATTAACTTGGAAATAACAACAGTGGTAATGATATTCGTGGGATAATATTAATATTGATATTCCTACAATAATTTCCGCAAGTATAGGAATATGAATAAAAATGACTGTTGAAAATATCATAACAAAGCCAAAGAGATTCTCCAATAAATCGACGGCAATCTTGATCTCGGTCTTGACAAACGAATAAGAACCTTCCTTTAACCTGATCCCAACTTTCAATCTAATTTACGTTCCACCCCGGCTATTCTTTATGCTTCCCCCCGTTTCCGTTAACGATTCCCAATTTCCCGAAAATAAAACTACTTTATCCAAGAGCGAAAGTGCTTTAAGCAAAACAATTTTCATTAGCCCGGAAAGTTCGATTCCGTCTGTTTTACATTCTCAAAGAAGCTCGGGACGAGGTTCGCCTGGATGAAAAGGGAAGTCCCTTCAAGAATCGCGAAGGGAGGCTACGCGGCCTCCCCTTTATTTTCCTCTGCAACCGAATCACATGCTGCGACCGATAATTTTGTTTCCTACGTATTTTCCCGTCGTTGTGGAATTAAAGATTCCGCAGTGGGCTTTCCCGTAGAAACGGCCGCGCCGAGGGTTGCCTCGAAGATCAAAAGGAAACGAAACGAAATTGGGGAAAAATATAGCAGAAATACTCCGGGGTCAGGCCAATGGAGTTTCCCGCGTTTAGGGGAGCGAAATAAAATTTTTAGCCTAGAGTTCCCCGCTTTTCCACGAAGTTCCCTGGTTCCCGTTGCCTTCAGAAAATCGACCAGCCCAGGTTTATTCGATTCACCTACTATATTATCTCCTATCCTCGATTCCGAGACCCAGATTTCCGCGTCTCCTCGTATCAAAGCGAAGAAGATAAAAATTCGAAGCTTCTAAAATTACACGAGGGAACAAACAACCTAAAACTTGATTTTTAATATAAAATTTTAACCGCTTCACACGCGAATTCTATTCAAATTTCGGAAGCTTCGAAATACGCGATCGCGTTATTCGTTTACACGGTTTCTGCTAACATTCTACAGAAAAATGTCACAAAAATTCCTCGCGAAATTCCGACGTATCGTCCATAATCCTGCGACAAGTATCCGAATGGAAGCGTAAACCCGGGGACAACTTCTGCCGAGTCAATCCCGGCTGGAAATTCCAAATTTCCAATCTCGTTCCAATCTCTGCGCTCCGATACAACTTCGAAATCTCGCGAAATCCTCGAAGCGGGATCGAAAAACGGGAAACCTTTCGGGGGGGAGAGGATAGGAAAAAAAGGGAACGGGAGAGAGAAAGAGAGAGAGAAACGAGGAAAGGAGAGCGGAATCGTGTCACGTTCCACCCCCTTTCCACGGGTTCACGCTGGCTGTTTACCTCTGCAAACCTTCCCTCCCCCCCGTGTTTTCCTTTCCGTCGAATCGGCGAATGACAACGAAATCCACCGGGGAACAATACTTACTTTGCTGTCCAGGCCGATTCGGCCAGACGTGCTCGGCCGCGCGTGAAAGAAACAGGGGGCGGTCGCACCGGCAACCGATGAACTTCTGTTTTAAATCGAAATCGGGGCGGAGTGGGGAGGAGGGTTGCTCTTCCCGAAGGAGCAGAGGAACGCTTTCAGCGTTCTCGATGGGGTGGCGAAGGCTTTAAATAAAGCGCAGCCCCGTGAACAAGACGGGTAGGGGTAGAAGATGGAGATGCACCGCGAGACAATTAGTCCTTCCGTATTTGCGCTCGATGTTTTGCTCGAGGAATTTGTTTAGAGGGGTGAAAGCACCCTTTAATGGAGTTTTTCTTTTTTTTTTAAATAGATTCGTAACGTTTCGCAGTTGGGGTCGGCTCTGCAGGGGTCTCGCAGCCTTTCGATGCGGGAGAGGGTTTTTTTAAGGCCGAGCATTGTTCGAGCAAGTGTTCCGAGATCGATTGGGCATTTCGACGCTCGGAATCATCAAGTGTTTGTTTTCTTACGAATATTATCTGTTAGGGCGAAGAGGTTATTGCGGAGCAAATTGTAAGCAATGGAAGAATACCATATTTATTGTTTAAGAGTAGAGGGTGGACTTGATTGGAGTCACGGTCAGACAAAGTCTTCAATGCGTGGAGAAAAGGAATGACGTGCGGTAACAAACTTCTAGAGCTTTATTTTTCGCAATTCTATAACATTATCTTCTTTTTCTTTGCTAATAATAATGCTGAATATTTTTCACGATCTGTGAAAGTCAAAAGTGGTTTGAATATGTTATTTTAGCGGTTGCAGAATGGTCTTGAAATATGCACAGTAATCAGTTTGAATGGTAAATTTAATCTGAAGGGATATACACGAAAAGTGAAATGATAATCAATAGAACAAGGGAACACAAAATTAATGGCACAGAGACCATTAGTATAATACGTTATTAACGCAATACAAAAGCAGAGGATTGTCTTTGCAACAGAAGTATTTATATATTGAGAATTATTTGTCTTCATGTTTCAAATGAGTATTATCCTTTTCTTAACATTTCTTTTTTCGTGTTTTAGAGATTATTCTTTCCTTTCCTTTTGTTAACGATATTAGCCATTTTCCAAGCGAGTGAATATACTGGTATGCGAAAGGAGAATTGTTTCAAGATGAAGTATTCAGCGAGGAAATGTTTTGAAAGCCAGAAGCGGTTTGAATATAAAAGGTGAGCGCTATCTTTGTGACAGAATATTTCCCAAAGAAACATTTATACACCGAGAATCATTTTCTGCGCCAGATACTTCGTGTTTTAAGTACTTTTTAAAATAAGCAGCCCGAAATTTGAGCAAATATCAAAAACCGAGAGATTAAGAGCACCCTGGAGCAGCTCGGAACAAGATTTAAATATTCCCCTCACAGTGGAATATTTTCCAAAGAAACAGATCAAACTTTGAAATTGCTTCTGCAGGGTTCCGGCGAGAATTTCTAGGTTACTCGGAAGTTTCTCGATAAAAACTTCCTGAATAGATTTTTTTCACCTGACTTCTGAACAATCCCTGTTCGGGCCGAAAATTGGTTTCGCGAGTTATCGAATAAAACACGAACGACACATAGTATCCCTTCGACAAATTCATTTTCGCATAAAATACGTTATACCGAGAATAACAAATAATCCTACGACACCCATGGATAAAATTACAAATTAAACATCGCTCCTACGAATCTTTAAACGAAGCCAGAAAAAAAAAGAGAAACGCTGGAAAGCAATCTAAAACGAAAATTGGTGATAAAATGGAATAATAAATACTCGTAAACGAATTTTCACGTAGCTCTGGAACGAAACTGGAATCGTTTCACGCAATGGCCCCGAAGAACGGGCGCGTTGTTGAAAAATATTGCAGGGGCCAATGGATAGAGGAAAGCTACCGAAGAGGGTGGCGACGTGTTCGGCTTTGAGAACGGAAAAAGAGATTTACGGTGCACGGCCGCGATCCACGCGTGCACCGTGCATAAGTGGTTTCGTTATCTAACAGGTGGAAAGACCTGGCGGCTGCAATTAAGGCGCCAAAGCAGGTTAATTGAGGGAGCGAACGAGTCCGGTAGCCGGTTACACGCCCCCGGAGAACAACCACTAATTTTCTAATTAAAGGAACCTCACCCGGCCTCGTCGAAATTCTGCGCGAACCTTTCCCTATCGTTCGCGTCACGTCGTAATATACCGCGTGTGTTTTCCTTCCGAACAGTCGCAGAAAGTTACCTGGCCGCAGGTGAAGGAGGTTATTATTAATAATACACTATCGCGACCGCAGGGGTGGGATGTGCGTGTCACCTGTACGGCGATTAAAATCGTTTCCAACGCGATCGATAGATGGATCGTTGATTTCGAGAATGGTATGAGTTCATTTAAAAAAAGAAATAAGGTAATTTTTGAGTAATTTAGCGTAGAATGAACTTGGACCACCTATTTCTGGAAACTATATTTTATCGTTGATTTTCAGAGCGGTGTAAGTCTATTAAAAAAAAGAAACAAGATATCGTGTAATTTGTGAGTAATTTACCGTAGAATGGACTTGAACTACCTATTTCTGGAAACTATATTTTATCGTTGATTTTCAGAGCGGTGTAAGTCTATTAAAAAAAAGAAACAAGATATCGTGTAATTTGTGAGTAATTTACCGTAGAATGGACTTGAACTACCTATTTCTGGAAACTATATTTTATCGTTGATTTTCAGAGCGATGTAAGTCTATTAAAAAAAAGAAACAAGATATCGTGTAATTTGTGAGTAATTTACCGTAGAATGGACTTGAACAACCTATTTCTGGAAACTATATTTTATCGTTGATTTTCAGAGCGGAGTAAGTCCATTAAAAAAAAGGAACAAGATATGGTGTAATTTGTAAGCAATGTAGCGTAGAATGGACTTGGATTACCTGTTTTTAGAAATTATATTTTATCGTTGATTTTCAGAGCGACGTGAGTCCATTAAAAAAGAAATAAAATATCGTGTAATTTGTGAGTAATTTACCGTAGAATGGACTTGAACTACCTATTTTTATCGTTGATTTTCAGAGCGACGTAAGTCCATTAAAAAAGAAATAAAATATCGTGTAATTTGTGAGTAATTTACCGTAGAATGGACTTGAACTACCTATTCCTGGAAAATATGTTTTATCGTTTATATTCAGAGCGATGTAAGTCCATTTAAAAAAAGAATTTGTGAATAATTTAGCGTAGAGTGGACTTGGACCACCTACTTCTGGAAATGATATTTTATTATTGCAAAGCCACTTTGTTATCTTGTTACACGGGCTGGGAATTTATGAAGGAGATTATGTAACAGATCGCGGGTAGTATAAAGTTGATAAAATCTTTAATTTGGCAGGACTGTGGGTTAGGCTAGACTCTGATAGAGATATCTCCCTGCTTCCTAATATCATGACACGTAGCTACACGAGCTCGTTAAGATAAATACTGGTCTTACGTGCCGTTCCTTGTCTCCTGGTTTAGAAAGATACACTGGGTTCTATCTCCTCTGAGCTTCTTAATTAAATCCTGAAATGTATCTCTGATAATTTTCTATGAAATGAAACCGACCACCGACATTCAGCAGCCTTTCACTAAAAATCATTTAAAAAATATTCCATATATATAACGCGATAGAAACTCATCGTAAATTTCATAGATTACTTAATGAGAAATACGAACGATCCTTTTATCCAATTATCTTCTTCGCGCGTTTTCACAGAGTCTCGTAGGAGCTCGACACCGGGGGTAACTTTAAAACGTTTTATCAGAGATGGCCAGGCAACCGGCTGTGAAACGCAGAAATAACGATCGGGGCCTGTGGTCGCGAGGGGGTTGATACTTGCACGGGGACGGAAGCGGCGTAACAGAGCCTCAAAAGACGGTTAATTGGGGGAGCACGCAGGGGTTGCAACGGGGTTGCACGAGCCTCCGTTGGCTCGAGAACCGGCCAGATCCTGACCTGGACATCAAAGCCGGGGCTTAAAGCGACGTATCCGTTCGCCTGCAGCGGGCTTAAGGGGTGAATTTCACCCCCGTTGTGACGCCACGGATATCCTAGCTGGCCGACCCTGCTGGCCGACCGCGTCCAGGATATATCTGGGGGATGGAGGAACGGATACCCGATTGTGGACAATCCGAGAGAAATTTAGCCGACGCAGTCATTGGAAACGTGTTTGAAAGAAGCTCTCCCAGGGGTGTGACAGCGGTCGCGGGTTTGCTGGTCAAAACACCCGCGATCCGATGGAAATTATTCGAATTATTCGTAAGTTCTGTCACGGATCACTTCCGATGGGTTCGATGCTTTACGTCCATGATAGTTCGCGGAGTTTTACGTGTGACAGTGTTGTCAGCACCGCGATATTTGATGATCGTGTAGAACAGAGATTTATATTTTGATATTTTACAGATTCTACAGATTTTAAATATGTAAATTTCAACTTCATCGCGAGTTTTAATATTAGAATGCAGTAGGTGCTCTGCATGAGCTGTTGTACATGGAGAGTTTTTTCATTTTATTATTCTTTGATACATTTACCGTTTCGAATGATATTTCTCGTTGCTTTCTTCTATTTCTGTATCGTTTTAAATATAATAGGCGTTCTGCATGGATTTTGAACATGGAAGTCTATGTCAAAAAGTCTATTTTACGAATTATTAAAAAACGCGGCTAGTAGGCGCAAAATTAATATCGATTCTTCTTCAGATAGGACCATAACTATTTACACCTATTCATTTCCATGATATTATTTTAATTAACACCGTTCACGTATCATCCTTTTCCATTTAACTCACTAGCGTCACCACGTTACATATCTCCGGTAAACGTTAACGGTAAGTCTCCTACACATCGTTTATTTCCAATTTTCTTTTTGCTACGCGATGCAAACTACCCATAACCTGCACATCAAAATATATGGAACATTTTATAGATATAGACGGAACGAACGAAAAATTGCGTCTCGTGGACGATGAAGCTAATCGAACATCGACTAACGATCAAACGCATCATCATCCCCGATATCGATCTCCGGCGTGGGACACTATTGCAAAGCGTCTCCTAACGACCAACCGGGCTCGTTAATAACCTCGTGTATTATTCAAAAATCGAACCGCCTTTCACCGTCCATTCGTGTCCTCGTCCGGATGCGTTATCGCTGCTGATAAGTGTCCGCCAGGTGCGCACACGCGAGGGCCCCGCGGTGAAAATTGCCATCGAGACATTAAAACGATCCGGTCTCGTTGACCCTTTTATCGCGGTCGCGATCATGGCAGCACACCTTGCGGAAATCTCTCTCTCTCTCCCCTTGGTCTCTCGCGACGGGAAACCCGTTTGCCGATAGCTCGCGGAGACGCCGATTTTTCCGCGATCGCCCGTGCCTTTTCCCGATCGAAGGGACTGGTCGTAAGGAAAGAAATCGTGACACGCTGCTCGGTTGAGCGTGAAATTAGGTCGATATGCATTTGAATAATCGCTCGCTACGGGTACATAGTGTAGAAGCTCTTTATGCGTCGGTTTAATGGGATGCAGCCGGTAATGAAGGGTGTTCTTGAGGTTTTCTTTCGTGCGAGTCAGTGGATTGCGTAAGTGGATAGGAAATCGGTGGATAGTCTTTCGAGAGGTGCTTTTGAAACAGCGGAACGAGGGCCTTGTTCTTGGTGCCTGATTCTTCCAGGTGGTTACTTGTTTCACGAATGCTTGGGAATTAATTGGGAATTAATTATCGGTGTAGCGGTTCGAGAAGAACTGATCGAAAATGGTAGATCGGGAAAATTTATTTTTATTTTTCAATGGATAATTATCGTTACTGTCATCGTCGAAGTTTGCAATACTTGTCATTTATTTTAGATTATTGAGATTGAAATTTGTATTAGATCACTGGAATTTTTATCACTGTTGTCTTATTTGTATTGTATCTTATGTATGTATGTATGTATGTATGTATACAATGTATTGTTTATATGTTATTTGTACAGGTGGTTACTTGTTCCGCGAATGCTTGGTAATTAATTGGGAATAAATTATCGTTGCAGTGGTCTGAGTATATTCTGGGGAAGAACTGATTGGAAATGATAGATAGGCAAATTTATTTTTATTTTTCAGTGGATAATTATTGTCACTGTTATCGTCGAAGCTTGCGATTTATTTCTGATTTATTTCTGATTATTGAGATTGTACTTTTTATCGCTGTTGTCTTGTGTGTATTGTTCGATGTTGGGAAAACGTTTATTTCATTATTCAGAAGATTTTACCGTAAGTCATATTTCTTGTCTGACTGTACTGTATCAGACACTATCTCTTACCACTTTCCCACCTTATTATTCACCCCTGAATAAATGACTCAGACCTTATCTAAAAAGATTCTTTATACCGCACGTTTCTTCTTATCTTACGCGATGAAAATTTCATTCCACGAGGATATCTACTAGATTCATTAATTTTTATCAGTCCATACAGATTTCCCCTACAAGACATATAACATTCGAATATTTTATAAATCTTCCGATATTTATTCTATATAATAAAAACTCATCCGTTTTTAAAATAACACTCTAATATCTATTATTTCAACGCGAGAGATATCAAGGATTTCCCGATATTCCAATATTTGCTTAAAAACGTAGATCTGGCCATTACATCAACCCTGGTTGTCTGTCCGAACTTTCAACTCCTCTTCGATGAAATTTCGAAAAAAAGATGAAAACAATGAATCTCCCTTGAAATAAAATATATCCAATAGCTTTACCCAAAAATCCCTCGCTCCACGATAAATCCACAAAGAATTAAATATAATTACAAAATTTCACAGAGCATTGTCTCGTATAATCAAACTACCTATACAAAAACCTATTATCCGACAGTCCCATTCAAAAAATCCTCGCTGCACGATAAATCCACAAAGAATTAAACATAATTGCAAAATTTCACAGAGCATTGTCTCGTGTAATCAAATTACCTATACAAAAACCTATTATCTCTCAGCTTTGTTCAAAAAATCCTCTCTCCACGATAAATCCACAAAAAGTTAAATATAATTACAAAATTTCACAACGCATCGTGTCGTGTAATACAAAAATAAAAATTTCTTGACGTATATCGTTCGCTACAGCCGAATCGATTTCCCAAGCTCTGCCCGATACACTGGAAACGCGAAATATTTCACCCCGGCATCTCGTTTTCGAGTTGGAACTGGAAGCAAACAAGCCCGATCCTCGACGTTATAGTTCCCTATAATCGAACGAGCAAAACAACCGATCGAAGGAGTCGGCGGGCGGTGATTTTCGCCGCGTCGCGGGGCCAAGCACGTCCACCGTATTTGTTTCTCCCTATTCCATTTTCAGCGTGCTCGAAATCCTTCCGGGACACCCGGCCAAATCCTCGCTTCGTGTTCCGCGGCTCGTTCCCCGGATATACGCGGCGTGTCTGTCGTCGAGGGCGCGCGTTTAGGTAGATCAGCGAGTTAGACCCGGAGGACACGTAGCGATTCAACGCGGCTACGTGAGACCAGGCGGAATCGCGAGGGTGTCCGCGAGATTCCGTCGTTTCCAAGCCACCTGGTCTCCGTTGCCAGCGACCGGATTCTCCCGATGGTCCGGACCTCGGCTTCTCGACGGGGAATTCCGAATCGCTCGGCCGTGGCCGAGGTGAGCGAGTTCAATGAGAACGTGACCGAGGATGAAGGACCAACTGTGTTTTAGAGCGTCTCGCGCGACTGCAGCGGGTTAAAAATAACTTATGGCTGGGGGTAGCGTTTGGTCGTGACTGGAATGTCTGTTAGGTTTCCAGGTCATCTCGGTTTCGTCCTCGTTGGTTAAAGAGCTAGGCGTGGCTCATTGTCAGCTGCGCCAGACTAAGGTAATTTGGCATAGCAATCTGTTCAAACGTATTTTTCGCCTGTTGCACTTATTTTCCGGATGTCCACGTCATCTTAATTTCATTCGCACGAGTTTGGATAGTAGGCGTGGTTTTCATTGTCGATTGTGCCAGGCTATAGTAATTTGTGTCGGTAATGCATGAAGTCGTCATACGTTTAGTATACTCTAGTTACTTCCTGAACACCCACAGTCGTATTCTAGTCTCTGCTACTATTTCCAGGTCATCTTAGGTTGATCCTCATAGGTGTGGCTCATTGTCAGCTGCGCGGGAATATAGTAATTTGTACTATTAACGCATTAAGCCGTCATGCGTTTAGAGTACATTCTATTTGCTTCCTGGACATCCTCGGCATTATTCTAGTTCAGGTTACTATCTTCGGGATATCTTTCTTTGATTCTCAGAGATTAGGAAATTAGTTGTAGCTTATTATTAGGTGCACTAGACTATAGTAATTTATATTTTCTTCTTGAATATCAGCAGCCTTATATAATAAGCTACTGTTTCCAGATTATATTGATCTGCTCCTTACAGGCACTAGATGTGATTTCCATCGTCAACTGTGCGAACAAATTCATACTTTTAGTATATTCTATTTGCTTCCTGAACATTCATAGCCTTATTCTAATTCGCTAGACTGCAGTGATTCGCAGAAGAATCGCGTCAAGTCGTCCTACCTTTAATAGGTTAAATTTGCTCCTTGACCATCGACAGGCTGCAAGCGTGAAAGCATTTGGCCAAGAAGGCTGGAGAACGCGAGGAGGTTGAGAGACGGGGCTGTAACTAACGGAAGCCTAGCCGAAAATAATCGTGGCGCTGCGAGCGACAGCAATGAGAGAGCTTCTTTATTCGGTGCTCATTGGGAACGCCTCGACGCGCTTGGGGGACACGGATTGGATTCTTTAGAGCCACCCCTCTATGAACAAGTCTGAAAACTTGATCGTGCCTTTCTCCACGGTTGGGGCGACGAGTGATTCTTTGTAGCCACGGGGTCGTCCCTGCGGTTATGTTGCAAAATGCGAGCCTTTCCCCATTAAAGCTTCCTACTGCTCCCTATTTTCCTCTCTCCGCTCCTCTCCTCTCCTCTTAGCCTTCCTACTTTCCTCGCTCCTGGCCCTCGCGAGAGAGCCACGCGTTGCCCGTGAAACGAGGACCATGTCGATCGACTGCACGCCTTCCACGACCGATTCACCGTGGAATCTAGAGGGTGCCAACCGAGTGTCGCTTTAATATTCGCAGAATGAACGAATGTGACACGAACACGCGTGTTTGTATTCCTTTCGAGGGTCCCATATGAATTCCTTCCTTGCATTTCGGCGATTGATTTTCTTTGTTTACTCTTTCCTTTGCGACAGCCATCCGCGAAAGATATTAAAATAGAAATCGAGAGGGCATGTCATTTATAAGAAAGAGTATCTCCGATTTTTTATTTTTTTATTTCTTGTTTAAATAGATTTACATGTAGACTCGTTCCGATAGAACGATAAAAATGTTTGTTTGTTTGTTACAATTATGTCGTTGTTATTATTTTGTTATTTAATAATTCGACATTTCACACGCACCAACCATATATATTGGAGGAAAGAAATCTATTATTTTTATAATTTTAAATGGACTTCCTTTTCCCCCAAAATAAATTATATTAGATTGGAGAGAAAGTAACCTAATATTACAACCAAAAACTTATATATTTTAATCCGAGAAGATATGGTAGTAAATCTGAAATTCTATACAATTCTCGTCTCCTATACCACAGAATTCATTTTTTGAAAGAAACACGCGTTGTATATATTGTCCAAGGGTCTACTTAAATTATCCCACAACAACATACTCCTTTCTCTAGGACCATAGTCGAGTAGAAGCACCCTCCGCGTCTGGCCCAATCATCGGAACCGAGACACCACTTAATCGCGGTTCCTCGGCGGAGCCAATAAGCGAAAGAAACAGAACTCTGGGAGGTGTAGGAAGAAGAGGTAGACCACGGAAAAGGCGGAAAGGATTTCTTGCCGAAAGAAGATCCCCGCGTCTGACCCGTGAAGAGAAAAGTTCGCAACATATTCCCGACCTGTTGTCCAGGAGAATTAGAAAGACAGACAAAGGTGTATCCTCTGTTTGCACCGTGGCTCTGGAACTCCCTGGATCCCCGTGTCACCCCCGTGGGCTAAGAAGGAATCACGGGCTCGCGAGAGGGAAAGCGAAGAGAGAGGGAGGGAGAGGGAGAGAGAGAGGGAGAGACGGGCAGGGAATGGGAAAAGCGGAGCAGCGTAAAACGTGGAAAAGCCGTTAGATTGAGTTTCAAGTTGTATGCCAACAAAACTCGCCCCCGTCCTGCCTCTTTCGCCGGGACGAGACCTCTTATTTGCCTTCAGAAACGTAATTACAAGTCGTGTTTCGCTGTTGGAGAGCTATGAGCCAGCCAGACCCAGGCGTTATTCCCTCGGTCAAGATTTATACGCGGCTTCGTGACGCGAATGGCGAGCTGTTCCGGTGCTTACTCGTCGATAATATCAATGGTGTGAGGGACAGACGTTACAAATTATTTACCTTATTTATTTACCTATTCTCCTGGCTGTAGGTGCGCCTTGTTCTGTTACGACTCTCCTGATCTATCCACTAACGAAGCTAGCTTCGTCACCTTTGCACTAGAGAGGCGAGCCTCAGTCGTCATTTAATGGGATTTTAAAAGTCAATGTTAATTGATATATCAAAATTTAAACTACCCAACGGTGTGAGGAATTTCGGGGTGAAATAATTTCACTTCTTAATTTGTATACGATTCCTTATTTACCGTTTATAAAAATATCGTCGACTCTGGGGCAGAAAGTCATTGAATTACTATTTTTCTGTAACGAAAGGGAGAATATATATTAATATTTATTATGTAATTAACTCGAGGGTAACGGGGTATAGTAAAAACTGGAATTAATTCATTTTTAACCTCACGAGACGCCGTACTTTCTGTCGAAAATTAAGTTCGATTAGACCCACGTTAATTACCGATTAACTCGTAATCAACGCGTAATTACAGACAGAATTTTCGTCAAATGAGAAAGCTAATCGTGTGATTAGCTTGTTATGGTGTCAACCGTGAATCGAAATTATATTTTTCGAGTTTCACGAGCCCAAAACTGGCTGCTCGATTAATCAATGCAAATTCAAAGGGGTTTGACTGCATCGGTAGATGTTAATCGACTGATTCTAACTTCCGTGCAATATTTGCTGCACGAGACTAATTGCTTTCTTGCAAATTGATCAAGAAACGAACGTCCTTCAAATTTAGATCATCTCCTTTACCCACTTGCTAATGAAGTTTCACGATGCAAGCTTTCGGCGCAGTTACATTAGACTTCCGATCTACCCTGTGGCCAATCTTGTACCCTCCGCATCCATTATCGTGGAATTTTATTCCAAAAACAGCTTGAACGGTATCCGCGTACACCACAGGCTTTGTTGTCTTCCGTTACGACGTCCCTTTGTATAACAGGAACAATGAAAAGCCGAAATCTCGTAGGAGATGTTACACCGTTCGATCTGCAAGCTAGGTATACCTCGTTCCGACGCGGAACATTGCTTGACTTGCTTCGAATATAATTATCGCGGTGTCTGAAAATGTCTACATAGATAACCAACGATTTATTCACCACTCGTGATCTCTGAACGATCTTGAACGCCAACGTCGTGCTCTTGCAAAGACCATTACTGACCTTAAAACGACCATAGATACAAACGTCTTGACCTAGTAGAATCACGGAACATAACACATTAAAATCTCAATTCCTGTATTCGCATAAAAGTGTATTTTTCATTTGGATACCATACCATCGAAAGCATCATTAGAAATCATAAAATGACTATAGATGAGTCAGTGTGAGCTCCTAATTACCTTGGAAACCAACGATTTCGATAGATCCACTACAACCACACCATGCCATCGAAAACACCATTAGAGATCTTAAAGTAACTATAGAGACGAGTCAGTGTGAGCTTCGAATTACCTTGGAAACCAGCGATTTTTGGAGATCCGCTACAACCTTGAAAACAGAGGCGCAACGCGTATCAGACGAAATCAATCCCCTTCAAGGTACACCGAAGACCCAGGATCCTCGTATCCGGAACAATAACTCCCGTTTACGAGAGACGCGACTAACTTCTCCGCGCAAAATGTAGCATCCTAACGAAGGCTGTCATTATCCGCTGAACGAGGAGGCGACATAGGCGCGGCAAGTTCGCGGCGGCCTTGATAACGAGTGACGCGAGGTTGTTTCCCCGAAACAGGGGACCCCGTAGTCTCTGTTGGACGTGTCGCGTTTATGTTTCCCTTTCAGCAGGGGCAGAAAATTTCCTCCGTAAAACGAGACGTTGCGAGAGCCATAGGCAGGCTGAAACTCAATCTAACGAGCCTCCTTTGCCATCCACACCCTTCCCCGCCCCCGAGCTTCTTATCCTCTTGCATTCTTCTCTCTTTCGGCCCCTTTATTACCCTCCGGCGCTGCCGGGAATCTCGGTTTCGCGTGCACAGGCTTGAAAAGCCGCCTTCTTCTTGTCGCCGAGATTTTTCGCCGGGCCAAACCCGCCAAACCACCCCCTTATCTCTCCTCTTCCTCTACTCGGCCCTGCCATCTGCCGGCAGTTCCCGCGAGCGAGTACAATCTTCCGCCTCGCGGTGCAAAAGCGTTCCGAGGAGGAATAGTACGCTTCCTGCGTGCAACACTATTTCCCATCGGTTTTCGATCGGCGCGCCGGCGCGAAACGGATCCGCCGTTTTCTTTCCAACGGTAGCGAATTCAATTTCGAGAGAGACTCGCTCCGGAACTGTTATAGCCCCCGCGACAGGGATACCCGGGGATTCGTTTAATTTCGCTGTTTTATGCGGCGGCTTCTCGGTTTTCGGGGGGGTCCCTAGGTTTCTTTGGCTGCGGGATCTAGTCTGGGTGGAAATGAGTCTCTAAAATGGAAACAACCCCGCCAAGATTGCGAGTTCTAGCTGTGCTTAATTCTACTCCGTAGTTGAGAAGATAACGAGGTTACATCTGGCTCGAGATATTTGTGCCGGGATATTGTGAGATTCGCGCGAAACCAGAAGAGACGTTAGCGAATTGGAATATACGTGTAGGATGATATTTTTGGAACACGATTTTCTGAAAATCATAGATGCTTCGGTATATATAATTATTAACCATTTGCGGTCCTATGTTATCTGGAAATTGTTTCAAGAGAGGTACAATTGAAAATTACAAAAGGGATACAATAGTGTAAATAAAATTGGCATTTCATCGAATTTGTTTCCTCCTTTATTTATTCGAATTACCCTATTTTTTAGTCGAAATAAACTCCAAATAAAAATTTTAAAAGCCTTAAGGGCTGCTGGTAATAAAATTGGGATGTAATTCGAACCATATAGAGTTACGATCTGTAAAAAAATAATAATTCACTTCAATTTGTTATTATACGCTGGGAGTCTAAAATATTTCGAGAGTGTATAAAAATGTCCCATCGTGCATTACACCATATATCAAAAAGATGGGACGTTTTTAACCCTTTCTCTATATATCCGACTGTGATTATAAAGTTTCAGAAAAAGTATCCCACTCGGGACGTTTTTGATCCCAAAAAGAGTTAACCCATTCACTGCCAGGAAAACTAGGAGCGTCTTGGCACAGGCTCCGAGAATCCTAATAATATTATTTTCAAAGTATAGTACTAAAATGAGATTAACCTTTTCTAACAATTTCAAACTCGAACGGCTAATAAACTTATTCCGTGACCAGTTCTTCCCATTTCCCAGCCAACATTTCTATATACATATTTGCACCGTTCCACTCGATACGTTGTATAAGCCTCATCGACAGTTTGCAACAGGGATGCAGTTTCTAAGCAAGCGAACTTCCAATTATGAACTCTGGCCGGCAAATTCTCGAACCTATCGGGTGATCCTTCGCGAGCTGGTCCACCTGAACTCTCCTCCCTTCGGCATCTAATCACGAGTCCTTGTCCCCGAGTGGAAGGACTGCGTGCCGGGCTCGCGAAGGAGAAGAAGCCTCGGTTGGAGATTGAGTTTGAAGTTGTACGCCAACAGAGAACTCGGCCCGGGTGTTTCGCAACGCGAGGAATCCCTACTGGCCAGGGGCAACGGGTCAGGGGCGTATCCACGATACCGTGACGGGGGTGGAAACAGGGGGTTGCCAGTTGCCCGAGGGCTCGGCTGATCGCAATACTGTCCGAAGCTCGTTCACGCGTGCTCCGCCGGGAGTTCCGCTTTCCACTTTTCCATTCGTCCTTCGCCCCCCTCTTGTCCTACCTTTTTTTTCCTCCTTTCGCTTTTGTTTCTCTTCCAGAGGCGTCTTCCCGTTCCTCCTTCCACGCTGCATGCCACGCTACCCTGGCTCGAGACCCGTTCGAATCTCGCGGCAACGCTACAGTGACTCCGCTTGATCAATCGACCGGAGTTTCAGCGATGAAAACGAGCCTCTTCTCTTAACGAGCCCTCGAGAGCCTCCTTCGAGAGCATCCACGGCATTCGGGGCTGGCTCGCCGCGGGGTTGATCGATTTCGTGATCAGGGGAGAAGTATAAATGAATCCATGATGAGGTTCTCGCTGAGATCGCTAAGGAATCGACTGTTTGGGGTGACTGACCAGATTCTCCCCTAGCAAATTCGTGTCAGATACCGAATTTTCGTCGAAAATTCAGGAACGAGTGTAAAAGGGAGGCTCGTCGCGAAGAGATGACGGCAACGACATACTCTGTTAACATTAAACCAAGAGGGGTTAAATGATCCATTTCAAAATTTACTTTAAAATTGTACATTCGTTGTTAATTCTTTCGCTCATTTAATTTCATTTTTCTCGTAGCTTATTTCCTATAGCGAAACATTCTTAACTCAGTGGTAATTATATTTGTGGTAAGATTAGGTGATGAAGATGATGATCAACTTCAAATTAAGGAACTTTAACTTTTTCTAAGAATTCAAGAACGCGTATAAAAGGGACACGAGAAAATTTCTTATGGAAAAATGGCAGCAACAAGGACACCCTCCATTAATAGATAGAAACGTAACATACATGCATACACACATACACACACTCAGATATAAATGTAGCCGAGATATATAAGTTGTGAAGCATAGATTGAAACAGTTTCAGAAGCTATTCGAGCTCACAGTCTCAACTACAACCAATACAATAAAATACATTAGTTGTCATATATCAAATATACTTTTTAATCTTTTCTGGGTACTCCTCGCTAGTTTTTGAACTTTGTTGGATGACTGTTTACTCACCTATATATGTAATTAATTACATAAATTCCTTTTTATCCCTTAGTCATCTTTATCACCCTATTATTCATTCGAACCCTTCTCTTCCAACCTTCGATCCATAGTCAACCCCTATTTATTTTTTAATACAAGTATAAATATTGCCATCATCCAAAAATCAGAGGATTCCCTCATGTACTAGAGTCAGTCTGAAGTATTAGAACGTAATATCTGGTACCATACTCGTCAAAGTTTCTCGCGTAAATTTGCAAAGACGATAAATATTCTCGGAATACGACACTCTCGTCTAACTCTCGAGACAACTATGAACCTCGAAGCCAACGATCCCTCAGCGACTTCGATCACGGATTCGTATTCGAGGGGCGGGAACTCGAGGAGAATCACCCGATGGGTATCGCGGATTAAAATTCGCGTTGAACACGAGGCGAGGGTGGACCACCACCGTGAACAACGGCAGGGAATCCCGCGAGGGATCCTTGGAAGGGATCTTGCCACTGCGGATCTATACATAATTACTTAACATGGCCGGCTGCTTAAACGCCGACGTTGGAAACTCTTGGCCGATCTGTTTACCAAGCTTTCAAACCGGCTTTCGAAATATTTGTACGGGAGAAGCGACCCAGTGAAAAAGCTACCGCCCCGTTTGTCCACGGGTGAGTCCTCGCGTATCGTCGATTTTAATACGCGTCATCGGCGCGGAACCGAGCGGACTAGCAGAGCCGAGGGGAGCGATACTAGCGCCACGCGACCCTGTTTATACTTCCCAGCTAATCCCCGGCGGCCGTTCGCTCGAAAAATCTCACTCCCTCGCTCTGGCCGCCTCGGAAAAGACGGTTCTGTTTGTCTGGCAATTTATTCTGGCCCGCGTCCGCGCGATTATAGCGCAATAGCCGGCTACGAGTCGCGAATTCGAAGGGTGCATTAGAGATCGATGCACTCTACGGCGGATTAATTGGGGATCCGGCGAGGGGACTAGCCCGAGGATTTCACGCGTTTTGCAAGTCGAATAGCACGCGGGGAAAGATTCTTTGCAGGAGATTTTGTGTTCTTTGGATGGTGGTTTGTCCTGGTGTTTGGGGTCGCGCCGATTCGGTCTATCGATGGGTGCACGCCCCGACAGATCTATTTAGATTCCGATCCTCGCCCATGTTCCGTTTCCCAATCACCATGATTCTGCCGTTCATCCACGTCTCGGATGTCGTCGTGCTATTCCACTATTACAACGATCTTCGTACGTCCTCGTAAAGTTGATCCATCAATTTTACTCCCTATCGCGATCCTTGGTCTATGTAACTTATGTAATTATAGATAAAAATATATTTCTTGGGTGCAAGAGCGAGTGCAAGGGAACACTTGGGCCGTTTCTAGAAATGAGGAATAGTAAACAGAGGTCTAGGTAATATCTGGAGTGCGTGATGGAAGAATGAAAGAGGATCGAATGAACGATATATTTTATGGCAGTGCCGAATGCAAACGAAGAGTCTAAAAATGTCTAGAATGTTCAGGATACGTGATAAAGCATAATCGAGGAAGAGAATAGGAGTATGAAAGAAGTCAGCGTGTATTTAACAGGTGTCAGGGATCATTTATTAACAATTGCCTTCAGACCATAATTTCGATAAACCGCTTTTATATTATTAACACGTTGAATGCGAGTTTCCCAGGATTTTCCCGCGACGCGCGATGAATTTTCTATGACACGACACATATAAAATTGAAATATTACCTACAACGAATAAATTACAGCGTGTAACCATGTTTTATACCGCATTAATTTCTTCACACCGTTGCATTAACGACGATAATTCGTGCAAATTATCTGACTCGTCACCGACGAATTCTATGGCATTCGACGCGTTAAAGAGACCTTTCTCCCATTATCCAACTAACAAAGTTTCGTATGGCACAATAATTTCACGCTAATTTCAACCGATCCCATCGGCGTCGAGTCGCACGTGCCCCGTTCGCTCGTAATAAATTAACTGGTCAGCGAGCCAGGGAACCACCTTTCGTAGGAATTCCGGCTTCAATGCGAGATCAAGATTCTTCGACGGGGAGGAGAGAATTCTGTGGAAAATCGGAAGGTCGGCCATAGGGGGGAGGGGGGCGTCACAAAGGGGCAAAGTGTGTTCCACGCGTGTTCGACGACGCCAAAGTGAATGTCAAGGAAATGGACGGCAGAGAACGCGAAATAAAAGATGCCGGCCGGAGGAGAGAAGCCGGGAATAAAGGAGAGAAAAGTCGAGCACCCTAATATCGGGCAGACCAAGAGGCAGCCGGCCAAAGAGAGCTGCGAGAAGAGGGGGTGGGCAAAAAAAATGCTAATACCTGCCCTCTATCGCAGCGTGGAAAGGTATTCAAAGGAACTTTTATGGATTTCTCGTCCTCGCTTTTCCCTCTCCGAGTTTTTCGTCCAGGCTATACCGAGCAATTATGGTTGCCACGAGGAATCGTCCAGTAGGAGGTTTCGAATCTTCGCGCGTTAATTTTACTTCGCATCACTAGTATCTCCTCGGATATTTATTCAAGCGATTACTCGCGACAGTTACTATAGCGATGAATAATCGTCAGAGTGGTCACAGTTTATCGAAAAGCAACGGTGGTTGCCACGAGGAATCGTCACAGAATATCGGAGGTTTCAAATTTTCGCGCGTTAATTTTACTTCGTATCACTCGTATTTCCTCGGATATTTATTCACAGACAGTTACTACAGCGATGAATAATCGTCAGAGTGGTCACAGTTTATCGAAAAGCGTCGGGTTCCTTAAAATTCCCGATACCCGGCGAGATTTACGAGCGAGCCTCCTTCTAAGGCTCTGTCCAATTTACAGTGATTTCGCGTGTCGCGTCGTAAAAGAGCCATAATCGTTGTGGAGGCCGGCAGCTGGACGGCGCGAGTGCTATGTCTATAGCGACATTTGAATCACGCGGAACAGTCTCGACTATGAAATATTTTATCGTCGCGCTGAGTTATTCCTGGGTTCAGGTTCAATCTTGGCGTGCGTTTGCTCTACAATTTCGATTACGACCGCCCTTAATTAAATAATAAACCGACACGAGACCGTGCGTTCATCAACCACCGATTGGTCCGTCTCAATTAGCCAGAACTCCAGGAATAAACCTGCTGGAAAAATTTACGGAGCCAGTTCTAATTGAAACAAAAGCGCGAAACGCGTCCGTTCGAAATCGAAAACGAGGGGGTGGGGGTAAAAAAAAAAGAAAAAAAAAACGAAACTGTCTGTATATTTACAGGCAACACGCTTCCTCCGCGCAGAGCGTTCCCTAGAATATCGCGCAATCTCTCTGACAATCACTTTTCCATGCTATTCAACGTAACGGGGACATTTCGCGTGAATGGAGTTATTGTCTCAACTGCCACAATATACGTGTCCGAGACACAGAGACGGAGAAGCGGGTGGGAGAGAGCAATTGTTGCGCAAATGGAGCAAATGATAAGCTGCCAGCTAAAACGCCAGTTGTTTGCGTCCAGGGGAAGAACACCGGGGAAAAAAGCGACTGAAACTGCAGATCTGTCTCGTTTTGAAAGACCCCTTATCAATCTCGGCCAACACTGGACGGAAAAATCCTCGGACGGGAGACGTTTCGAGAAAAACCAGGAAACGAACGAGACTACACAGTAACTCGTTATTCGGCACCTGTCCAACAACCTTGCGAGAAGAGAAACACGTGATTCGTCGGACCTTATGATTATGTATTAGGCTCTTGTAACAACAGCCAACCTGAATCACCGATAAGATGATTAAAACCTACAAAGTCAAAGACGCAAGCCTGTGACAGCAGTCAACACGCATCACCAGATGACTCAGGCCCCAAATTTCAAAGAAAATTCCCCTTCCAAACAACCTGGGACAAGATAGCAAGAATATATATATTGTTCGTTCCTTATACTCATTGTTCATTCGCTCACAAGACTCGAAAGACTTCGTTACTCTTCACTATACAATAACACCGAAGGTTAGACGTGACTTGCCGCACCTCCAGCGAATTAACCCTTTGCAGATGAGAGACGAAGTTAACGACACATCGAGTGTCCATTAAATAATTAAAAATAACAAGCCGAGGGTAATTTTCTGAATTAAAAAATACGTCCAACATCGATGTCAATGCTAAAATTATTTTTCGCTGCATTTAAAGCAGCTTCCACTCTGAAAAATACAAAAATTTCCACGTGTATTATGACATTCATCCCCAAACGGTTAAAATAATTCCGAAAACAGAAAACTTTCACCTACCAGACCCGACAGACTGAACCATATGCGACAAACCCACCGAAGTGACGAACTACAACCCAAAACAATAGCGAAGGACAACTCCGGTGCCTTCTTTTTACATCAGAAGGCATCTTCTAGATACATTCACCTTCCAATAAAAAAATTCTGTTTTTTCCACCGCCAAATCCGGTACCAATCGATCACAACATGCTCGAACTGAATTCCAGTAAACACCGAACAGCACGGTACAGTACGCATTCGATCGTCAACAACCACACATCATCCAACTTTGTTAATCTTGCCTACTTGCGAAAGAAATCGAAATAAACACTTCATAACTCTAACGGAAATATTGGGTTGATCGGAAAGTTATTCGTTCCATTTTGTTTTTTTTTTCATGCGGCTGAAGTGTGAAGTTGGTTGTGAAAAAATACAATTAGGTCCTTTGTTGGGGAAAAAACGAAATGACTTTCGGAACAATCTAATATGTATTCCAACCCAAAACCTGAATGAAGACAATTTACCCCTAAACTTATGTTCGTCTCTCTTTTTACGATCGTAATTACTCTACGGATAGTATCTCGTTTAGAAGTTTACTTCGTTCGCGTGTGTAGAACAGTCCCGTCACGCTCTCGTGAGAAGCGAGAGATCAGAGCCAAGCCTGTTTCCACATATGTCCGCTGGTTCGGTGGGGTTCGTCCCCAGCTTCGTCCTTCGGAAACAGCCGGAACCCCATGGTCCTCAAGGACGGAGAGAGGTTCGTCGAGATGGGGCGACACGCGTGGACACTCGAGTGCAGGGCCCTCGAAATTCGGGCACGGGACCCCCGCGGCGAACGCGACCCGCATAGGGGGCGCAAGTGTCGAGGCGTACGCGCCACGTGAATTCACTCGGCTTTTTCCTCCGGCCGATTCGAGCCTTCTGCTAACTCGATTCTCGGAGTTAACGAGCCCTCTGTGCTGTCTTAATGAATCACACGCGGACTCGGCTGCTGCCGTGAATTATTCGGACGTTCGATGGCGGAACGGAGATTTATTGATCCGCCGATGACGCGGGCCCGATTCTATTCGTGGCTGGGAACTTTCCAATCATTCTTACACTATTTCACACGGTATTCGTTTTCTTTTTTAATTCCTCTATGCTCGTTTTGGTTTGGGTTAGTCGAGGAATCGGTGACAAGGTATGAATGTTCTTCGGATAATTTTAAAAATTTTACAAGCCACCTGAAAGCCAGTACGTAAGTACTTAGGTATTATACTATGCGTTATTGTCTTGAAGTCAGCTAAGAATAGTTGCGAATCTCAACTCACCCATTCTAACACGATGCCAAAGGTAAGGTGAGAACGCAATTTCCCTATTAGCAGAAATGACCCATTCCTATTAACTTAATCATATAGCATCAAAGAAAGACAAAGAAAGCGAAGGAAATAATGGGGAAGAAAGGGAACGGAACAGATCTATCGCGAGGATTTTACGACGTTTGGCAGAACGTTAACGCGGAACGAGCGATCTTCGCGCTTCGTGCCTGAAATCCCTTAGCATGCCAAGTGGCCGGTAACGGGGGGCAGTAAATTCATTATATCGAGAGTCCATCGTTTAAGGATCGTCTGGAAGCTCGCGATGCTCGCACGGTGGCAATTTAAAAGTCGTAATTCAGCCGACCGTTTGACCCTGTCACCGGGAATCGTGTGGGCAAAGCTGTAAAACGGTTGCATTCGAGCGTGCTGCAGCGATCGAGAGAAAACTCTCGCCTGATTGTGTCCCCTATGCCATCATCTCGTGCAGTTCAACCAATCAAATTTGTATCAATCAACGCGTGAAATTCGCCGGTCGTCGTTGTTGTCAGGCAGCTCGGCGTGGAATCTCCGTTTTCGAAAGGCACAACACGAGTATTTAGTGGCTCGGTAGATCGAGATCTCCGGTCGTCCGACGACACAAATCTTAATTTATCGACGGCAGTGGCCGGTTAAAGAATTTACGAGTCGCTTAGAGACGCTTCGCGCGTGACAAATTGCATCCTGCTCCTTGGAGATTTCGTCTCGTGGCTGGTCTGTTTACCGGAGAATCGATAAAAATGATATCCGGAGCAAGGAGGCACGAGAGGATATAAATTTCCCGAGATAAATATCGATAACGTACCGAATGGCCGGCTTCTATGAGGATTCGCAGACGAACGTTTTACGAGTGGGTCGAATTAGAGATCAAAGATTTACGACGGGCCGCAATTCGCAGGCCCGCAACCCTTCTCGGGCGCAATCAGAGCGCAATAACCACGACTGGTTAAGCGAGATCATTTCATTGTCAACCGGACCACGAAATACGACGGTCGAAAGTATCGTTTAAAATCGTGGCCAATCACCGAAATCGCTAGACCCGGTCGTCGAACCTCGGCGACACTCCAAGAAGCGGTTAGAGCGAGAAATAAAAAGCGACCGACACCTCCATTGATATCGACGAAGCTTTTAATCCCGAGTCTCACCTTTAACCATCGGTTGCCAACAAAAACCGTCCTCCCCGAGCCTCGATCGATCCACGATCCGTCCGGCTGTACGCTCCAGCCGGTGGAGAGACAAAAATCACCGACTTGCCGATCAATTCCCCGAAGCCCGATAATTAACTTCGTTTGTTCGGTTCGTCGAAGGACTAGGAGTCGTTGCTCCGTGTCTCGTGGCCGTTCGAAAGAGGAGCCACCTACAAAAGCTAATTAACGACACACGGTGTGGCAATCTACGTCAGAGACAGGCCGCGTCACAGCGTGAAAAGTCCAAGTCAGCAGGAACAAAGGACTCGAGGCTTCTTCGGGCCACGCCAGCCTGGCAACGTCAAGGATTTTTCCTCGCCGGCGAAACGGGAACCAGTTTATCGGACAAGCCTCGTTAAGGGCTGGTACTCACGGCAACCGCGTTGCATGATGTTCCGCCATTTACTTCCGACAGCAGGCCTTTTGTCCACGGGCCGGTGAGTGTCTTTATTAAGTTGGCAACACGAGAAAAAATCACCGATTCTTCGGCATTACCGTCGTGTTTATCTCGATCTAATTGTTCACGCCGATACCGCAAAAGTTCATTATTCAAAACAAATTTCTTTTTCTTCTTTTTTTATGTTCGGTGGCCTCCGTTTCGCGTTAAACGCGTTAGAGGCTTGTTTTCGTGCTGACATCTTATACGGCCCACGACGTTCCGTTCGTCAAGCCTTCTCGCTCGGCTTTTCGCCTCCGGATCCCAGGTTAAGTTTTATTATCCCGGTTCCTCGCACGACAGCCGATATCTCGCCTTTCCTTCGCTTACTATGAGTCCCTGAGACTCGATCAATGCGATTTTTGTGTAATGGCTGCTTCGTGTCGTTCTTGTAGAGCTATTGAGACCTTACGATCTACGATTACGGTGCTATAAAAGAGATCAATTGTCCCTGAGACTCGATCGATGCCATTTTTGCGTTCGGAACCTATGGAGACCTTACGATCTACGATTACGATACACGAGATCAATTTTCAGTGACTTATTTTCTGTCATTAAGCACTCGTTTCCGGATGACACCATATTTTTGGGGACCGAGATCGTGAAAGCGATTAATTTCTGGGTTAAGCGAATTCTTGGTAGAAGGCTCTTCCTTGTTCCTGGAACTTCACTCGATATCGCAAGATTACGTTGCGAGGCTCTTTCCAAGGCTAGGTTCCCGAGGAGAGAACTCGAACACAGTATCAAACTGAGCCGGGGAATACAATGGTTGACACTATGAACCTCCGACGGTTTGATTTTATTGCGGTCTCGGGCTCGTTCCCCGATGTTCCTTCCTTCTTATTGCCTATCCACAGGTAGCAATATTGTCTGCGGATCTTCGCCGGGCTTCGATCCCCGAATTCTGTCACGATACAACGCGCCGGCGAAACTAATTCTCGCACGATTGTTTCCCACGTGGTTTTATAACTCTGCTCGCGAACAAAGCCGCGTAAAATCGGCGAACGACTCTCGTGCTAACGGCTCGAAACGTGGAGGCCGAGGTACGTATAATACGGTTGTATAACAGCGGTTCAAGTTTCATCCAGCTTTTATGGATGCCCCTTTACGTCCGGGCAATAATAAAGTAAAAATTGGAAAACCGACCATCAAACCGTGGGATTAAAAGGAAATTACGACCGCGAGAGTCGGTTTCTACTTCTCGAATTCCTAGGTTAGGTACTGACTCGATCGAATTCTTCGAAATTTCAGAATTCCTTACCTCACGAATCGCGGTATTTTCCCAATTTTACGTCTCACAAAGACTTCCCAAGTTTTTAGTGTGGTTACTTCCTTCGAAGTCTTCGGAATTTAAAAATTTCTTATTTTGCAATTCACTGTACTTTCCCAATTTTACGTCTCGAAAAAACTTACTTTCCAAATTCCAAGACACAGTTACTTCTTCGTCCGAATTCATCGAAATTTCAAAATCTAAGAATACCATACCTCGCGATCCGCTACACTTTCCCAATTTCGCGTCTCTTTAAGAAGTTGGACGGCGCCATAGGAAAACAGAGCGAGCAAGCGCTCTAATAACCCCTAATTACGCTTGCCATTGGAAAACAATTAAAACGAAGTTGCTGGGAGCTAGGTAAGTCGAAGAGCGAAGGAAGTAAGATGCTAACTTTAACGAGACGATAAAGGGCGGTAGGGGTCTGAAGGCGTTGGAGAAGCGTTAATAAAATTCGAACGAGCCGCCTCGGGGAGACGTTTCGCGGGGCATTCGCTCGGCCGCCATTTTGCGAGTAGCGTCGCAGAGGGCGCGGCAGTCCGTCGAAGCAACAAAGACGCCGGTAACGCCGCAAAAAGCCCATTAAGGCGTCGTTTCTATTCCATTCGGCTGGCTCGAATGCAACCGCGAGTCCGGATAAAAGGAAGCCGTACAGTAAAAACTAATATTCCCCCTGCTTAACGTTTACAGCTATCGCTCTGTTTCGCTCACGTACACTCGCACAGTCTTCAGACTGGATGCACGCAGAAAAACAAAGATAGAGAGAGAGAGAGAGTGAGGGTAATTGCGTCAAAAGCAAATTGGGGACCGGAGATATCCCGCGCACGTAGGTCTCGTGATAAAGCCGAGTACGTTTTCCAAGGTTGAATGGTATTAGGGAAAGAAGGGGAGTTGGTTCAGATGATGCATGTTAATGCACAGTTCGTTCTGCCGAAACTCCGCGGGATTGTTCCTTATAATTACGCTCCTGGTACTACCTGTTCTATCCGCGCCTTTTCCACCGGATTTTAAACGTTTCCTCGTTGGCTAGAGTGTCTCTCGTAGGTGGCAAGTTACGACCGAGGTTAATCCTTCACCGCCGAGGGAATTTTCCACAGGTCTCTTTCTATCAGGTCAAAATGTTAACCCTTTGTAGGACGAATGTCGTAACACACGTGGAATTTTTTTGATTTTTTGAAGTAAAAACTGCTTCGAATATAGCGGAACATAATTTTAGCATTGTCTTCGATGTTGTACAACATATCTTTTAATTCAGAAAATTTCCCTCGATTTGTTATTTCTGTCAGGTCTAGTAATAATTAATGTCGTCTTTTCGTATTCGTTTAAAATCCTGCAAAACTTCATCAGCGTAATCTACAAATACGTGATACACACAGAAAGTGCGAAATGTAATTAACAAGCTTTGCTGCAAGAAGTCTGCGTTTGAACTGTTTCATTTTGCGAATCTAGGGTTAAAGAGATGGCAGATGAAAAGCATATTCGCCATTACACGTTTTATGAGTTTCAGATAGAAGAAAAGCAAACGAGGCTGCGAAAAATATCTGTAGTGCTCTGGGTCAAGATGCTTTTGCGAAGTGTATAGTGCACAATTGGAAAGGTTAGCTCGAGCTTTGAGAGAAAAAGCACACGCACTGATTAATCGGTAGAGCGTAATTCTTCATCGCGATAACGCACGACCGCATACTACAAGAATCATGGCGGAAAAGCTACGCCAGTTGGGATGGAAATTTCTCCCTCAACATGCATATTCTCCTGATATTGCTCCTTCCGATTATCATTTGTTTCGTTCCATGCAAAATTTTCTTCTTGGAAAATATTCCAATAACGAATAGAGCCTACAAAGTGCCTTGACCGAATTATTTGAATTAAAATCACGAGAATTTTACAATAAAGGGATTAAGATGCTTGATGATTGATGTATTGATGCTGATAAGAGCGTTGGGCACAAGTAGTTGAAAACAACGGCAACTGTATCGTCTATTAAATTCTTTTGCTTCGTTTAAATAAATTAGTTTTAAAAATTTATTGGAAAACGACGTTAATTATTTCTAGATCTGATGGATAGTCCAACTCTGCGTAGACTCGTTTCCGTTTTGAAAAGGTAGTTTGGCGGTTGCCTCTCGAAACCGTGGTAAGCAACGAAAGTGGAAAGCAACGAGATACGGAGGAAATATAGGGAAGCAGAAATAAGCCGTGATAATCTCGTTCTCCGGTTCCCGTCATCGAGCTAAATTTCATAGCTCCTCTATTTAACGAAACCTGGACACGTAGCGACTCGATGAAATTACCGTTCTCGAACGTGATCCTGCCATTTCTGTCGCATTCCCTCGTCCTAGGTATTCCAGTTTAGCCTATCTTTTCTTGGGAATACGTTCCATCTGTCTTTCTTTATGTGACAATGCGTCTACCTCGCCTTTCTTGCTTAATCTATAAGCTCTCTTGGCCGGGAGGAGCGGGAAGCACCGGAGAGAACAAACGACCTTAGCCGACCGATATATATTTGGTCTGCACTTTAGCCAGACCTGCATAGCAATTCAGCGCACCAGGTTGAATGAAACGTCCGTTCACCTTTAGTGTACGCGTTTCGAGGGACCGTAGATCCAGCTGTAATAGGCGAACACGCTGGATATATCCCCGATTGTTCTACCCGATGTCCGAGAGGTTGAATTAAGCTATAAGAGTCTGGCCAAAAACGGCGATGCTCGAAGAGTTCGAGGACTGGAATACCGAGGAAATTACTTGGATCGGTTTGGCAATTAGATAAGAAGCATAACGCCATCACGGTGTAAAGATGACTTTCCTTCGGTCAACTCTGAGACAACTGACACATACCGTTGAATCTGAAATAAATCAATGTTCATCGATAGCTCATCCTGGCTCGGCCTATATTTTACAAAACATACCTTTTCCGTACCACAGTGAGTTGCTCCAATTACACGATATTAATAGATTTAATCAACTTATATTAAGTTTGTTAATATCGTAATTGTTTTTAAATTAAACTCGTGGTCTTATTTTTTAAGAAAATACGTAGTTTTCTTTACCCGCAAATTTGACGGGTCTCCATAAAGATAAGTATTCATAGTTCCGTAAATCGAGTGTTAAAGTCACCGCGAGCATATAACCCAACCATAGTGCAAAGTAAAAAAATCTACTTCAAACAGTTTAACCTTCGCGTATTATACTTCTATTCGGAACTACGTGTAGTCCTAGTCCTTGAAATTCAACCTTCAAAGTCACCGCGAGGATATAACCCAACCATAGCGCAAAATAAAAAATAAATCTACATCGAACAGTTTAACCTTCGTGTGCTGTACTTCTATCCGAAACTACACGTAGTTCTCCGTGCTAGTCGGAATTTGAAATTTATTCTTTAAAGTGACCGCGAGTGTCCCGTGGCAACATCGAGGCGGTATTCGAGCGGAAAAGCGAGCAAGAGGTCCTACTGGCATTCGGGAAGGTCTTACTTTTCAATTAGCCAATCGACAGTCGAAGGTATCATGGAAATCCCGTCAGTCTGCCGCCGCTTTACCTTAATTCCCGGCAGAAACTTCACTTTTACCCGGCAGAGCTGTACCCATCGATAAGCCAGCCGGAACAATGATCCAAGGATTACAGAGTTGCTCATTCCCCGGCCGCTTTCCCATCCGCTTATGCGCGGCGTTCCACCGTGGGGGCCACCAGGGCAAAAACTAATATTGCCTTTAACGTGGCCATTGTTTTCTCCCTTCGTACACGGCCGGAAGAGAGCGGCCACACGCTCGGTACATGCTGATCCTAGATAGAGAGCCGGCGGAACAAATGCACCGGGCCCTCGTTTTTTCTTTTCTCTCTTTTTTTCCGCCTTTTCTTCTTCTTCTCTTTTTCCGCGTCGGCCGGCAACAGCCTTGCGTGTATAATGCGCGGCAGGCCGCTCTCGTGCTCGTCCCTCGCGAGTTTTTTGATAAGCCCGCCAAGATGCGGAGGACGTAAATGGCGGAACGGGCCACGGAGGCCACCTGGATGCCCGCGGGGGGGCTTTTGTTGCCCGCCAGAGGACACAGCGACTTTCTACCTTCGTTATTAATTTCCGCGAACCCCGGACCACCTCTTACACCACGCTCTCTTGCTTCCCAGTGAGTTATGGATTCCGTTCGGACAATCGGGTTCGGGTTAGCTCTTACTCCGTGCAGAGGATACTCTAGATACGCTGGATCGAGAAGTATCGGGATCTTTCGCGAATATTTCTATTATCATTGCAGGTATCGACGAATTTTCTTTTTTGTTTCTTCTTTGTTTGTCTGGATAATTAAAATTTCGAGTGATCGGTGATGGGTTCTCGATGAGACCCAATTTTTCTTTCTGCTTTTCTTTTTTCAGTCGTACAAGTAGTCGTCTATTTATGCGAGTTGTGGAGTTTGTTTGGATATTCGGGTTGGGTTAGGTCTGCTTTGGTCCAAAATACTATGGATCTATTGGATCGAGAGGTATCAGGAGCTTTAAACAACTCATGAATATTTCTATTGCCATTGCAAGTGTCGTCGAATTTTCTTTTCTTTTTTTTTTTTTGTTTTTCTCGGTAATTAGGATTCCGGGTTTTTAATGAGATTAAGTTTCTCTTCCTTCTTTCCTTCATTCATTCGTGCAATTAGGTTTGAACACACGGGTTGAATTATGACTTCCTTCGTCCAGGATACTCTGGATCCAGTGAATCGAGAGATATCTGGATCTTTAGACAACTCGTGAATATTCCTATTCATAATCGTGATATCGGTATCGTCGAGTTTTTTTCCCAATAACAGTGAATGTTTTAAGATCACGATACCTTTATTCCCCATTTGTTCTCCTTTAGTTTCGCTATTCTCTTTGTTACACGATCCCTGTTATAATGGCGTCACGTACAGAGCAATCTCACTAGCAATCGAACCCATTCGATAAATATTTCCTCGATCCGAGTCAAACACGAAGGGTCGAATTGCTTAATTTTCAGGAGAAGAGAAGAGATACTGTTATTACCTGAAAGTAATTCGAAACAATTCACCTGTCCATATTCGTATGACGAGATAAAGCAAATTCGAAATCAGGAAAAATCAGGATAATCGAACGAGTTTATATTTATAATTTCTCGCCAAGGAAACTCGGATCCTTTACTCGGTTATTACCATTTATCAAGATAGCTCGCAGAGGAATTAACGATTAATTTCGCCGAACCGTTTATTATATCTCGGCCTGTTTTAAAATTCTCCCGGGTAATCGTCCCCTATAAATTATTTTCCCCTGTTCGCAGCGGCTAATAATATACGACGCTGGCGAGGCAACTATGTATAGTCGCGGGAATCCAAAAGTGAAGAAATCGAGGCGAGGCGAAGTCGAAGAGGTAATCACTCGCGTCTCTATGAGCATCAAAATTCTAGGCTGCGTTAGCATCGCTTCCTTGAATTATTTCTGAGACGATAGCGAGATTGCCTCGCATATTTTACCATTAATCTCCCGGCGAAGATTGAAATATTCTATGGGATCACGATTTCTTATCTCAAAATCAACATACGTAGGAAATACATCAAAGAAAGATCCACTGTATCCTGTCTCTCGCACCTTTAACGGCTACAACTTCTTTCGTGTTAATCCTTTTCGGACTTCTTTTACTTTTCCCATTATTTCATTTTTCTCGCTCCTCTGTCGATTTATGGCTGCTAAAACGTCTTTTAATCGACGAAGTAAACGTAAAACGAAGCAATACGAATATTATAATTTTGATTTGTCACGCAGTCTCTTCCTTTTTATTTTCAACGTTTCAAATCTTGCTTAAATTTTGAGACCCAGCGTAATAAGTTAATCAAACCCGTTAATTACACTTCTCTGTCACCATCGTCTGGTGATTCTTGACCCTCTGCTATGGCGTGGAGGCAAGTGTCCGCGAGTGACGGGAATAAACAAGCAAACCTATATCCAAATCGACTTGGAAAGTTTCCTCCGAAGAACTGGAGTTGCCATGGATTACCAACTCAGCCAATAATACTGATCGGAAGGTTTCCTCGAGGGCGGCCGGAGGAAGGGAACAAGGGTCCCGGTGATCCAACATTTAATCTACAATTCTCGTCGGCGTTGCCCTCGGCCGGTACCGATGGTGTTTCGGCCGGCCTCGAAAGGGAAACGGAAGAAGAAGCGAGCTTCCCGTTGGCGTTATTAAACGCCGCAGAAATATTAATCTCGCGGGCTGGAATAACATCGGCGGCTATCCGTTTAATACTTTGCCCGCAATCCGCCAAAGATATTCCCGTCCGTCTAGGCGGACGCTCGTGTTTCCCTTTCCGCTCGGCGAGTAATCCACACCCAGCCACCACGCCACCACGCCCGTCAAAGATGCGTCTGCTTTCAAAGGAAGTGCTCTTGCCAATGTCTCCGCTTTTAATGCGTACGCCAACCGCGCGCCGTCTTGAAACGCGTCTGCCTCATCTTGGTAATATCCGGCAACGATCCGTCATTGATTCGCTTTCTTCCTGCTCGTTCACGCATTTCCCGGCTTCCTCGAGCTGCCGACACGGGCCTCGCGCAGAGGGTTGAGATTGCGTGAAACGCGGAGTGGTTTCCGGTCGAAACCGAGACAGCCTGTTGGTCTACGCAGGGTCAAAGTTCTCCCGAATCCCTCGTTTCCCTTCGCTTTCTCTTTTCCCGTTCTTCTTCCGAGTTTCTGTGCGACAACGTGGCTCGTGTCATTATAACTACGACTATTTTTAAATAAATTTACTTATGGGTTTATGCGATATTGGTGTTTTGCTTTGAAATTGCGTGAAACGTGCAGTAGTTTCCGTTTCAAAGTTCTTGCGATTGACTTCAGGTGAATTTTCTTTTTGATATTCCCTCCTTGAGAATTATGGATTTAAGCGGTATTGAGATTTTTTTTTAAATTACGCGAAACTTGGAATGGTTTGCGATCGAAGTCTGCGAGGTTTCAAAGTTCTCGCGATTCCCTCGTTTCCCTTGGCTTTCTTCATTTCCGCTCCTTTTCCACGTTTCTTTGCGACAACGTGGCCCGTGCGATTATAATTGCGACTATTTTTAAGTAAATTTGCTTCTGGATTTAAACGGTGTTTGGGTTTTGCTTTGAAAGCGCGTGAAACATGCAGTGGTTTCCAGTTCAAAGTTCTTGCGACTGACTCCGACTTTCTGCGAATCTTTTTAAATATATCTTTTTCTCGATATTCGTTCCTTGAGAATTGTAGATCAAAGCGGTGTCTGTATTTCCTTGCGAAGATATGTTATTTCCAGTGAATATTCTCTTCAATTTATTTAACAATCGTTATTCCCGGTTAGTACCGAATTTATCAACTTCATCGTTCAACGCGAATTCTATTTCTCCACGTACGAAGACATTTTTATTCTCGATAATTCCGTGACAGCTTGTAACAATGTGTATTATTCAATTACGATACAATGCGTATAATTGCGTTATCATGCACAGAGGCTAATAAATGTTTGCCGAACCTTAGCATTGTCTGCGGACAAAAGATAATTGAGTTGCTCTTTCGAGCAAATGGCAACCATTCAACGTTACCTGTATTTCATTAACATACATGCATTTGATCATCTTATTAATAGCCCCAAGTTTCGAGTAGGAAGTGAAAGGTAAACGGAAATGTGAATTTCTAACAGTTCTTAATTCCTAATTCTTAATTAATACCTTCGCATCCTCGCGGAAAAACTAGGAGACAACGAAAAGAGCAAAAGATACGAAAGAATTAATCGTATTGTCGCAATTTTCTAGACATACTCGGAAAGCGAGAAAGAAAAGGGTTCGCCATGTTTTCCCGACGTCAACCTGGAACGCGTAGCACGGCGGTACCGATAAAAGAAATTAAAAAAGCGTCACACACGTCACATGAAACAACGAATCTCTTTCCGCCCCAGGAAAAAGCCTGCTTTGCTTTATAAGCAACGTTTCCTTTCGGCCGAATGAAACCAGCCGCCTTTAATCTCGCGATAACTCGACGTTCTCGGGGAAAACGATCATCCTGCGAGGGATACATCAACGCGTCGACGATAATCGAACGGGGTATCCGAGAGATAGGGATGCTCCGCGGAGGGTAGGACGCAGAAACCGAACGCGTTCGCGTCATGAAAAATGCATCTTCTTTCATGCTGACAGACAGTGCTGAATTTTTCTTCGAGCCCCGTGATAAATTGCTGATACCTCGGACTGATGAGTTGACAGCTCTTTAACATTTCGGCAACGATGAAGTATCTTCTCGCCGAGAAATCGTTGCGCACCACCGACTCGAGATTAATTAAACATTTATTCGTTCGACGAGTTATAACTCGTCAAAGCATGCGAGCATCTTCGAAGAATCATTTATCTAACCGCGATTGGATAAAAATTTATCGATTGTATAATACTCCTGACTATCGACGTATTCTTTGTTCATTCATCAAGCAAAATTTACAACAACCCAATACATCAATGAATACAGTTACTTTCCTGTACATCGCATGGTATTATTTTCCTCGAATAATTCCAACATTTTTAACACCTTTATTTATTTCTTGATCCTTAATGTTTGTTAGACAGTGTTACTTTCTGTTGTCTATAATCGTCATAATTGCGTTACTCATAAAATTGTAATTATATAAAATTACTTCAAAAATCCTGTTTTAATTAGACGAAGAAGAGTGTTTATCCATTATTGCGTGACGGTGCCTCTGTGAAAACACAGCCGTCATCGCATAAAATTATTCGACGATCCAGCGATCGCGTTCGAAAGCAGAGGAGGAACATCGCGCGGAAAGACGCGTAAAAATGTCGAACCATTCGTCTCTCCTCCTTACCCCGAGCAAACAGCGAGGCATCCTAATCTAAACACACCGCTGGATCAGCGGGATGAAGACTTCAACAAATCGGAGCGCTGCAGGTAGGACAGAGGAATCCTCCGGGAACGAATGGCGCGCTGTCCAAGATCTTTCCGCGCTTCGGGCGGCGCGTGAACGCCAGAACTTATCGGTTTCCAATGTCGCCGTTCACCAGCAATTGGAAAACTTTCCTCGTAATCCGTCAGATAAATCACACGTCCCTTATGCACCACCCTCCTCGGCCTCTTCGACTATTCCTCCGTCTCCGTTCGCAGGCTCTCCTCTTGGCGACGCTCAGCCTCTTCCTTTGTCTCGTCCTGCCATCCTCCCGGCCGCGTTCTTCCATCCGAGTCTGGCTGAGAGATCGCGGGACACTATCGGAGCGCACTCGAAGCGTTCGGAAGCGTCTAGGATCGTCGGTGTCTCATGCATCGCCGGATCAAGGGTGCCCCTCCGGGCAACTTTCGCTCCAGAAGTCGGAATTTACATCTGTTTTCACCGACGCCAGACAGACGCCGGAAGCGCAAGGGGGGTAGGAGGAGGATCCACTTGACGCGCCAAGACGAAAGCCACCCTTCGCGGCGTGAAACGATCAAATTGGCGAAACCCTAACGCGCCCCTTTGCTCGCTGGCCCGTGACGGGACGCCGATCCTCGTGTCGGCGCGAGAGGATGCTAAGCGTAGGGGTTCCCCATTCCCAGATAGGGGAAATGTTTCCGGGCCCGAGTTCTTCTTGGGTTAATAATCGAACTTGCTATTGGATCCTCCCGAGGCGGGTGTATTTTATTCCCGGGCACAGCCTCTCCGTCGATATAACGCGACTCTTCGAGATCTTCCAGGGATCCTGCAGCACGGTCCAACGATTATTCCAGGGAATATACAGCGACCAACGATCGCACCCTTAGACAGAAAACGGTGGTTCGAGGTGTGGAGATACCTGCAAACCATACCAATCATTTTTCAATGACGCGACATATCAATCCTTTGCACTCGAGTGGCGACTGTCTGTCATCCGGACACCTGGCACGCGTATGATTTTTGCGAATTCGAGTGGATAATTAGTCAGACACGAATGTTAGAGAAATAGTAATGGAAAATTGGGTAAAGGATATTAATAAGTGGCAGAGACAGAGCGTCGAAACTTAAAACACGGTGAGCCCTGAAAAGTAGAAAACTCCTAGTGTGAGGAGTCGATAATTTCAAGGGACTCGAATGAGAACAGTTGGTAAAATAGATTTTTGCGAGACAAAACTCTTTTCGGAGTTCGCGTCTAAAATTATCCGAAGATCTGTTACTCTATCACTCCTATTCAGTCATCCTCTAAATTTACCGCTCATCGTCGAAATGAATTTTAAAAACGAAGAAGCAAAAGTGTCTATATGTCCCAAAGTGCGAAACTCGTTGCACCAGTTTCGGCGTAACGATGGTTCGAGGGTCGAGGCAACAGCAGGACGTTGGTCGAACTGGTGATACATCGCTGGAACAACAGATACAGTGGTCTTGGGAAACTCTCTCGGCTAAGTTGCAAACTATCGCGACGTAACGATGCGCAAAGTCCAACGCGAACTACCATAACACCGATCTCGCGGAACAACCGAAACTAGGTCCCTTCCCTCTCTGCGCAATTTGCCCTATCTGCAAAACCTGTCCTGGCCCATTGACTCCGGGATCTGGAATTACTTTCGGATCCAGGTTAAACAAGGAGCAATGGCAATCCAATCGAGGCTCGCCGAGCCGGAAGAAGATAAAGGAAGAGATCGATCAGGTCGATCACCGTTCGAGTAATCCAATAAGGTCTCAGCTACGTCCTCGACATCGGGGCGTCTAATGCCGCTAATAGAAAACTCCGTCTGCCTATATCAATTAATCGGGAACCCCCTAATTCCATGGCCGTTATTCGATCGCAGAATTTCGTCCATGAATCTCGCGATGTCGCGTAAACGACGTCTGAGCACGCGAACGACTTTCGAGACGCGCCAGGCACGTGACTGCCAACCGTAACTTTAAACGAGTCACTTTGTCCCCTCTCTCAATCCCTCTCTCTCTCTGCTACTGTCGTCTAAGTTGCCACGGAGACCGTGGCTGTTACGTATGCCAGGCGGTCCGGTATTTCGCTGGTAATTGCGTGCGCGCTTTCAAAGTCACATATAAACTCTTAACGGCGGCCTGGAGTTCGAGGGAGGATAGAGAGGCTAGGGGATAGAGATGCTAGAGGTGGCCACATCTTCACCTGCCAGAGACGCGGCCATTCAAACCCACGCCGTTTCCGCCAATGTCCAAACTTCTGGCCCACTCCGAGGTGGTTCCGCCTCGAAGGATTAACCCTCTGAATTCCCAGGCGCCCTCTCGGCGACTGGTTCAAACGGCATGTCCTCCGATGGCCTAGTTTTCATAGATCACCAGCATCCGGAATGCGAGCGAAACGAAGAATACATCGTAGGTCCCAATAGCTTCGTCGTTCTAGAGCATTCAATGGTATCCTCGTCTAAGATCATTAGTAGGCCCGGGACCAAACCTTTCTAGAATGGCGAATCATAAACCTCGTCATTCGAAAAGATTCGAGGTCCTTCTCGAGGTGAAATTCTTCCATTCCTGATTCTCGACATACCTTTTAATAGTATTCCAATGTAAGACAGAACCTGATCGATAGTTATACCGATGAGTTCATTAGAAGACCCTAGGACGAAATCGTATCCCTTCCTTTTTCATTTCCTTTCGTCCCTTTCAGTACTACTTCTCATAGTAGGACGACCAATCATAGACCTCGTCACTCAAGAAGGTTCGAGGTCTTTCTCGAGGTGAAATTCTTCGATTTCAAATCTTCGACAGACCTTCTAATAGTATTCCAATGCGAGACAGAACCTGATAGATAGTTATACCGATGAGTTTCTTTCTTTTCCTTTTCCTCTCATCTTTTTCAGCACTACTCCTCATAGTAGGACGACGAATTATAGACCTGGTCACTCAAGAAGGTTCGAATTCTTTCTCGCGATGAAACCCTTCGATTCGTACATACGTAATTTCTAATTTCCAACAGTATCCTAGTCTAAAACAGGATCTGCTAGGTAGCCATGCTGATGAGTCTATTAACAGGTCCGGGTCGAAATTCTATCCCTTCCTTTTTCTTTCGGCTCCCTAAAGCAATACGACCATAACTGCGGTGAGAGAGGACCCTATTCTCCTTATAATCCTATATAATAAATGATCGATTAGGTTCGATCAAGTTTAGGATACAGTAGTTGCATTCTCGCGAGCAGAGAGCAGCTTTCTTCTAGAATCTTGACCGATAAAAAATCCCTTTTGTCTCTCGCTCTCTCTGTCTTTGCCAACTGCGCGAGATTTCAGACTATGAGACGATAACCAAGGTTGGTCGATGTAAATCTAACCGCGCGCTATTGTACTCGAAGGAACTTGAAGCGCAGAATGTTAATTTGACCACGGCAGAGTCGAAAGGTGAAATTTATGTTCGCAACAGGGGCAAAATTCTCGCCAGTGACTGCGAGAAGACGTCGGGCCGGGACAGGAGGGAACGAAATAATCAGCTGCCTGTTTACGTGGAGCTAGGACCACGGAGGGATTACAATTACGCGTGTGAAAGGGAGGGCCGCGAAAAAGTTAGAGTACCAGCGAAGTCGGGGGGTGAGTTTTAAAATTCATGTCGGCAACTCGCAGCCCGAAGGGAGGAAAGGAAAAGTTTCCCTTAACCTGGAAACGTTTGACGAAGAGGTTAGGGCTACCCGCGCGAAGAGGAACGAGCTCTGGGAAACTAATGAAAATAGAGGAGAATTAATATTGCACGGCGAGTTTGCGCAACTGAGACAAACAGGGGTGGGAAAAAATTATCGTCCGAGGACAGTTACCCAGCGAAACTTCGCGAAATTTACGATCAATACAGGCATACGCTTTGCCGCTTCTACTTTTCTCTATCTATTAACGCTCGTTTATTAATTTTAATCGTTGATATTAATCCTGGTAACTTAGAGAATAAAATCAGGAATGCGAAAGAATGTTGACGAGGCTTCCAAGAATTAATTTTACTCTTATAATCGTTACTATATTGGTGTTATTAACCCCTTGACATAAAATGATGTCATTCATTTCACGTGCCACTATACATTTTGATGACTCTTCGTAGATGTTCTTTCTTTGACATTATGAATCATAGCGATTAAACGTTGTAAGCGATGCAAATTTCAAAATAAAACGTTTTGTTTGTTAGTTTGTATATAACTGTTCAGTTAAGCATCAGATTCCATTTTAATTGTATGTCAAGGGGTTAATTCCAATAATTTAAAGCATGAAATTAGGAGCGTGAAAGAATGTTGACGAAGCTTTCAAGAATTAATTTTACTTTTGTAATCGTTACTCTATCTTGGTAATATTAATTCTACAAACCCGGAGAATGAAATTAGGAGTGTGAAAGAATGTTGACGAAGCTTCCAAGAATTAATTTTTCTCTTGTAATCGTGCTCTATCCCGGTGGTATTAATTCTAAAAATTTAGGGAACGAAATTAGGAGTGTAGAAAAATGTTGACGAGACTTGCAAGAATTACAAGAGAATTAATTCCCTGGTCGTAATGAGGCGACAAAGGGAAAAAAGACGAGACTGTAACGGCTACTCGGGTACTACTCGAAGAATTTATGGGAATAACGTGGCCGCATTTATTAGCAATAATTACCTGGAAAGCTAAATTACCTTCATTTTTCCCGACACGTTTTCGCACTCGCGTCGCCCCTTAACCCTTTGCATCCCCCCGCGAACTTTCTCCTAACAATTTACGGCCACCCGTTCTTTTCTCTCGCCTGATTTCTCGCACGAAACTCTAAATTCTAATTACGCGAGTCGCGATCTTTGCCGATCTTTAAACTCCCTTGCTCCGCCATAAAATATACAGAAAATTCGTACAGCGATATCGCCAGTTTCAAGATAAAATGTACATCTCCAGGATTATCTCGTTAAACGAGAATTCTATTCCATTTTCTATTCCGAAGTATTCAAATGACACGAGAGAAAAAGGGAAACCGATTATAGCAGAAGAATTCGGAATTCCAGGGCGCAGGGAGACGCTGGAAAGCGAGCCAGACACTTTTCCTCGTTACATTTTTCGCGAAAGTTTCCCAACAGTTCCGTGGAACTGCCTCCCAGGCGGGTAATAATATTTCATTCGAGATATCGAGCTCCTTCTCGCTGTTCTATTCGCGTGCACCCGGCGAGCAAGTGAAAAATCACTGACGATAATAAATTCCGCGAGCAGGCCGAGGATCGTTTCCGGCAAGACGGGGGTGCCGCCGCTGCGGACGTGGCCTGGAATCGTCGAAAAGTGAATTGCTTCGTCCTCTTTTTATCCCTGCAATCCAGAATCCCAAGAATCGACCACTTCCTGGAATATAACAAAATTCATTTCGTCCCTCGAATCCGGCACGATTCTCCGCTTGATTAAATATCAAAATACGATAAATAAAATACACGTGGCAACCCTAAAAATTACCTACGATCGTGATAAACCTATTTATTACTTTTTGGGGTAAAAATATAAACGAGTTTATTTTTATATATCTAGATTTCTCACTTGTACGTTTGTAATTGAGGTATTTGCAATTTTCTGATTCTACGAGGATTAAATTTTGGAGGAAAAATTTTCTGTTTCCTTGTATTATATTCCACGCGATTTTAGGAAGTTGATCAAGAAGCAGTTGGAATCTTTTAATGATACGATCGGGGATTTTCAACGTTCGAAAGACGACTCGAAGATAACTCAAAATACAAATAATTCAGAAATCAGATATAACAAATAAGAGACGATAGCTATATTAAAAATAATTACACCTGATGCATCGACAGCATTTCCTTTCTTCGCTTTACACAAAAATTATCGCCAATTTAATAAGCATCGATTTGCTATCTTCGAATTTCAAGACTCGAAATACCAAGGAACGAAAACCGCCTGGAAATAGGAAAGAGAAACCGCACGCTGGAGAATCAGCATAACGTTCATCACCTTGAACGAACGAAGAATCGAAAGGAGATCGAAGCTTGCCGGAAACAAAAGGGGGCGTCCATAAAACTTGCAGGAACAGGGGTAATAACAAACGAAACCACGAAGGGGTGGGGAAAAAAACGAGGAGGAACACGGACGTCGCGAAATGTCGCGTGAAATTTAAAGTAGGAAGCAATCCACGCCGCTGTCCAACCCTTTAAATCACGCGACCGCAAAAAGAAATGGGAAAAAAGAGGACGAGCAGCCGGAGGACAACGCGAGCGAGTCTCCCTCTCTTCTCTTTCGTGTCGCGAAAGAGTCAGGGAAAACAAGAGAAAGAAACGAGAAAGAGAGAGACAGAGAGAGAGAGAGAGAGAGAGAGAAAAGAAGAGAAGAAAAATAAGAGAAGGACGGGAAGAAAAATAAGCGGAAGCCACGCGGTATCAGCGAAAGCAAGCGGAACCCTTGTAGGAGTAATTAAAGGACGAGAAAGAAAGATTTAATTCCCAAAAGGCCTTGGCCTTCCCTTTCGCCTAACTGAGTTTTAACGAAGGGAACCCACCCTCCGTGGCGCGGAACTCCTGCGGGGTCGTAATACGTCACATAAGGCTCATCCCTTAACAGACGTCTAATGGCTCGCAAAGGAGCAAGGGGCTGATTACGGAAGAAAGGGGACGTTTTATGTACACGGGCGTGTATCTCGGCCAGCAGGCGAGGAAATAATAAAAAGAGCAGTCGCGCTGATCGAGTTATGGCCGTCCTTGGGGCTGCTTCTCATGGAAATTCTCGCAGGAGGTATCAGAGGAGATATACCGACTCGCCGAACGAAAATGCTTCCTCCGATTCCCATGGCGAACATTCCTCGCTAATACGCGATATTTAAACGAACGAATCTTTCATTTTTATTCAAATTATCCCGAGTGATTTAAGCTCCGCGGGGTTCCTCGTGGCAGCGTGAGTTGTTTGTTTACCAGCTGCAAAGTCTCGCGGAAACTCGAGAAATTTTATCTCTCGCGTGTCATCCTATACTTCCACGAAGTTATTATAAAATTGAAAATTCTGTATTTAAAGAGGCCGTAGATCGTTCAAGAACTAGGGATAATATAGAGAGATTATAGTTATCTAAAATTGTGGCTCGAAATCGTTTCGTGTTACAAAGGAAAGATCAGAAAGAAAGAAAAGAAAGATAGATCGGACATTTCCTATCATTTGATATTTTAATATTTTAATATAACAGAAAGGGACGTTAGAGAAAGACGAAGATATAATTCGAACAAAAAGATTATCGAAGATCTCTATCTCTCTTTTATCGGACAATTGCAACGATCTGATCGGTACTTCTCGTGGCATCAGAAGCAACGTGGATATTCGCTCGCATACACTTGCACAAATGCGTCACGACGCGCATAGATTCCGCCTATTACATGGAGCGGGCTTAGATCCGCTTAGAAGGCTCTTTGTCGTCGGAAACGAAAGATGGAACCTTTCCCGAGGGTTCGAGCAGCATCGAGGACTTCGGCCAAGGACTCTCGTCCACCCCCTTTAATCTCTCTCTCTCCTCTCTTCTCTTTCACGGTGTATCGAGTGATCTGTGTCCTCGGGGGATCTTCCACGCCGCTTAAATTTCTCTGATACCGTCGCGCGGTTGATCTTGCCCGGGTGGAAATGGTAATAAAATTCGGAAAAACGCGCAATGTAGTCTTTAGCGTTCGGTACCGAGCTAAGATTTTCATTGGACGTAGGAAAATATTGTTCCACGCGTTTTTCCACTGAAACAGTACCAAGAGAATTCAGATCCACCGTAGGTTCTCCACGGTTAAACGTTTTATCGCCAGTCTTGGATTTTTCATTCACGAATATTACTCTATTCTTCGGTTCCTCGTTTCGTTTCTATTAAAAGTAAATTCCGTTCGTATGAAATAAATTAAATTCCGATTACAGCTACGTTTATTGACAAAGATAATAACGGAAAACCTGATAAAACCGCTTCTTCGTGGAAGCTTTATTACACGAGTCGAGGAACGNGAGGAACGGAAAGTACAGGAAAGTTTCGTATTTTTATCAGATATTTTTCGTTTTTATAAAAAAATGAATAGAGAGGATTGATTTTCGAAATTTTTAGAAGCTTCGAAATTGCATTCCGAATTTAAACTTCGCAAGTTCGATGACCGGAGGGATTTTCAACGTTTCGATGCATTCGCGCGCGAGCGAGGAAGGAAATAAGCCGGTGAAAAATGTTTCCACGAGGATGTTAAAAAATTCAACGAGTCATCATGCACTATCGTTTAACGAACGAGATTTCCCTTGCATTAACGTCCCTCTCCGGCTACATCCGCGACGGAAATGGCACCACCAGCGTGCGCGCCATTTTTATTTTCACCGGCCTGGGTTTCATTGGCTTTCGCGACGCCGTAAATATTACATGTAACACTCGACTTGCTTTACGCTTCTATGAATTCTCCACGAGACGGCAATTCCGAGTTCCTGAAATTCCTCGGTCCATAACTCGGCGATCTTATTCACACACGCCGAGGGGATGACACGGCGGGGACGATAAAGACGGAAACAATTTTCATTCCTGTTGCATACGTGCCTGCAACTCGCCTTCCCACCTCCCTTTTCTCGCGAATTCGCGTTGACCATTATTTCCCGCTGCGAATTCTACTCCCGATTCTTTACATTTTTCACGAGCAAACCTAACCAGCCAGATTCGCGTGTGAGATGGTAGCACAGATTTCTAGGAAGATTTCCGCAAATTTTTAACGTATATCGCACACGTTTTAAGGAAAATTCAAGGTTGCCGAGTACGAATTTTCCCGAGGAAAGAAATTAACGAGTTTTTGACAGGGGTGGAAGTGTGAGATTCGTGGCAATGATAGTAGCAGAGATTTTTAGGAAGATTTGTATCGTACACAGATTTTCATAGATTTTGGGGAAAATTATAAATGGTACCTTTGTTTCGGGATTGAAGAAATTACCAATTTTTTCAGATTTAGGATTGTTAAATTTATTTTGACCTTTCTAAAATGTATGACTTTATCTTAACACTTTTATTGGGTTTGAAAATGATCGATGAGTCTGTTGATTGTTTTTTAGAAAACATATAAAATACCAGACGTGTTATATACAGAAGAAAATAATAAATTACGTTGTGAAATAGCTCGCATATATTTCTAATAATTCTATCTATCTCCAACATTAAGTAATAAACATTCCATCTTTCCTTAAACTGAAATCCCAGTAAAAATGAAACACTCGAGAAATATATAATATAAATTACAAATTAAATTTCAGTCTCGACCGAACCCAATATTTATCTACCTCGATTCGAAATTTTATTTCAAACGATTCTCGAAGCAGCTTGAACCCGAGTAACCCGGTAACAGATTCGGCTCCTTTTCCTCTCGATCAAGTTAAAAACTGCCTATAAATATACTCGAGGAATATATAAATTACAAATTAAATCCCCGATATTCTCGGCGTTTCTTTCTCGACCGTCCCGGAATATTTATTTCCCAGGGCGACTGACCGATGGAATATTAAACAATGGTCAAGCGGTATTATTGCAACGGTCCTGTGTACCAACGACATCGTTCTAAAATCGACGCTGCTCTAACAGGCTCGCAGTCAAAAGAACTGATGTTTATTTCATCGGGCCGGGATCGTGCCGCGCTGAGAACTTTCGCAAGTTCCGCGAACTCAAACAGCCTCTTGTTCGACTCGAGTGTTAAATCGATCTCCGTCGACGTGGACGGCTATGTTCGGATTCGGAAACGCGTACGTTTCGCCAGACAGCTTGCGCAACGTCGAAAATGTAAATTCGGAGAAGGATAGCGCGTCGATTGTAACCAAACAGTAACCCCTTGTTGTGCCACTCACTTTTTCGCCCGGCTTCCATATTCGGATCGCCACGGGGCACCGTGACATCGCGAAATAAACCAGGAATAATAATTCTGAAATCGGGAACACGGTTTCGAGAATGGTTCGCAGTCTTCCAATAACTGACCCTACAATGGCCAATACGAAATTCAGAGAAAATTCAGAAAAATATTGGAAAATCGATTAGACTCGTATTAACCCTCTGCATTGAAGTGGTGACTCTCGTTCACTACTTGATTTCATCCCAACTCGACTGACAATTATTATATAAAATATCATAAAAAGCAAAATTACAAAGATTAACATTAAACGTACCGGCCTTTTGCATCTACTTCTTATTATTCTTATTACTTTTACCACAAATTAAATTACCAGTAAGTAAAGAAGTTTTCGCAATAAAAAAATAAGTTAAGAGAAAAACGAACAGCGGGAAATTGAATAATCAACTAATATAAAAATTTACAAAAAGTCAAATGGGCGAAAGAAATAACGATGAATATACAATTTTAAAGTAAATTTTGAAACAGATCATTTGACCCCGCCTGGTACGTTTAGTGTTAACGTTTACAACAAATTATCTTCATAAACACACACAAAAAATTAAAACATTAATTTATACGTGTAATCATTATAAATCAGAGGTAAAAAATTCATCAAAAATGCTGCGAAACGTCTGCAATTTGAGAGAAAAAGGCATCGAGTGGGAAGAGTTAAAAGAAAAATCGCCAAGATAGGTAAAATTTCGAAAAAGGCCATCTGACCACTGTCAACTTCGACCCGATAGAAATAGAAACTCGAACGTTTCCAAATGAGAAGACACAGTATAAAATTGAGCTGCAAGATCCACAGTCTGGCGGAAGCCTAACCGAATGCGCTGTCGGAGGAGCCGGAAGGTGTATCACCTCGGCAATAAACCCGCAACTTGCGCTGCCAAAGCACTCGAACTCGCGCCAAAATTCCCGTACACCTGGAACCTTTCGAAACAGCCTGAAAACCACTTGAAACAACACTCGAAGCCTCGGGGCGAGGCTCGCGGGCAAGGAGCGCGAAAGTAAGGCACGCCGTTACGTCAGCGAAAATTCCACGTTAATCCCGGCGGATGTGCCGCAATCAAAGCGATTCCCGATTGGAGGGAACGATCGATAAGAGATCACAAGGAGGAAGGAAAGAGGGAGGGGAAAAAAGAGCGTCGGAGAACACATGACCGTGTGCAATTTCGCGGAGGATCGAGCGGACGATCCTTGGATCCCGACGGGGATCCAGAGAGAGAGAAAGAGAGAGAGAGTGAGGTGCACCGGCCACGCCCGCCAACCTAAATCGATCTGCCACGAACGATGTAATGCCAGGTAATCACGGTGCCCCGTAATGACCGTGATAACGAGCCACTTCCCGTCCGAAAAGGTGCTCGTCCCTTTGGTAATTGAACGTTGGGGAAAGGACGCGGGCAGGAATCGCGGCGTGCACCGAAACTGCCTGGAAATTGATTAGAAGACACTCTTTCTGCCCTACAAGCGAGTATAGCGAAGGACCTGTTGGCGCCGTTTGAATTTCCCGCCAAGAACGCAGACGGGTCTCGCTTGTTCCTCGGTTACGCTATTTTAATCGGGTTTTTGAAGAAATTTCATACGATTTCGTATTATTATCACCGTGTATCAAGGAATATAAATATTCATTTGTCAACAAATCATTTTTACATCGAGAATGATCGTAGATAATAATAGTTATTAATAATTATTAATTATTTAAAAGGAAATTTTAGGTATATGAATATTTTGATGCTACCTGTACCTAGACACTAATTATACTAATTTATTTGTACATTATACTTCCTTGTTCTCTATATTTAATTCGGCTCTAATTTTCCTGTGTGCGATCGGTAACAGCGTGTGAATTTCCCGCCAAGAACGTAGAGGAGTCTCGCTTGTGTCTCAGATTGACTATTTTAATACATTCATATATTAGTCAACAAATCATTTTTATATCGAGAAATCATCGTAGATAATAACGATTATTAATAATTGTTAATTTTCTAAAAGAAAGGTTTAGATGTACCTGGAGATTAATTAAACTAATTTATTCGTAGTTCTCCATATTTAATTCGGATTTTTTGCTAACGTTTGAACGTTTGAATTTCTCGGTAAAAGCGAATTCCTTCGCATATCGTGGATTCAAAGAATCGTTTTCCCTTTCGATTCGAGAAAATAAACGCACACGGATATTTCTAATTCGCGGAATGAAATCCTAACATTGTCCAATGGCACGAGTTCGCCCGAAATTGGTGTTTCCCTTGGAATTGTTTCAAGACCGCGAGGGACACGACTGTTTACGACTATCGCGAAATAAATTGCAGCGAACGAGCTTCGATCTTTGATAAATTGCGGTGCGGAACGGGGCAAAAATCGAGGCGATCCCGAGGCATTTTTCTTTCCTGTAATAATAGGTCACCAGATCATCCACCCGTCTACGAGCTCTCCTATTCCAGTTATTTCACTGCGAAGATGTAACAAAATGTATCGATCAAATGCAACACGCCATCGCTATTTTTACGTTTATAATAACACCAGGCAAAGCGAAACGTTTGCTATCAAGACATGTATTTCATTCTTGGATGTATCAAATTTAAAATTACCCAAAGATGGGTGGAATATCGAAGTAAAATAATTCTACGCCTTAATTTGTATGCGACGAACCATAACATGGTTTTAGAAACATCGCCGACTTTATGGAAAAAGGTATACGATCTACTATTTTTCTGTAACGAAAAAATCGCCGAGTGCAAAGGTTAAAAGTTAAGTGCTAATAGCTATCGGTCTATTTTCTCGAGTTTCGGGAACGAGGACCCAATTCCTGGACCCCTTCAGGACCCGATCATTAGGGTACTCTAAAGTGGGCCCTGATCTGATCACGCACTCGTCACGTGTAGCTTCGCTTTCGTTATCTCCTTTCGTTGAAATATAGGATGTTCTACAAGATTAACCCTTTACAATATGTAGAGTGACTCAGGGTATTCTCATACCCTTTTTTTAGAATAAAAACTTATTTATTTTACTACCTTTTAGTTGAAGTAAATTTGAAATAAAACACTTGAAAGCATTCGAAGCTGTGATCTGAAATCTCACAGTCGAAATAAACTAGTATTTTACTCTAAGAAACGTCTACTCCTTTTCAATCCTATAAACCAAGATCATCCCTACAGCCATAATCGTCACACGTTAGTAGTGCATCTCTATAAAACCGACGCGACAAAGTAGCGAGAAAACTCAGGATGAATCAACAAATAGTGCAGTCGTTCCTTTTCCCAAGCTTCTTTGGAAAAGCGCTTTGTTTCTCGAAGAAAACTTCATAATCCACGCGACGTTTGTGACCTCTGGAAACAGGTCCAAACAGTTCAGACCCCTAACTCGTGGACAAAGACCAAGCTATTCCTGTAACCAGGTGCGTCGCGACGATGTACATCGGTAGTAACATCATTCCAGTAACGTCTCAAAATTTTATCCACCCTCTAAATTCAATCCTTTTCATCCTATTCGTTCAGCTTTCAAAAATCGCATCCAAGCCATTCCAGTGACGTCCTAAAAATTTTACCACCCCCTAAACCGACAGATCTCATTCGACCAGCTTTCAAAAATCGCATCCCATCCATTCCAGTGACGTCCTAAAAATTTTACCATCCCCTAGAGATCCAATTCTTCTCATTCCACTCGATCAGCTTTCAAAAATCGCATCCCAGCTATCCCAGTGACGTCCTAAAAATTTCTCCACCCCTAGATCCAAAGATTTTACTCGACCAGATTTTGAAAATCGAATCCAAGCCATCCCAGTGACGACACAAAAATTTCTTCATCCATAGACCCAAAGATCTCACTCGATCAGCTTTCGAAAATCGCTCCATCAACGGTCCGGAATTTTCTCTCGTCACGAGGAGCAAGAACGCGTCATCTCGTCGAGGAAAACGTCTGGCAGAAGGAGGCGTAATTACGCGGATGGAGGAAGCCTCGTAACCGAGATTCCCGAAGGTGTTTCGCCTCTGTTCGCGGGATTCGGTCTGGCGGAGAGGGCAGCACGGACAGGGTGGGACAAGTAAAAATTTACAGCGGCGCGCGGACGTGTCCCGGTCGATGGTGAAAGAACAATCGAGTCACGCGTCGGAGGATCCGAGGCGGAAAGGACGAGGAGAGGACGATTGCCTTCTCGAGGCGTTCCAACGTCCGCCGGTGGGAAGGGGTTGCTTTTCAAAAGGACGTTTGTACGTGACGCCGGCCAACGATTCGCAATATTCCCCCTCTCAACCCTTCGATCTCTATCACCCTCGCCGGCCAGCCTTATTTATTTCTCCGGGCCTGTCTCAGTCTCTAATTAACTAGCCTCCTTCGCCTATCTATCCCACCGAATCTCTCTCTTCCGGATACCTTTTCTCCTCATCCTTCCACTTATTTCTCTCATTTTTTTCACCTCTCCGGTGAAAGCAGTCTCCTTTCGAACTCGTTCCGTGCCTCGATAGATGTTCCTCTTCTTGGAGATGTATATATAGGTAGACACGCGAATAGAGGTGTCGATGCAGAACTGGTTTTGATATTCGGACGAAACGAGTGTCGTGATTTGGGATACGAAAGAGACGAGCTGACAGAATCTTTGTTCAAAGAATGGTTTCCAAGTCTACGGTTAGGTGACTGCGATAAAATATTCACTGACAACTACGAGATATCTCATAGCGTATTGCTATAAACGGAATAAGTTCACAGCCGTTTGAGTTAGAAATTATTAGAAAAATTAAATGCCATTTTAGCACTATATCTGAAACTACGTATTATTAAAATAAAATCTTCGCGCCTAAAACGAAACGTTTTAGATTCTCGCGGCAGTGAATGGGTTAAAAATGTTTAAAAACGGAAGGATACTTGGGTATAAAAATTACGAATGAAACACGAACCAGGCGAGTAAACACGCGTCAGCGCAACTTTCAACGATATGCAAAATAGACGAATAGAGGAGAGGAGCTCTGCGAATAGAGTTAATAGGCGGGGTTTGCGCGATTACTAGTCAGCGTTTTACACATAAATGAAAAATGTAGGGATGAAATAATAGAGGTAGTTTCACTATGTTTCATAACCGAGGATTATATTTTGCAAATAATAGAAATACGACTGATCGTATTCCAAATATTTCATACTATTGCATTCGTTAGCATCTGTATCTTGTACTAAATAGTTATCTATAGATGTTATTATTGCTATTCGTTGTTATATATTGCTCATTCGAACCCTGATCGTCCTCGCATCATTCTTTTCTAACCTTCTATCCATAATCAACCCGCATTTATTTCCTAATATTTCCTCCATTGGTAATAAGTATCATCGATTGTCCTAAAATCCAAAGATTCTTCCTGTAGTAGTCACTTGACTATCAGAAGTATCAGAATGCATGATCTGGTATAGTTTAGAGTATCACAATCAAAGTTTCCTCGCAAGGAAAACAAAAATTTTGGAATACAACAGCGCGGTGTAAAAACGAGCCGAAGGACAACTAGCTTAGCAGTCGACTAGCAGTCTGCTACTACTTCGCTGCCAGTCCATTGGCTATCCAGCGATCCATTAACAACTCACCAGTACCCTAACAGTGTACCAGGACACTGGTACTTCTCTGACAGACGCTATTACTTCACTGGCAATCCGCTGAATATTCATTAGCGCTGAACTTGTAGTCTGCCAGCAGTCTATTAGCAAGTCACCAGAAGTCTACTAGCAGCATATTAGCCCTCCAGGGTGGTATTTCTTCTCCGAGACTTCGCTGACCCTTCCAGCACTTTGTTATCAATCCACCTCTCGGTTCGAATCGAAAGAAATCTCTTGGTTCTCGTTACCACGCCAGCAGACACGTGAATCGACAACCTCTAGACTCGATTCAGTAGCACCGAATCGTAATTCCACCTTCCCTTTAACCCTCCTCGTTAACATTTTCTCGCCCGCGGCCCTTTTCCATGCTCGATCCCCTGCACCCTTATCTAGCCACTTTTACGCGTTGTTCCCCGGTGTGTTTCCCTCATATTTCCGTCTCCAACCAGCCGCACACACCTGCCCTCTCGCCGATTCGCCTCCATTTCTCCGTGTGTCCCGCCATTTATCTCCTTTCGACCGCGTGTCCGCCCCCGCCGCCTCCTTTTCTTCGTACGTGTGCCGAATAGACACGCGTCCCTGATTCCAGCCCGGCTGATTGATCGACGAAAGAGGCGCGCGGTGCTCAAGGATTCAATCCGGCCCCGGGGTTAACACGCGGCCCTAATCCCGGAAAGAACGGAAAACCGGAATTGAATCCTTGCCGGAACGAACCGCCTCCCTTTCGCCGGCTTTAATTATTTCCACCCTCGCAGCAGGTACCAAGTGGGGTTAATTGAACGTTCGCGACTCAACGAAAGCGTTTCGCTGTTTTTCACCGTCTTCCAAATGCCCCAAGGCCCCGTCTCGGCGGTGCTTCCGCTTTGTGTTTGTCGAAACACGCCGGGGAGGAACGAGATGATTACTCTTCTCGCGTCTTTTGCTGATTTTTCTGCTCGTTAGAATTTTCTGACGGTTATTTATTAGGTAGGTCGCGAGAAGATTCTCGATTCTCGTTCTACGTCTTTCCGTTTTGAATCCTCGAATTGAAATTATTTCACGAGGTTCAGAGGCATTGACGAAATGAAATGTACACCGTGGAAGAATGTGGTGTTTATTAGGCGAGAGTAGAATTAGGACTGTTTGGAGTCACGCAGGTCAAACAATGTTTTGAATAAGACGGTGACAAATGAAGACACGTAAAGAATAGACTTTGATTTTTGGCAATACTACAATAAAATCAAATAATCAACCCTCTACCGACGAGAAATGAAGTTAACTATACATCGAGTATATACAAAATAATTAAAAATAGCGAACCGAGGGAAATTTTCTGAATCAAGAGATATGTACAACATTGATGACAATGCGAAATTTATTTTTCGCTATATTTCAAGTAGCTATCGCTCTAAAAAATACAAATATTTACACGTATATTATGACATTCGTCCGCAAAGGGACAATTCACCTGTCCTTTCACATTTTGCACTCGAAAAGTTTGCAGAACTTTCCATGTATGGAATTTTTCTGTTCTATTTATTATTTGACTTTACGCCATGTTGTAACTTCTTAACCCTTTGCCACTTGGGTTAATACGCAACAATGACTATTTATGTTTAGTTTCGTTGAAATAAGTTCCTAAACTCTCTGTATATAACCTTATGAAATATAGAACGACACCCCTTCAAATGTGTAATCATTTGAAGTTATACAGAGGTAAAAAATTCATCAAAAAAAGAAAAAAAAAATGTTTCGAAACGTCTCGAGTGGCTGCGAAAAATATTCGAAGCGCAAAGGGTTAATATTTTCCTGCAAAAAAAAAGAAAAAAAGATATACCGAGTATTGGCAGGCAGACCGAAAATCCACTCTATCCCTCAACTCGTCGCCCTATCGACATTTCCCACAAATTGGAAACATCATTTCCCATTCCGTCACCCTATCAGTGCCATTTTTACAGCTCGTTAATTTTCCGCCCCATTTCGCACCCTTCCCACGAATCGGCCATTTTATTTTATCAATCCCCTATCAACCCTTTATCTCTTCTCATCTGCGCCTCCTCTGCGCGAAATTTCTCTTCGTTTCCCGTCGCCGTCGCGATTTTTGACCGAGCCCCCTCCTCTCGACTACCCTCTGACCCCTACCCCCTTGTCCCGTCGCGCCGGACTAAATGAGATTAATCGTTTTGTCATAGTGATTCGATTAACCTTCGCGCGGCCCTCGAATCTCGAGCATATGTTGCCTGCAAATCATGATTTCCCAGCCAGACGGGGCCGGAAACGCGCCATACGGCCGTCGTACGTTGTGATCTGGCCAGGCCATCCGCGTGGACACTTTGCCTGTCATCAATCGCGATCACGCCTCGCCAAGATAGCCCTAGCCGAGGTTCTCTGACCCGACGTTTGCCATCACGAAACGCGGGTCCGTGGTACCGGAGAAATATCTGTCGGTGGAACGCGATAAACGTTATAACGCTTCCTGCCAATTTCTGCCCCGATTTTCCTCGCCGATCCTCGCCGCTGATATTTTCCCTATTTTCCCGCGTTTTATGCGCCCGCTAGACGGGGAATGGAAAATCGAGGGTGTGGCTCTCTCTGTGCTCGATCCCGTTTCGTTGCATCAACAGTGTTTGCCGTTGCGTTCCAACCATGATTCTGCGTCGCGATTCTTTCGCGATTGTTGAGGCTTTAGGAATCGTTGAAAAGGCGAGTCTTGTAATGTGGGAAAATCAATCGAAATTCTGAGGACGAATTGGGGATTTAGGCAAAATGGGCCAATTGCAACCACCGCTCTGCGTCGCGATTTTTTAACGACTATTGGGACTATAGGAATCGTTGAAAAGGCGAGTCTTGTAATGTGGGAAAATCAATCGAAATTCTGAGGACGAATTGGGGATTTAGGCGAAATGCGTCACGTATTCTTCTGCAGAGACAGTTAACACTAATCGTACCGGGCTTCTGCAGCTACCTATTCTTAGCACGAGGGGTATGTAAGGTAAGTAAACAATTTTTCGCTATGAAATATAAGCTAGAAGAAAAACGAAGAGCGAGAAATTGAATAATCAGATGATACAGGAATTTACAAAAAGTTAAATGAGCGAAAGGAATAACAATAAATGTTTTAAAGTAAATTTTGAAAGTTTGAAAGGGGTATACCTTGCTCGAGTAATAAAAGAATTTGAAAAAGAATATATATGAGAATAAGCGAGTTACCACGTTGCTTTTTAACAGAACAGACAAAGAAGAACCACCTTTAATTTAACCCTCTGCATTTAAGAGACGAGTCTCAGTAGCCATTTACTGAATTCTGAAGATCGAGGTTAATTAATATATCGTAAACGATCGAGAACAAAACCCCCAAATGTATGGAGTCGATAGTTTTTAACACTAGAACTACCGACTTCTAAGGAATCCCTAAACACGATATAAAAACGTTATTAACGATAATTAAAGCAGTACCATGAAAATGAAGGAGCAGATGTAATTACGATCGCATTCGAGTAAAAATCTATATAAATTTTGCCATAAGTAACTGTATACTTCAGAAATTGCAAAGCTCTCCTCCTTTTACATATAGATCCTAATTATTTTACAATTATCAACCCGTAATCCCATTACAGACCGACGTAAAGACCGACAGCGATTACACTTGAATAATTTCTACTTGAAATCTTGCAAAAGCCCTAGAATCGACCTCACGAGTAAATACGGCACTGGGTTCTTACTCTAAAAGGTATTTCTAATTTTTCTACATAACAACGACACACGTGTTCACGATCAGATTGCTTTATTCAGATCGAAGGCTCACGGTTATGAATATCTAATTAGTCACTAGGCTAAGATCACACGCGTTACTCATTGTACATCTACGTAATATACGCGCACATATATACATATATAGAACTGGCGTTCGCGTGCTTTTAGAAACTAAAGCTATTATAAATACCTGAACTGTGCGTCGTGTATGCCGAGCTCGACGTTCCGGTTTCGACTGACCGGTCGACGCGTAGCGACGCGACGTTCCAACCGTCGTCGTCTCTGTTTGTTTTTCTCGCAGATTGCGACGTGCGCGACCAGACGACTAGGAGAAACGCACGTGTGTTTGGGTTCGTTGTACGGAAACAAAATTGTTTCCGTTTCCGTATAACGGAAATGGTCCGTGCAACGGATATGTGGTCCTCCTTTCTTTCAGGTGAGAAATTATATATTAATAAATACATAAATATATAATTCGACATAAAGCAAAATTCATCTACCTACGAATATTTCACATCAACTATCAAGTGGAAGTAGTAATTTTACAAAACCTTAAGAATATTCGTCACGGGGTGCATCGATGCGCTATCCGTCTATAATTTTTTTTTTTTTCTTATCTAACCCTTTAAAAAAATAAAAAAATATAAAAATTCCAAGATACCCAAGTTTACCCACGAATATTTCATAGCAACTATCAAATGTAAAACCCGATGAATATTCGTCACAATGTCTATCGATGCACTATCCGCCTATAAAATTTTCTTTTCTTACCTATCCCTGTAAAAAAATAAAAGAAAAAATTCCGAGGCAAAAGTAACAGTAACAAAACTGAACAAGGAAGTACAGAGGCTTGGATGGAGTAATTAAAAATAATAACAGGGTCTAATCGAGGCCGGAAACGAAATCAATCATCCCTGATCCTTCGGAAACGTCAAAGGTACCAGAATCGATATCGGATGGACTAATTGAAAAACCGATCGAGGCGTGTTACAAAACGAGGTCCAACGGACAATTTCACCCGATAGGATTGGAATCGTGTCGACCGGGATAGCGGGGTGGGGCGAAGAGGGCGAATCTAACGCGATATCGCATTGAAATATCGTCGCGCATTGACAAGCCGGAACACTTTTACCAGTCGCCATCGATAAGTTAATCGAGTCGAACAAATATCGAGAAAGGCATTTAATGGTTTTTATCTCTGGCCAGAGCCGCGTATTGAATGCGTCGGTTTTTCAACCGGAGAAAGGTCGATCTGTCTTCCCGTCCACCCCCAACCCCCCGTCCCGGCCATTCATATGCGATATTAGAAGTGGACTGGCCGGTTTTTATTGTACGTATCGCCGTGCAGAGCTGCAGAGGAATTTCTCCTGGTAATACCGAATACGTCCGCGTGTGTCAGAAATGGGAGATATTCGGAATTTGCTTGTCCAACCTGCTAGGAATTTTTATATCGAACTTTCAACCCTTTGCCGACGAGAAACGAAGATAACGATACATCGAGTATATACTAAACAATTAAAAACAATGAATTATAAAATATGTAGAATTATTTTTCGCTATATTCCAAGTAGCTGTGGCTCTGAAAAATATCCAAAAATTTCCACGTGTATTATGACACTTGTCCCCAAAGGTTTAAACTAATATTTCGTATCTTCCGTCCGTGGTTAACATTAGGTTTAGGGGATTTGAAGGATGGGTTTTATTAATTAACTTACATTAAGTCTGTTAATATTGTAATTGTTTTCAAATTAGACTCGTCTTTTCTTCTTGAATGAAAATACGTGGTTTCCTTAACCTGTAAATATGACAAATATCCCTAAAAATAGGTTACAGAAAACGTTCGTAAACGTAAACGTTTAGTGTTAAGGAACAAGTTTGACTTGCTTCGAATTATCCTGTTCTTTTCACGATATAGTAATCGAATTTCTGTACGTGTGTTTGATCAAATTTTCGTCAAAGGTCGCAGCTTTTATTGGAATTTAATTCACGTTCGTCATTGAATTATATCGTGTTTAATCGAGCCTAGAAATTCTGAAGGGCAGTTGAATTTAAAATCAGAATTCGTGATTATCTGCTCGTGAATTATTCGATTTGAAGGCTAATTAGAGGAATATAATGGTCGACTGCTTAAAATCATAACGAAATTCAATCTCGAGTTTCACGCGAATCTCGGATCTGATGGAAATAGCACGCAGGTATAATCCAGATTGACCGAAGGTCTAATCCTGACCTGGCCCAAATTACCATGGACCTAATCTGGAGATAACTCTGGAGAGTCGCTATAGGCATAATGTAAATTTAATTTCGAACTAGTCCCAACTTAAAATCCAGCCTTGACCCAGTGAAATTCAACTTGTGCCGAACTCCGTATGGTACGTGCAACTATGCAAGATCAAACTCGAATCTAATCTACGCTAAATCTTAACTTAATCTCGATCGAACGCGAACCTGACTTCTACCTCATCTATTTCGAGATTAAATGCAACCTCTGTCGTTAGAAATTCAATATTGATCTACTTTACCCTCTAAATTCTCACGTGATAACAATTATATTTTTTATAATTAATATTTTTTAATATTTTCCTATAAGAAATTAAATCATTCCCATTATACGTTTCATATCGATTCGCATTCGAAGATTGGATCTGCGATTGGATAAAATTTCGAAAAGCCAAGTCGAATTTATTTCATAGAAGGTAGAACGTCGTTGGCGAATTGCAGACGGAAATAAAATTACGCAATTGATTCTATATCGTATTTCATTGGTCGTAGCAGGGAGATAGAGAGCTGTTTGAAAGAATCTAATCTAGTAGAATACGTTTTCAGTGAATAATGGAGCAAGGATAGCAATCGTGGTTAAAACACGTGGCACCGGGTACGGCCATAAATACGAAGCGAAAGCTTCAGACACTTTGGGCGCACTTTCATGCTCCCGATGGATCCGTGCAATCCAACTGCTGTTCGTATAAATTTCCTTAATCGTTTCGTAATGCACGCCCGATAAATCGGTCACAAAATGTCCGTGGCGTGATAAATACATTTACGCTTTCCGATATTCCATTATTATTCCATTTTTTAAACGCGTACTATACACACGTGACAATAATCCACTTCGGTCTCTCGATCGAGGGAAAATTAAAGTCACGTTTATGGTTAAAGAATTCGGAAGATAGAAACGCAGGATTTTAAAAATAAATTTCTTATCAGGGCTCGAATTTCTAATCACGAGTGCTGTAAGAAGAGATAACTCTCATTTCCCTTGTACAATCAGTTCTCGCTCAACGATGATTCCCATTTCCTGCACGTCAAACTCTCCTTGAATCATTCTCTTATCTAACAATAAAACGCGAATTTTGATACGTTGTTTTATCTGGCGATAAAACTCTTAGCGACTATGATTTCCGTGCAAAATTTGATGGAAAACCAAATGTAGAATGCACAGTAAACAATATTGATCACCTCGTTTTTGCCAATCTTTATCGTTATTTAAAAATCGTGGTACAATGTTACCATTCGTCCTGACAAAAAGAAAATAAAAATTACTATCAGAAATTTTAAATTTTCCTGCTTAGAACAGTCCTATAAGACACGACATTTTCCTATTATTTTTCCAGTCGACTGTATTATTTCACATTTCATTTATATTCCATAATACCGTCAATCACAGCTCTCATTTGCAGGAACCGTGGCGTTATAGCACATAGTGCTCTAATAACACGAGCAAGAGCACCGAGAGTCGAGCAGATGCACCTGATCGCTTCCGGTGGTAACGATTTTCATTGAACTTCATGGCATGCACGGGGCATAATTTTGAAAACGAATCGTTCCCGGAGAACGGGGACATCTTAGGGCGTGTACACACACGGACCGGCGGACTTTATTGCGTACCTACATGGGTTCCCATAATTTCAGGGATTCATATAATGCCGGGCCACGTCATGCTTCGCGTCCCCCCCGTCGAGACGTCGTGCACGGGATGCAGTGTACCCCATAAAGGGAATCCTCCCTTGGAATATATGCACACGCGAGGTACGTGTCCTCCTCCCCCCTTGCAGCTTCTGTTTCGCCATTTTCCTCTTTTCCATTTTTGCCTCGAGATTCCTCTAATATTTTTCCCCCCTTCTTATCCCAGCTTCTTAGCTTTTCACTTTCTTCCTACCCTTCTCTACTGTCCCTGCTTTTCCTCGGGTCAGAGATTTTTCGAAATTTCTTAATATTTTTCTCTGTTCAACGATGTTCTGTGGTTCGCTCAAGTCATTGGAAATAGGAAATAGCAAGCTATGATAAATATTAGACTCGTTGCTAGATCTCATCTAATGCTTTTGCGATTATTATCCTAGGAATTTCTAAGTCCTAAAGTAGTTTAAGATTTATTTTAGAACTTTTTTAAACCTCGTATATTCTCTCCTGAAGCCAAATCGATAGCCTGTCAATAACGCAAACTCGAAGTCAAATTGTCTCTCTATCAATAATAGAGACACGACGTCAATTTGACGTCTCCTTAGATGGAGCTATATTCTAACGACACCGCAGCTGTTAGAAGCCAGTCCGACACACGTCATCACTTCAACGTTAAATACACTAACGAATCGTAAAGTCGTATTATTCTATTGTAATAAAGCATTTCGCATAAATCGAACTGGCATCCGTCAACAGCACACGCCCCGGTTCGATCTATCCAGGCTAGAAACGAACAAGCCCACGAGCAGCCTACGCCAGACTGACAGCGAGACCTGAGCTGAAAGCAATAAACTCGCAACCTACTCCAGCTAGCACTCTAACCTTCTTCCACCATCGAGGCACTTGGCCCAGAAAAATCAATCAATCGGCCCCAGCTCGATTCCCGCGCGGACTGAGACCTACCTCAATTTCATCCTGGTCGTCCCTTGGCCACGGCGTCGGGCTGGAATTTACGACGGCGACGTGCGCTGCCGCGTCGATGATGGCTCTCTGGAGGAAGAACGGGGGCCGCGGTGCACCGGGACTAATATTCGACAGCGGCTGTAGGCGAAATTTAATCATCCACCGGAACACCCGAGGCGGATTTGAATCTAGCCGCCGCGTGGGTAGATTGGCCGGAACGGAGGTCGCCTAGCCGCTTTATTGCCGGCCGTTAATTTACCGTCGCGCTCGATCAGCTTTCAATCGTGTACCCCCAACCCCCGCCATTTAAACTCCCGCCGTTGTTTTTCCGTTTCTCTTGTCCCGTGTTTTTTTCCACCGTTTTCCCGGGGCTCGCTCCCCAATGGAGCAGCGCTAACGATGATCGAAGGTGTAGGGTTCAGACGAGGATAGGCGAGAGGGTCGGAGGTTGTTTGGAAGATTTCCGGGGTGGCTACGGAGTTCGGCGGGAGTTCCGCGTGGCAACCTTTATGATACGGAGAAGTTCTAAATTGATGTTTGGCAGCGAAACCCCGAGATTAGATATACAAGCCCTTCAGTCACTCGCTCCTCCGCGGAAGCGACAGCCAGCCTCCTGCGAATCACCGGAAGCCTATAATAAGACACGCAGCCGGAATAAACACGGAGATTCAGTTTACGTTTGCTTAGAAGGAAGTAACTTCTACCATTATGTTTTATTCAGAAGACAAAAATACTAGATGTTGCTAGAAGAATTTAGCAACACAGAGCGGGAGATTAGAACTCTCCTCACAAATCCATAATCCCAATGCGATTCCTCTAGTCTTGCAGTGTCTGGAATCGAACTATAAAGACACACCAAAAATAGTTTTGTCAAGAGCATTGTTGAAAAGATCATTCTCGAGTAAAAGAAACATACACCTTCCTCGAGTAATAAAAGATTTAAAAGGAAAAATATACATCACAATTATTCCCCAATTTCAAATCCATAATCCCAATAAGCACGAACGACTCTTGGTATAAGCCGCGAATTATCAACAATCCCTGTTCTCCAACAAGAGTTAACCCTGAAATCTGGTTAATTTACCTATAAACTTTGTAAGAATCGGAGAAAACTGACCGGGCTAACCCCGCCTAATTAGAGAATCAAGCACGATCAGTTCGCGACGGGGATTAACCCTAGACCCAATTAGCAATCCTAACCCTGGGATGCCCGGGTGCAAACTCAGAGGTCCGAACCCGTGAGCAAACTTAAATCCACGTCGCGTCGAGGATCAAGGATACCGCGAATCCACGTGGCGATAAAACGCGCAAGTAAATTCGCGAGAGAGAACGATAAAAGAAGGAGACCGAAACGCCGAGGCCCCAACCCTCGCGTTTCCCAGGGTACTATCGGCAGTTTCGAGGCGAGTACATCATCCCCTTCTTGGGCCAGCGACTCTCTCGGGAGTCTTATCCCGACCAACCTTCGCCAAGGGCTGATCCGACCGATACGCACCCTCCGCGGGCGACCTGTATCGCATGGTCCAGATAAGAATTGCGCGGAATCGTCGCGAGACTCGTAAATTTTCGCCAATTTGCAACCAGGGGCCCCTCCTTCCCTATCCGTGGGAACACGGGGGTCGGATAAGGGGTGCGAAGGAGCGTCGCGAATGGAATTCGACGCGCTCCGAGACACGGTTTAATGGAGTTGTTCCCGCGGCGTCTCGACGCCGGAGTGACGGAGTTTGTTTGGCGTTTAGGGTTTCATAGTGATTATCTCGCGGTGCCGCGGGTTTCCTCCTTTCTCCGCGATTACTCGCGGCTTTAAGTAGTTTTTAAACAGATCTAAGAGACGAGATTGCAGGCGACTCTACTTCGTCTCGAAGATGAACAGCACGAGATAAAAGTAATATTACTCGCGAGGTACTATAAGAGATCGGTTTTCCAATGGATACAGTTGGTAAAAGTTGATTGGCGTCTACACGAACTTCCATGGTTTCGTTGTTTCCGAATATGAGCCAGGGCTAATTAAAATCTGACTAACTCCCGATCTCTTTCAAAGCGGGTTATTAAACGTTGATCTCTCAGAAGAGCAGCTCCTTCAAAGGTTCGCTGATTAATCTTATTAACCAACCGAAACCCCAGCTGAGCCGGAGCTAATGAAGCGTCGTTACCCTGCGAGTGTTGATCGAACGGCTTCTAATTAAATTCCGAAAATTCATCTTCCCTTTCGATGTCCGCATAAATTACACACCGCGCGCTCGAGACATTTCACTCGGCGACCCCGTCATAAATTCCGATCACACCTACCTCGGAAGCTAAACAACGTGTACCTCTACTAGACCTAACAGCTACCTAACTCTAAAAAGCAAATATCCGCGACAGGCTACCCGTAATCACGGTCTAACCAAGCGGTCTTAAAACCGTGTAATCACGAAGAATCCCGAGCCGATCATCGGATCCGACTGAATGCAGTCGGTGTTGAAGCAAGCAGCAGGCAAGTCTGAGGGCAGAGCAGGTCCCGCGACGCGTAGTACGTGTCCACGAAAGCCGCAGCGTGAATTTCAAAGCCGGCCGGCGGCGCAGCTCGACCAAGGTGTAGAGAGACTCGGTTAGAGGATGCTCGTAGTTACCTTCTAATGAGCGAGCCAATCCCCTTACGTGACGAGCATCCGCGAGCAGCCTTAGAGAAAGGGAGAGACAGAGAGGCGGAGAGAGCCGGTCGGTCGGAAAAAGTCACGACGACGGTGCGTGCCAGGCCAGGCCAGGCCAGGCCAGGAAGGCCAGGAAGGCCAGACCAGGCCTGGGCTTGGGCCTCTGTCTGCCTGCCGGAGGAGGCTCGCTCGCAATTACGCGTACTTTGTTTTCGAATACAATTTGTTGTCATTCCAGCGCCGCCAGCCAGCCAGCCAGCGCTCGTTTGTTCGTCCCGGCCCGGCTCGTTTTTGCTCGTGTTTGCTCTCCTCAGCCTCCGCCATCCTCCGCAGCTTTTATTTCCTCTTTCGCAGCAGCGACCAGTGTGCACGTCCGTTCGACCGCTCGTTGTCGCCGCTATCGATTCGACGCCCGGTGACGCTGCACGCGACGCCGCTCGCACGCCACGCGTTTGTCGCCTCGATCATGCCACTCTCGTGTAAGGAAACGAACAAATTGCGGGTTCGTTGACTTCCCTGCGGATAGGCAGATCCGAAGGTTCCTGGGTGGTGGTTCGGAGAAAAACGGGGTCTGTCTCTGAGTAGCGTTCGAGGGATCATTGTGGCGCAAGGGGTGAAAACGGTACGGGATTTCTGGAAAATCTACGGAAATCGGTACGAGATTTTTTGAAAATCTACGGAAAGCGATACGGGATTTTTTGAAAATCTACGGAAAGCGGTACGGGATTTCTTGAAAATCTACGGAAATCGATTCCGTGTCGAAGTTTATATCCAGAGCTAGTATAACGTTGCAAAACGTGGCGAATTTGCGAGACTCTGATTTGAAATTTCTATGAACTATAAATACAGCAATGATGGATATATCATATGGTTCCCTTCACGAGGTTTATGGTGTTTTTGTGGTTCTTTGATGTTGATAGTTGGTATCCTTAACACTTTATCAAGCGTTCAACATTCTATGCAGTTCTCATCGGCTACTTTTGGCTTACAGTGTCTTTTCTTTGATGAAATCGTTCATTTTCATGATATTTAGTTTATTTATTACAATTGTTTTCAGTTTAATATTCATACAATATACCACAATCCATACAGCAATGTTTATCAAATAAGAAATCGTCCAATATCTTACTAAAGTGTGATGCCGCTCAAAACAGTCATTTTCGAGTTTCACGCTGTTCATACCGGTCCAAATTTTCATATTTTTCGCTGGGAAACTCTTAAATTTATATAGTACATGTACGTCTTTTCCAGCACTTCTCTACTCTGCTTCAGAAAATCAGAAAATCAGTCTACACATCGTCTGATGGGAAACTCGAGTGTGATCCACCAGGTGTTAATACCGTCGTCTTACTATGACAGGTGACAGGTAAAAGGGACGCGTTTCGTCCTGAGTCTGTTAGTAAACTCGTCGATAAGACTTTCTAACAGGAATACTTAGGTAGAACAGGAACTTCACCGCGAAAACCTCCGCTTGCCATCGCAAACTGCGAGGGTGTGAACGTTGGTCGCTGCAGATAAATGGCAACTGTCGTCGATTTCGCGATTTTATTTTAACATCCCTTCTCGCTCGGCTGCACGGAGCTTCTGCTCCCAGGAATTCAAAGTATCCGAGCGAAGACAAGGAAGAAGCAGTCGCACACAAAGGAACGATAGATCACGAGTCATTTCTTCGGAGGAATTTCTCGGAGACAGATGGGCATAGATCATGGACAATGACGTTATTAATAATCGGGACGCATAAGTAGCCGAACAGAAGGTAACCATTGTAACATCCTTGCCTTCCGCCGGTGAATAGTGATCCGCGACACGACAATGGTGAAAGGGTGTAACTGGTATCCAGGCATTTTCTGCCGATTGATTTAGCGAGAGCCTGCGAGTTAGACAAGTTTCGCCGGTTGTTTAATCCGATGCAGGAATTTGTTCAAGTGTCGAGGCGGTAATTGCCAACCGCGAACTGCCTCTTGTTAATTGAATAATGGCGAATGGACGCGGTTCGGTCAGGGGATAGATTTATGGCAGATTGTCTAGAGAAACCTGTGTTTAATTCCGTTCTCACTGAAATTCGAAACGGTAGCTCCTACCTTAAATTCGTCGGACCGAGCGTGACAGATTTTTATCCATCGAATTATTCGTATCTCGCTTAATTCCGAATTTTATCAAATAAATAAAATATTAGCGATGATACTGATACTAGAATTAATGCAATTAATCGCAACCGATGAAAAGTAAAAATAGAATTCATTTTCCTAATAAAACATAGCAAAATTTCTTATAATACAGATAATATAACGCAACAGCGAAACTTGGTTTTGTCTCGATCCAATATCCGCCATGAGCAATTTCCGCGAGAAGAATAGGTTTATCCAACCTTAGCAAGGAATGTTACGCGACTAATAACCAGTCCCAACGAATCTCTCAGGCATCGTATTCAAAATATGTCAAGAGTAAAAATAACGCGCGCAGTTCGCTTCAAAGACTTCCTCAGCCACCCCTGTAGACTTCGGTAACGTTTCCGTGCAATTTAACCGTCTTCTCCAAATTTCTTTCCCTTTGATCACTCGGCTAAACTTCGCGAAGGCGACAGGAGAAGCTTCGGGGTTCGAGTTCGAACTTCGCGGCTGGTCTTCGAAGATTCGGAGTCAAAGACGCGACAATGTCGATACGTCGGTGACGCAACGAGTCGCGTCGAGATCTCGGATAATTCACGTGCAATTCCAGCCGTTCCCTCTGGTTGTTAGCGATACTTAATTCGCGGCGTGCGTTAAAGCTACCGCTGAACGAGCGAAAAGAGCAGGAGGAGGGTTGAAAAGAGGTACGAGCCGTGGACGAACATTTATTTCACTTAGGGAGCCGAGCTGCGCGTGAAAGGTGGCACCCTTCGCCCTCGAGACGCAATTATTCCTAATTATTCTCGCATCTTCGCCCGAGAAACGCGGCAAGAGTCGCGGAGGGAGAGTTGCTCGAGTTTCGCGGGAATGAAACGGTCAGTTCGGCTGGATAGGGTTGAAAGATCGAGGAAAGACCGTGCAAATGGCGTCCCGTGTTTGGGTGAAACCATGCCAGCAGTGAAAGTCCTTCGTTCCAGTCTGACTCCAACATCTGGTTATATTTAAACGTGTACAGATTCGAGAATGCAAGGTTGTTTATGTGTTTTGACGAGTATAAAATCTGCGAGGAATTTATTCGTTATTCTTATACCTTTCCTACCGAACAGATCAATTTTTAATTAAAAATGTGAATTATTTAGAGCTACGATCCCCCTAATTGACCCTCTAATTCTTCCATTGCGAATAAATTTATTGAAACGAGTAGGATGACTCTCTTTAAATTAAGAAAAAATTCAATCAAAAAAGTTCAATTTGGAGTTACCAATTGCGAATGTGAGTTACTTAGAACCACGATGCTCCTAATCGAGTCTCTAATTTTACCAAAGCGAATAAAATTATTAAAACAATCAGGATGACTGTTTTTAAATTAAGAGAATATGCGAATACTCGTTGGAGAGTGTTTTCAATTAATAGCGAATTCGAATTAGCACCTAATCATCTTTCAATTAGACACTCGTCTACCACAAGTCTAACTCACCCAAGAAACGCGCAAATATGCAATAATAATTTCCATCCGCTCCCATTCCGAATTTAATTTCAAAACTATCCTTCGTTAAATAATAATCTCGTCTGTACAAGGTACATCGAATTCTCTCAAAATTCAACCTCTTCCGACCGTTCCTGGACCCAAGCCGAAGCCACCATTGTCGCCCTCCATCCGTCGAAATTATACAATTTCGTCCAACAGCCGATACCAGGCGAGCTCGGTGAAACACTGCTACGAGACGGAACGCGTAAATTCCCCGTGAATTCCCTCTGGAATTCCGGTATCATCGACGCAAGGCCAGGCAGAGGCCAGGCCGAGTTTCCGCGGGAATTCGAGGTACGCGAATGCAATTTGATTCATAAGTTGCGCTGCCGCGATGAAGCGTCATCGCGAGCCTCGTGCCCTCTCACGGTTTTAAACGAATTTCTCCGCGCGACGCCGGGACCTTATGCCATACACGTGCCATAAACGGCGTCCCGACGCGAGGGCCCGGCCTTCTCCGCCGCGAGACCTGCCAGACGTACGCGGCATTGACGAAGAAAAGAACAATTTCCGCGAGAATTTCATCCCACTCGAATTTCCTCCACCCCTCTCTATCTCTCACTCTCTCTCTTTATTACCCTCTTTGCATCCTCCCTTACAGCTGCTACACCTTCACTGCCAGGCACTCCAACTCGTTTCTTTCTTCTCTTTTTATTCCTCTCCTTTCCCGTTACTCTTCGGAGTCTCGAATTTCTCCAATTTTCTTCCTTCTCGGTCGCTTCTCGGTTTTCGAATTTTATCGGCTTTTGTTTCAGGTTCAACTGGATTGTTTCTAAGTTTTCTTCTTCCTCTTCTTTTATTGCTCCAGCACGAACTCCATTTCCACTTCGTTTCCATCATCGCGTAATAAGTTCCTCTTTCACCCTTTGTAACTCACGCACTCGCTTCTCTTTCTCATCCACTTTTATTTTTTCCTCCTCGTTCATCTCTTTCTCGCTCTCTCTCATCGGAGTAACCTTCGTCTTCCTTGCTGCTTTATCGTATCGAATTCCTCTTTCGAGCACTTCCATTCCTACATTTTCTTTCTCGCGTTTCTCTCTGCTTTTTTTCCCTCCTTTCACCAGTAACTCCTCCGTTTCTCTCTTTGTTCCGCTGCACTTCGTTTATTTCCCTACCCCTCTGTATCGATCTTATAGTCCATTCGACTCGCATATTCTCTCCCTTATTACGTCTCTATTTACCCGGCTTGTCATTCCCTTTGACCGTTCTTTACGCTCCTCGCTCTTTCTTCCTCTCGTTAGCCTCGATCGTTTCTTCCTGGTTCCGATATTTTTTCACTCGTCTAATCTTCTAACTCGCCCCTGCCATCCATCCATTTTCGCGTCGAATTTCAGAGTCACACGCTTCTCCACTTCCCAAACCCCTTTTTCCTTCTCAGCTAATTAACCCTGTTCACCTACATAGTCCTCATTTTTCCTGCACTTCCGTTCCCAACCCTTTTCACCTCCTACGTCCGACTCCTTCAATTCTTCTGCACTCGCGTACTTTTTCCTTTCAACCCCTTTTCCCACCCTCTCTTCCCTCTTAATCCGACCTATCGTCTCTCGCCCCTTCGCTCGCAACCCCTCGTCGACCTCCGCGACACACCTGACCCACCCCTCGTATCTATCACTCTCTCCGTCTCTCTCGTCGTTCCCCTCTCTCTTCCTCTCGTCTCCTCCGCAGTCCATCAATGCTCTTTCTCTCCTCGCTCGCCTTCGCCCACGCGCACCCCACTCTCTCCTTCTCTCTCTCTTCTCTCGCGCTAGCCGGCTGCGACGCCACGCTCTCTCGCTAATGTAACGTGATCACGTAGCTAGCGGGACCGAAGGCTCGCCGCTTTGCGAAGCGTAGAGAAGGGGAGAGGAGAGGAGAGGATTTCAATATCTTCCCGTCACTGTGTCCAATATTCCGCGGAACTCGTGCGTGCATGCCGATCGCGAGGATGCCAGGGAACCGGCTTCATTCGGGGTGCAACGTGACAACGCGGGGGTGTCGCTCCTTTCACGCTGCTATTGTTTCCGGTGTCCTTCCACGAGTTCGTTCGCTCGTTTCAACTGATTGACTTAGCGATGTTTCTCTGCGAAATAGAGTGGATAGTGCTTCCGGTGCGAGACTACAGTTGGATCTGTCGATGTTGACTTTTCTTAGAGCCCCTGACTCGCGAGTGAAATAGAAATTAAATTTCCTTTCTATAAAAATTTACACCCTGATCGTCTCCGAGAAGACAATTAAATCGATGACGGATAACATTAGGTTTTTAAAATTAGTATAGATTTATTTAACAAAATTCTTGCGTTTGATACGAATGGTGTATAAAGGCAGTAGATTCTCCGTGAGAATTCATTTATTTGATATGATATGATATTGATATGACACGATATGATATTGTGATATCACGCATTTTCTAGCATGTGCACGTAGCTTTATGAAGGTACAAAGCTCAGTTCAATCGGGAAAATCTTGGGCTATGCATCAGGCTCTTACCATGGCCAAATACAGTGATGCTAAAGGAAACGTCAGAAAACGTGTGCATGGTGGAAAAAAAAAATAAATAAAAAGAAGAACACTAACACTACAAGTAGAAGTAGTAGAGGTCAGTCAAAGAGCAGGTATGTCACTGGAAGAAACCGATACCAATCATTCTTATCATTTTTTCTTAGTTTGAACGACAAAACAAGTGCATAAGAGTCGTCAACTATATCCAAAGCGCGTGTAGTGTGAGAAAAAAAATATAAAAAGAAGAACATTGCGTTGTAGAAGTTAGACAAAGAAGAGTAGAAGTATCAGTGGAAGAAATGTCCTCTTACAACGGATTCTTATCATTTTCTCTTCGTCCAAACGACAAACCAAATGCATAACGAGTCGTCAACCACCCTCAAGGGGTTAATTCTCGCGAAATAAATTATAACAATTCGGTAATAACAACGAACCGATCTAATAAACCACGCGCCGGTGAAAAATCAAGCAGCCGCGAATTACATCGTAACAGCCTGGCACGCGCAACCGGCAAAAACGTTGCGATACTTCGCGTTACCTCCTAAATTAACAACCCCATAAATTTCCCTACCGATCCTATAAATCCCAGCCATCGAGGCTACAAACCGAAAACGTCTATACGTGCACGCGCACACGTGGAGCGAGGATCCTTCGACAACGCAGCGTTACTCACGGCCCGGTCCGAACAACTATCGACACTTATCACGCGGGCAATTCCTCTCATATTTTTCGATCCGCTCCCCTCGACGGAGAAATTGATCCGAGAGGGCCACGACAGACTGGAGATTAAAGCGGCCGGATGACGAAGGAGGGGGCCAGGGCTAATAAACTTTCCGCGGTATTAGCAGGCGATGGCGATCCTCTGGATATTACGTCTGGCACCCGCCCACGAAATCTTTCCATCCGCATTATCATCCACGGAAATTACGTAGCCGCGGGTGGACCGTGCCGACGTGCACGGCATTGCACTCTGATTAACGGTGTTATTTTTCACAACCACCCAATCCGGCATTGTTGCCGAGAACTGGTTCGAGGGAACCGGTGTCTTTGGCTCTAGGATGATCTTTAGACGATGGTGAGAGGAGCACGAGTATCCGAATAACGTTCGCAGAGTAATTTTCTGAAGGGTATGATGACGGATTAGGGTATCACGATGACGTAATGACGGATAGGGAGGTGAAGATGTTATCGAGATCGGGAATTAGATGTTAACGTGGATATGACGAAGATGATTGTGATTATGTCGATGAACATAGTAATTTGAGGAAAAAGTCGTAATACACGATGATAGACGATGATTTGAGATTATGATAATGATGAGAGTAACACGATGAATATGTCGATGATCACGTCGTAACGACGGTTCAACTGACCGGCTGTTTTTCTCAGAGTTTATCTCGTGTTACTGGTTATTTCTTCGGTATTAGACGTAGAAGTGAAAATTTTATTAAGTAAATATTAGCTGAAGAATGCATTAATTGAACGAAGCTGTAAATAAAAGCGAAACAAAAGCGCAGATCACGAGTTTGCTCGTGACAGGTCAACGATGTGTTAATATATATCAGAGATAATAGCCTCTTCTTGTTCTCTCTGTCTCTTTCTGTATACATCGTAGAGAGATCCATTGTGTAATAAAGCATTATTCAAGTGCAAGGCTCTGCAAACTTCTCAATCCACGCAGACACCAAGGTGACGATGCACGGTGCGACGAATCCATTCGGTCTAGGCTATTCGTGAATTTTTATGTTAACGTGACACGTCTATAAATAGGATCATCTAGCATCGCATGGTGGAAAAATGGGTGTGTTAGATAGCAAAGTGTAGCTATAATAGACCCAGAGTACTAACCCGAGATAATGACGGCGTAATTTAGCTCTATGTGGGCTGACCTAGGCTAGACTCATAAAAATGGTCAGGTGAGGCGAGCGAGGTATCAGGGGTCTGCATCCAGGTTTGATAAACTGTATTCCAGTCGTCACATACCTGTAAAGAAAGACACAATTTGTTAAATAATTTCAAAAGAGTTTGAATATAAATGAGATACAGTTCGTTAAATAATATTATAAGAGTTTCAATACGAATGAGATACAATTCGTTAAATAATTTCAAAAGTGTTTGAATACGAATGAGACACAATTCGTTAAATGATTTTAAAAGAGTTTGAATACGAATGAGACACAATTCGTTAAACAATTTAAAAAGATTCCGAATACGAATGAGAAAAATTCGAAGTCTCTATGAAAACTTTAGAAGAGATCCTTCCGAGTTCCAAAGTAGAGAGGAGTTTGTACGATTTTTGGCAAGCATCTACGAGATCGACTGTAACCAATCGTTACTTCGCGTTGTGTATTAATTCCCTCGCAGCACTAACGATGATAGACACGACGATGTTGGTTTCCCGGGGCTTTCCCCGGAACGATGAAGGATCAGCTTGAAAAATGGACGTTCTATGTCCAGTCGGAACCCTGACGTTCGATCTCGTTAGTTTCGGCTAGTAAATTGGTAGACCTCGCTGGCCATTGCTAACCGAATAAATACGAAATGACATCTCGAATTTTCTCTATTTAATTCGATCTACCATCGACCTTCTAATCGTTCACCTGCGATTCCCCGGGACTTCTATTTCCAACAGGCTCTAGGATCCCTCGAGCTAACCTACTCCAATCAACGCCGGGTCTTAACAACCCCTTCGAGCATCCCTTCAGGATAACAACGATCAAGGGCGTCGGTCGTCGCTCTCGCCTTGGTCTATCCGTGGGTGGAAAATTCGAGTCCTCGGAGGATTCGCTTTCCCAAGGACACGCTGAGAGCCTTTTAATACCTCGTCCGCGTAAACGTGACCAGCGCAACGGGGGCCAGCAACACCCCGGCGTAATAACATAATGGCGTGTTACGGGTATTACGCAGATTACGGCAGCTTCCGTCCAGTCACGCATGACGAATCCCAATTGGGAGAGAGAGAGAGAGAGGGAGAGGGGAAGCCCCTGGCTCTTGTTCGCGGTGTTTATGGGCGGGAGAGGCCGCGAGACGACCCATTAACAGATTACTGATTTCATAAAGGCCACGGCTGGCTAATAAACGGTATTAAAACGCAGAACTAGCTCGCGTTTTGCCAACATGCACATGGGGAGCCTGATTTTCAACCGTTGTCACAGGGATCCCTTGTTTGGGAGCTGCAGGTGACAGTTGTCGCAAGATAGGCTTGTTATTTTGGTATTTTCTCTGTTACGGTTTCTCTCGGGATACCAGGTTCGCTCGGTAATAGTAGAACACGGATTCTAATTAATAAACAGTGGAAGAATTTATTACATCAGCGTATAATCGGAACTGGTGTGTTTGTTTTGGGGTCAGGTTAAAAATCGTTCTCAGAAAACGGGAGACAAAAGACAAGACATAGGGATGTAGAATTTATTTTTAGTATTTATTTTTACTACGACGATAATAATAAAGGATAAAATGGGTAGAATTTCACTATTCAGTCGGATGATACTTAAATCTGTAAACTAATCGATAGCTAATCTAATCAGCAAATTTCGTTTAATAGAAACAATCTCATATAGTTTGAATAGTAGTGATCATTGAGTAATGTTAGGGTTGCGTTGATTTAGGATATGGACATTCTACTTATTTTATTGCATTTTACGAAAATACGCAGTTAATTTTGACAAAACTCGAATCTTTTTTAGATTTTTAATTAGAAGATTCTTCTCACAAAAAGTTTGGAGAGTTGAAATTAATATTCCATTTTCACAATCACTATTCTTAATAATTCCATTAATGTAGCTGGATAAATAGATTCTCATTCACCGACACGAAGCTTTCGGTTAAATTCCAGGGGAAAAATCTGCATAAATCGAGCGAGATTCCACCAGGCGAACTTTCATAGAGCTTATACAGGTTCCTTTCAGAGATAACGATATTTTATCGAACGGAACAAGGCTACGGTGCTCAGCGACGAAAGATTGTCGCTACTTTCTCCGAGAGGCGGCGAGAAATGGGGGTGAAAATGCTCGAGGGCTGATCGAGAGGTCCATTTTTTCTCTTTTTTTTTCTTTTCTCTCTCTCTCTCTCTTTCCTACGGGACAACACGTATCGGTTCGAATTAAGCGAAGAAAGCCTGGAAAGGAAACGGAACGCTCGAGCGGTTATGAAATCAATTTCAGCCGAATGAAAAGTGGAATTACGTCGAATAAATGTTCCCCTTGGCTGCTCGTCTTTGTCACAGATCACTGGAACCGTCGATTTTATATTAATATTACGTCTCTGAAACCCTCGAGGGCTTCTAATGGACGCGGAAACTGTGATTCAATCGAGGAGAGATTCGTCGCAGTGATATTGCTTAATTGAACTTGAAAGAAATTAAAAGTATTAGGAAAATACTTTTACGCGAAATATCCAACTGTCGAGAAGATAAAACTATCGCGAAATATGTTTCGAAATTCGATTCGTAAACGCCAAGTAACGAATTATAATAATTATATTCACTTTCATTCCATTTTTTAATCATACCATGTAAATATCGTGTAACGATACTTTATAAAAGGAGCGCCTCGTTTGATATTCGGGATGATAAATATAGGGTGTTCCTAAATTAACGAACATAAAAAAGTTGAATATAATGCAAACTCCACGGCCCGAGCCAAATAAAGAATTTTATCAAAACCAGCGACCGTCCAAAGTCTTCCCAACAGGGGTGCATATTTTAAGGAGATACGTATATACCTTCATACCATTCTACAAAGTTATAAAAATAAGTATTCGTCAATGATGAACTTTTCTTCTAATAAAATCTTAATAAAAGCACGTCTAACCTCTGATAAAATAATCTTTCCTAAATTCTCGCACTAACTTCTAATAAATAAATTTCTATCATCCATACTTTTTAAACGAATATCGACTCGAATCCTGCCACAAATTTGTAATAAATAATTTTTCAACCATTATTACAAATCTCTATCTTTCAAATGTTCTAATTGAATATCAACTCAAATTCCGAGACTAATTTTTAGTAAAGAATTTTACAATTATTATGAAAAGTCCTACACAGAAACAATCTTACCACCCAAATTTTTTTAAACAATTATTTACTCAAATCCATGGATTAATATTCAATAGGGACTTGTTTAATTATTGCTACGAACGCTTTACAGGCACGTCTCTATCAGCCATATTTCGAAAACGAGTATCGACGGTAGGATAGGGAGAAACAAATTTTTTCCGATGAGAACGCCAGTGTTGGCCTGCAAATTGTGACGTAACTCACCCCCTGGAACGTGTCGTTGGGGGGTGGCGGAGGACACTGGCGATGGTGGATGGGTCTGAAAATGAAATTCCGCGGAGAGGCGAATTCCATTCACTTACGTGTATGCGGACAGAAAATCGAGTAGAAAGGGCAGGCCCTTCGCGTTTACGTATGCATTACCGACACCGTGAATTTGCGAGGGGAATAAACTGCGGCCCGCAGTTAATTAAGCGCGGTATTAATTAAGGCCGGCCTTAAGGATTTCTCGCGACTGTCCCGCACTTAGGCCAACCAGCCTTCGAGGATCAGTGAACTACAAATTCGTGGGAACCCCTCGATAACGCGTGGTCCACGTGTGGATTTAAGTGTCCCAAAAATTATCCGCGAGAAATTTCCGTAATACATAGCGACGTGCAAAATTATTATAATTACGTATATTGCAATTGTATTGCAGGATTAATTTACACGCACATATATATTAAGTGAAATGAGGGAACGCCATAATTTTAGTTGATAAAATTGAATAAATGTATAATCTAATTTATATATAATAAATTTTCATTCAATGAATGAACATTAAGTGGAATCTTTTATTTATTCCACTTAATAAATAAAGGAACGCCATAATTTTCGAAGAAGAAATTACATTTTATACTGTATATAATATTAGGTTGGAGAAAAAGAAATCCATTTAAAATTATAAAAATAATGGATTTCCTTTTCCCCAACCTAATATACGATAATTAGCATAAAAATCACAAATATTCGTATCAACAAATTCGGCTTTGAAACTTCCTTTCGTCCACCACTGTCCATGAAATTTCGGACAAAAATCGTGTGCTATACGACTGTTACGAAAATTTCAACGCACGTGGTTTTCACGTAGATCGAGTGCCTCACGTGCATAACGAGGCATAAATTGGCGCGGAATTTGCATACAGAGTCCCATAAAATCGAACTCGTGAGAAAGCCCCGATACAGAGCGCCGAACGGGAAGAATAAAGTATCCGGGTACAGAGTGACAGTAAGTCACTTGTAAATTAACGGCAGAAAATTTCCACAGCGTCTTCCATAAAACACGCCGTTTCGAGTACGCATAGCGCCTGCGCAGCGGCGGGTAACAAACGCTGTAAATTACCGTCCGCGAATTTGCATACAGTGGCCTATCGAATTTTGCGCGGAAGCGGAAAAGAGGGAAATCCTTTGCCGAGAACCAGGAAGCGCGCGAGAAGCTGTCGGACGGAAGAGATCATCGATGAATCGAGAGAGTGGCTTAAGGAGCAAGCGTCGCGGCGCATTTGCACGCGCGACACGTTATCACAATGGACGGAAGGATACGCGTAATGGCCGTTCAGCACGTGGAACAATGACGACGATAAGAGACAGACGGCCTGACCTCGATCGGCCGCCGCTGCACATGCGACTCGCACGCTGACATTTAAGTCGTGGCATGACTCCAGAAGTCGTGCCTCGCGAATATGCAATTAGATCGGTTCCTCTGATCCGGAACACAGAGAGGCTGTCTCTCGAGAGGGAGAGGGAAACTTTCTTCTTGGTCAGAGAGTTGCCACTGCTGTTAACCCTCCGTCACCTGGCATCTCGTTTCACTTTGGATATACCAGATTTGCCGATTCTTTCATTTTTTATTCAAAAATATCGAAAATATCCGTGTAAAAAGATTTCTTCGAATTCGCAAAATTGACGAAGTTATGGATGTTTGAAGTTCGGTGTACAGGGATTGTATAATGGGTAATAGAAAGTTTAAATGTGTTTTTCTCAAAATTATGTTTTTTCAACTGACTGACTTGAGCGATTGACTGCAAATTTAGTTATGTGCGAATCACGGATAATTAGATTTATTTTTTGTCGTGTTCGATGGAAACATCTTGGACGTGTTAAGTACGCAAACAAATCTTGTTTATAACGCTTTTCAAGTTTCAACGCTTTGTGTCTCCCGTATAGAGCTCCTTCTCCGATTATTCGGGCCCATCGCCAGGATCCGGATTCTTCCGAGTTAAATGATATAGCAAGAGGTTAATATACGACAGTAAAGCAGTATTGCAACTTCCGAAGTAGTATAAAAGAAGATTTCTTTCCTAATTATTTCTGAATCGCTACAAAATAAAATAAATTACAAGTCACGAATAAAACGATAGATCAAAGAAAGAATGTATGGAGAATTTTTAAATATTTTTCTAAAAAGGGAAATAATAGATGCGAGAGGAGAGATTTACGCATGACGACGAATTGTTTGCCCCTATATAAGTTAGAAGAGAAACTCGGAAATGCAGGACCGTACAAATGACGATGGTCAATTCCTCGAGGGAAGATTCGAAGGATAGGAGAGGAAAAATCCTGACACTTGCATTATTTTCCTCCGGCCGCGGCAATAAGCTTACGGATGCAACTTTGTGGAAGTCGGAAAGTCCGGGAAAAAAGCGGCGGGAAAGGCAGGTCGTAGGAGCAAATGGTAAGATTCAGCTCGAGGTGACTGGGATATCGTGGGACAGTTTCCCGATAGCGTGCATTCCCTCCGCCAAATACTGTGTCTCCGGTCCGCGTATGTGTCAGTCGGATTGCCGCGCGAGTCTTGCATTTATTCCGAACTATCATATACATTTTTCAACATTTTCCACCGCTCTTCCCGCGGATCCCTCTTTCCTCGCCGTTTCGGGAATCGCGTGTTTCGAAACGGTAAACGCCCCGATAAATCTCGAACCTGTCCCGCGCGATTCGGTATTTTAACGGGAAGAAAAATGGGGAAAATGGCTGAGGAAAAGTTGCGAAGGTAATATAAGACGAATTCGAGCAAAGTTGGAAGCATATTACAGGCTACTTTCTCGGAACATGTATCGTACGTGCGTATATACGCGGATAAAACGTTTCGCGTCCTCGTATAATGTAGCCAGATTCTCCTCTGTTATCGTAAATCAGAATTTAGACGATTTTAATACAGGATGCACGGTCTCCTACGCGAATCTTGCCGCGTTTGCACGGTAAAGCGTTGCCAAAGAAAAAGAAAAGCAGAGTGACAGTTGCCAGTTAAGGGTTTTTAACCCCCTGCACTACGATTCGCGTATGAAAAATTATGCGTTGAAACAGTATTTAATTTTAATTAACCACTGTACATTAATTCCGTGCACCGTAAAATTAGATAAAAATTTTAGAAATTCTTCAAACTTTGTTTAAAGGTTTAATTACATTTAAGCTACACGGAAGAGCAACGCGTTTTCATCAACGATTGGTTACATTAAAAAATAACGAATGTTTTCTACGTCTTCAATGTTAGAATTTTAGGACACCCGCTATAAGATAGTAATAAATTTACCATCGACAGCTCTTCGGTACTTAAACTTCGAATTCGATTAAAATTTAGGCCATCGTTCCAAACTACAAACACGATAAAATTTTCGCAATTTACACGCGACGCGATATCTCCCGCGCAGAGAAAATAGTCGAACGTGTTTGCTCGCAGAAAAATCGTAAAGTATTACGGGAAATTACGCGACGGAGTTTCAGGGACCTCTGTATTACGATACAGCTCATGAATAAAACGCATGGAAATACCAATCCTGGCCCCAATATGCCCTTTTATAAAGGTACTTTTATAGAGGTAGAATTTATAACCTTACCCTGTATATCCCATGAAACGCATAAACATGCGGAAATAAGAAGGGAACGCGCGGTGGAGGGCGGAGCAATCGGCGCGGCGGCTTGGTGGGGATAGCCGCAGAGTGGTGGGGGTGTTAGCGGTGGGGGTAGTGGTCGCTGAGAAGCCACGAACGAGCGAGTGATTCGACACGAGCTATAACCAGCCGCGAAGCGGCCTCGAGCTAGCAAGTGACTCGGTGCTTGCTATAGCCAGCCAAGGCGCGTCGTCCTGAACCGGTCTAAACAGATCAGACCGGCTCGTTTCGCCGGGAAATACATTCCCATTGTCCCGTCCCACTCGCGCTCTCCGTTTTCGCCTGCCGATGGAAACGGCCGCGGCTCGGTTTCCCTCTTCCCTTTTTTATTTTACCGCGGCTCCGGCGCATCGAGTTTCACGAGGAGGCAGTGCGTTCGAAAGACGATTCCTCGGTTTTTCGTTCCTCGATTCGGTCGATTCTTTTTTCCCTATCCGGGACAGAGGGGCGGGGAGGGGGGAAGGCGGGTGCCGGGACCGTTCGCAGCCGCGCTCGATGGCAAATTGGACGTGGAATTTCATTTCACCTCGGATGAGAGGCCGCCCCGTACCGAAAAGGAAGGAAAGCTTTCCGGAAGAATGCAATATTCCGCATGGCCAAGAAGACAAAGAATGTCATCCGCACGCGAAACTGGATACCCAAATGAAATTCAATATGGCAACGCAGAAATCATCTGCCGACCCCACGCCCCCGACCTCGCTGCACCGCGTCGGCCTGGCACCAACCTGGCACACACCGAGCCTTCCACCGGGATCCACCATTGGCGCACCGCTTGCATCCCGGGGCTTTATGAAACCGATTCACCGAGAGGATTCTTTATGGAAACTCGGATTCCACGATACCGCGACGTTTGATGGCCGCGCGGTGGGCGGCTGCGTTCGGCAACATGAATGGCGGAACGGTGTTTCGGATTCCATCGAACCAGCTCGTTTTATCGCGGCTTTATTTCGGGGATTTCCTCCTCTCCTCGGTATTCCGCTACGAACTAGGTTGATGCCTCGGTAATGTCCACGTTTTATTATCCTTTTACGTATTTTTCGTTACTGTCGACACTCGTCCGCCATTCCACACCTTTGAACGGAAAGACACGCGTTTGCAGAAATATTTTCAGTGGAATTGTAGAGAATACTCTTTCGTAAATAACATTACGAATAACTCTCTAACCGTGAATGGAATTCGTGATAACTTGAAACCCAAAAGAAGAATTTTAAGGAAGCCATCAGCGTTTGAATTTTTACAATTTTCTCAGTAAAAACTATGTCTATGTATTCTATTCTAAAAACTTCTAATTAGAAATTGAATTTAGAAGTATCACCCTCAGAAATTCATTTATCCCATGTTTTCATAAAAATCCTACGTTCTTATAAAAATGCAAAGAGAATCGAGAATTCATTGTATATATATAATACGACATCAAAAATCTGATAGTTTCAAATTTAAAAAGCAGGTGAAAGAAGTCCGAGGAAAGAAATACACGAAAGAAAAATAAATAAACGAAGGAGAAAGTAATAACAGGGGGTTCTCGCAGGTATTTTCGCGCGACCGGGACTGACGAAGTACGAAGTCGCACTTTCCCTCCATTTATCCGTGCCGAAAAAGAAAGGAAAATTCCTGGGTGAAAATTATGAAAATTCCGTCTAATAATTCCTCCGCCTGCGAAGCCGCCGCCGCGTAATACCATTGGGACTAAAAGCGGCTCCCGAGTACCCTTTAAATCACGCCATTTTGTTCCCAGGCAAGTACGTTTAATTATACCGGTAATCTCTTTGACGTTGTTCCCGCAAAAATTGATCGCCTTTCCCCAGCGATTGGAAGAAACGTTAATGGGGTTTCAGCGAGCAATCCAAGTCGTCCCCCCTCTCCTAGATGCCTTTCTTCTTTTGATCATAAGACACTCGCGACAGAATGGCCCCCAGCCGTCGACCAGATCGAATGTTACCCGATCAATTAGCATGGAAGACGCCTGAATACGAGTTCGATTTCCCATATTCTCCCTTCGACTTTCACGTCGAGGTACCTGGTCCCGTTTGATCGCGTTCTTCAGGGAGAGAGAGAGAAAGAGAGAGAGAGAGCAAGAGCGTCGTGGGCAGGGGCTGTAAAGTTTTATGACGGAATTTGTTTCATCCACGATGACGTGGGCTTCGCTTGGATCGTTCTCGCGTGAAGATAGATTCCAGGCTGAAGGACACTCTCCGGTGTAAAAGGGTCGAAAGAGCCACTTTATTAGCGAGTGGTGTGTGTTACCTAGAGTTCGAGGATGTTGGGTAATATCAATCGCATCGACGACCAGATAGCGGAAAGGTAAATTACAGAAACTGCTCGAACCTAGCCAATTTTAACCGACTCGTTAGGCGTATTGGGTTCCAAGCTATAGGATATCCGAGTTGTCCTGTTTGTTCACTCAATTCTACCTTCCGTCTACTTCCTCTCTTACCTTCGCTAATTTCATCCAATTTAACGCTAAATCTGCCGCCATCGGATGACCGGTAAATGGTAGAGAAACAGAAGCTTTAAAAAATAGAATAATATATCATATACATCGGAAGAAAAATCAGTGAGACGAGCGATTGAGATGGTAACGTTGAACGAGGAATTCTTAACGAAAGTTTCGTCATAGCTTTAGTATTAAATATTGGAGAACCGGAAGAACAACGTCGTCGATCAGTAGGAATCTGTATTGTCAGTTTAAGGGTAGTTCTGTAGCGTTTAAGTTGTGCTTACAATTACCCAAAGTCATACAGCTTAGCGTTACTCTATCATCCAACATCAATACTCACAACTATAGTTTACTCTAAACTTCCTCTTCCAATCTCACTTTGCGATGCGTCAAAGTTATCGCAAATTAGACCAACGTCGCGAGATCTCCCGAAATTCTCGCGAAAAATTAATCAAACGCGAAAAATCCCCAAAAAACACGTGCATCTTCTCGAACGTACACACGAGCATTTACGCAGCTGGCTCTAGTTTCCTTTCCCTCGGTAGATCTGAAAATCATTCGTCAGCCAATCCAATATCCAGCGTTCCCTTGAATCGTTCAAGAAATATCAGGCTCGCGATTCCCGTGATCGTTGCCGGGAAACGCCTGGATCCTCTGCAGGTCGATCCGGTGATCGATCAGTAGCTTGGCGATGGTTCGCCTGAATTTCGCAGGAGAACCGGATGCTTCCGGCGCCGGTGGATCAACGCGGACAAATTTCAGCGGCGCGTCGCGCGAACGGCTCGATGTTGCCTGGATAGAAGGGATAATCTTTCCTGCCTGCGCACCATTATCCCGGCTAAATTGGTATCCATTGTTTGTTGATGGGCCTGCTAATTACCTAGCGCCGCGCACTGACGTCCTAAAGGGTTCGGGGATTAAGTAGATCGGTAGGTATTAGTCTGCGGTTCCCGGTAAATGCGCACTGTCTAGTACAGCCAGCTCCTTGCAATAAGTTTCCTTAATGCCCCCGCCGCCGGCGTATCGAAACAGCCGGATTAACGAGTCCTCGTGTTGCTCGTGAACCCCGCCGATTTTCACGATATTCCCACCTTTCACTCCGGCATCGCTGATTTCCTCTTCCGTTTCCGCGAATTTTTCTACCGTTAGGTATGTTGCTGGCCGTTGGAAGGTATGCTTGCACGAAGTAGCCAGAAAAAATTGGTTTGGTTAGGAAATTAGTAACTAGAGTAGTTAGTAACTAGGAAAAGGTATTTTTGATATACGATAACTAGCGAACTTTATTATTAGACGGTTGTAGTTGAGTTGTATCCATTTCTGGGCCTAAGGGCTGAAATTAATAAATATATATGTGTTGCGGTGAATGTGATTAAATTCCTGGATATTTATCAAATGAACCGGCGAGTTTATATAATTCCAGTTACGTATCAAAAACAAGCTAAAAAGACCCATATTTTAGGAAGGAAATATTTTTCCAAATAACGTTTATCGCTACTATTACATTTGCATTTATTAAACTGATATCCTAACCTCCGGAAATAGATAATTTTCTAACTCGTTCTCGAATTCCACGCGTTTATCAAATTTCGTGCTCATTATATATAATAACCAGCAAATATACGTAACTATTGAATTAATCATATTTACCGTAACACACAAAACGGTGAAACTTATCGATATAAAGACCACGCGAAGAGTGTTTTATCGAATTCGATAAAATCGAAGGAGTAATAAGCGATCGAGAAATTGAATGGGCAGTAATTTGCGAAATAAGGAACAAAGCTTGCCTGGAGTTCCCTGTGAAAGGAAGGAACGGAAGCGGTCTTTCATGAAAACGAGACCTGCGAACAGAAGGATCCACTATCGAGTCAATCCGTCATTCACGGAATTAAATCTTGGCCGAAAGCCTCGCTTACATTATTCATACGACCGATTCGCCATACTTGCCCCGATCGATCGGCCAATAAAACACGCCCCATCCCCGGGACCCCGTTTCGCTGTACATCTCGGAATCTCCAATCGACGTCCTTTCAAAGTCAAAACGAGAGGAAGAAGATCCCCGATCGGCCATTTATCCTGCTCCTAGCCCAGTCGACTCACGGATCCACGAGACATCCGTATCCTCGACCACCGAGCAACTCAAAAGTCGGAAAACACGCGGAAAACGCCCAGACGTCGCGTGGAAAAACTTGGTCGGCTATCGTTTTCTTGAAAAATGCCGGCTATCGCCGCGGAATATCGAATACCGACCCTAACCCGAACCTAACCCCGCCAACCAACCCCTAAAACTCTCATTGTCCCCTTCCTTATCCGGTTACGCGTCCCGCGGATCACCGATGTGAAAAACGGATCTTCTTATCAGCAGGGAAGAGAGGCCGAGGAAAACCGACCGATTGGCCTGTTTGCCGGGGAAAAGTCAATTTCCAGCTGTTTCCCAGGGAATTGTTCTAGCGGGATCGGTAATGGTGACGCATAGACGGTCGTTCCGGCGAGTCTCGTTCGCGTTTCCAGCTGAGATTGGACTTTTCGCGAGGCCACCTCTTGCGGGATCGGTTTTATAGCTCCTCCGCGTGTTTGATCCGCCCGGAAGAGAGTATTTGATCGTCTCCTCGTACGGGTTGATCGGGCTTAATGAAGGAAAGCGTTGGATCGGGCTCCTTGATTATGTTGGCGCTAAGGAGAACCCGCCAGTGGTCGAATTTTCGCGGATTCTCGCGTGTAAAATAAAAATATCGCAATGAGATTAACGCTAGATTTGTTAGAAGCAAGTCAATGTGACTTATGCAAGAAAATTGAAATTTTTTACAAAGAAGATAGTTCGAAATCAATTTAAACGAAAGATTAATAATTAAGAAATTCATCGAGAATGTTTTCTACATATAAACTCTGTTTTTGAAATACAATTTTCGCAAACTTTCCTATTGCATTCAGTACAAAGGATTTTACATCTATCTCTATTTCCTTTTAACGAGTCAAATTGACTAATTAATTACTGCCCGTAAATCTAGCGTCAAGTCTGTCTTGATTTTTAGAAAATTCCCGTCCCGTAAAATTGCGACGGTGAATTATTCGTGGGAATTGATCATTTTGTTTGCACTCCTCGGTGTACTTAATCCCTGGATCCGTGTGTATGAACCAAATTGCATTTAATCGATCAGTACGTTCGTGTAAAGCAAATTTAATTACTGTTGGTAATCGATAATTAAATAGCCAAATAAATAAGTAGGGAGTTTGGTAACGGCATAGGGTAATCAATATTAACTGTTATTACAATTTCTACGGTAATTAGAATGGTAATCTAGTTAGTTAATCAAGTTTCGTTATTACTTTACACGCGTGCGCTATTATCCGTCGAGATATTACAATACTCTGAATAATTATATTAATACACTGCACCACGAGAAATCAAAAAATTATATTTTTACTTAGATTATAATATCGACACAGAAAAAAAAATTGAAAAAATAAATGAGAAAAAGGAAAAATTCAACGGGTCATTTGAGAGCAAAGACAATTGCTGGCTAAGCAAAGCGAGAAACTCGATGCATGTCTAATGAGCTAACAAACGCATTCCTAGTCGGGCAAATGCAGGACTCAATCCGAAAACAACAAAGTTCTTGTCGCTGTTATCGTGCCAGCGCAGACCGTGCTTCCTTCCTAATAGCTACAACGTTCTATAATTAATTTCAACCCTTCCGGGAATCCATTACCACGTGCATTTGGTCCCACAGATATCATCTGCCGTGTAGCGAAACCACGGTCCATCGAGAACCACGCGGCTAGGTTCCGTGAGCTGTTCCATTCGATCCCGATGCGTCCCTTCAATGTCGCGCAGTGAACAATTTCGCCGAAAAGCCAGCCAAAAGTCCAATTTTCAACCGGAAAACTCCGTTCCGCTACCATGACACGTTCGTTATACACATTTCGATGCGTCGAACGTGATTCGCCGCGTGAAATTTCCAAATATAACAATCAATTACCAAGGTACGAGTCATCGATACTGACCAAATTTACTTTGCTGCATAAAAAAGATCTAAACTCTTGAGTAACAGGAGCGAGAATTGTAGACAAATTTAAAAATCGGAAATATCTCGATTTCGAAAACATAAATACCAAATTTCATCCTATCTTGGTCTCGCCATTTCGTTTCTTTTGTTACTCTCGACACGGAATATGTAATCAGTTGAATATGTATTCAGCAAAATCCAAAGACACCAATTTTCGTGTAAATTAAAAAATATCTATGTATTTTAGTCAGTTTTCCAAAAAAATTTTCCACTGAGAATCAAATCGTTAAAATACTGGCAGTCAGTGGTCCGATACCATTCGTCGTTTTAATTACCAGCAGGAGAATCGAATTTCGGGCAATTGATGGGCAAACAGGATGGGAAAGAACACTTCCTGGATTGCAGCAGAAGTATCGCGTTACTACCGTCGAAGGGATACCTATCTAGGGTGAAGACCTCGCCCAGTGCTATAGCAAACACTCGATTAATTCGATGCTTAACATACACCTGGACTAGCTAATAGCCGACAGGCTACCTCCCAATTCGATGATCCAGTATAACGAAGAAATAGCAATATTTTAATGGCTTTCGTTGAATGACCATTCTATATCTCTAATTATGAGTCACTATCGTGTAACTGCGTTACTCTGCCAGCTTTCACTTTGGAATGCAAGTTTGCGTAGAACCAGGATGATTCACTCTATTGTAGTCTCATTATAATACCACGTTTTACTATAGAAATATAAATTTGGAATGTACTCAGAGTGGTCTGGTCCACCTGCTGCTAATAGTACAATAATCTCTCTGTGTATCATGGAGGACAATAATAAAAAGATTTAGGATTGTTTCTGTATTTCTAGGAATATGTGAAACGGATCTTTAACCCTAGGTTTACGGGCTGTTACAATTATACGATATTAATAGATTTAATTAAATTATATGGAGTTTATTAATATTGCACTTATTTTTAACTCTTTGCGGACGAGAAACGAAGATAAATTACTAAATAATTGGAAGCAATGAATCGAGAGAAATTTTCTGAATTAGAAAATACGTAAAATTATTTTTACTATATTCCAAGCAACTTTCACTCTAGAAAATACAAAACTTTCCACGCATATTATGACATTCGTCCCCAAAGGGTTAAATTAAACTTATCATTTTCTTATTCTTATTTTTTTTTTTTAAGGAATAGGTACATAAGAAATACCCGTAAACCTAATGTTAATATACCACAAAATGGAGCATGATGAACTGTCAAAAAGTGTCACCCTAGCCTAACTTCGAGGAACCATCCGACTCCCCAGTTTTCCCAGAAGCAAAATAGACCCCGAGATTCAGGGTGACGCGATCGAAAGCGAAACCTCATCTCGCAGACAGAATTTTAATTACCCGTTACGCGGTTACCAGCTCGGGAATCCGAATTATCGGAACGAGAAATCGCAGATGGATCGGCGAACAGTATCACGTGACCAATCTGACCCATGATGGACTCGCGCGCAGTTGCACCGAATTAGCGAATCTTCGGGTGCAATCGGGAATCCGAGCCGGTGAAAACTAGCCGCCAATGGGACCGTTCCTCGATTCGCAGGGAAACGCGAGCCAACCAGCGAACGGGACGAAACTGTTATCGCAGACATCTCGATAGCCAGAGAGCGCTATCGTTTTCCGGTCGAACCGTGCGAAAGTGGCGGCCATAAAATCGGCTGAAAAATCCCGGGGCCTTATCGACCGAAATATCAGTTACCGAACTCGATTATTTTATCAGTCGGCATTATTTAGCCGGTTGGAGAGGGGGGTTTTCTGCATCAGCCGCGGCAACGTTCGTTCGTTTATCGCGGTGTGTCCAGGTCCGTGTGTCGAGGACGCTTATCATTATCGTCGCCAGGCACGCACGACGCTCCGAATCCGCTCGTTTTCCGGTCTGGATCCACTGAATCATCGCGTGTGACCCATCGGGGGTCCCCGCGGGGGCGGAAACGCCGCGGAGGCCCCGGGGGGCGGGAAGGGGACACAGTCGCGATTTTTGAAACGACGCCGGAGCACGTAGGCGTCGTTCCATCCGCGCAATTTGGCGAGTCTGGTTGAAAATATCGGAGACGCCTGGGATCACCGGGGTTTCGATACCAGGCACGATCCACGTGGTCGTCCGCCCCGGATGGTATTAATTCTATTTTATCGATTCCGGGGCTACAATACCGGGTGTTGCAAACCTGCTTCCTAGTCCAAGCTTTCTGCGATTCTACTCCTTTTTATTTAGCACGGAATCGTGGCGTGAATTCAGATATATGGAGATACGAACCTTCGTTGTCGATGTAGTTCAGCTAAATTGTTCACATTAGGTTCGCTAAGTTAACACATTGGAGACGAATGTCGTAATACGCATAGAAATTTGTTTATTTTATAGAATGAAAGCTGTTTGGAACATTGCGAAAAACATTGGATCGTTCGGAAAGTCATTTTGATTCTTTCCTTTTTTTCTTTTTATGCGGCTGAAGCGTGAAGTTGACTGTGAACAAATACAATTAGGTCCCCTAAATTGGAAAAACGACCTAATAATTTTAGCATTGTCATCGATGTTGTACGTATACTTTAATTCAGAAAATATCCCTCAATTTGTTGTATTTAATCGTTTAGTATATAATCGATGTATAGTTGTCTTCGTTTCTCGCCTGTAAAGGGTTAATTTTCAGACTCGGCTATTTCGTTCGAGGAGAACTACAATAAGATGGTAGTATACCTTTTTCTCACTTCTAAGCATGAGAAAAGACACGAGAGTGCTTTTAACAAGGGTTCTTCGTTATACGTCCCCGAAGATCGACATTCACTGCCTTTCCTTGTCCAATGGAGTATAGATCTTGGGCTAACTTGGATCAAGCTAGCTTACGAAGCAGAATCCGAAGTAGTTGGTCCAAACATTCCGCTTTTACGAGTTTAGCACTCTAGACCCTGTTCCATTATCCGCAGCTAGAATCCGGACTATCATTCCTATATCAGTAGCGATCTAAACGCTTCTATCTCTGACGACCTAATCGAAAAGCTCCCAAAATAGGCATTCTAGACATTAGGTTTCATTTTGCGTATATACAGCTTGATAGTTGTTAAAAAATTTAATTGCGATAACATCTCGAAACTGAAAACACCGAAATGGTCGCAACCCGATTCGAAAAAACCCATTGGCTTGCTTTGAAAGTGCTAACTCAGGTACCCGTTGTCGCGTTAAACGTTATATCGGACCCTACGCACTTGTGTCAGATTTTTGCACTCGATCGGGCTACTGGGACCTTTACGTATCAGACTTTAAGTACAGCAACTGTTTAAATCTTTGCGGAAAATTGTTTCAAGAGACATGCACTTGAAAATTACTGCCAAAATAAGTCCGAAATAAAAAGTTTAAAAGCGTTAAGGGTTGCTAGTAACAAAATAGAAGTACAATTCGGATCGTAAAGGGTTGAATCTCAAATAAGCCACAGTCACCTACGATATTCTCTCCTCCTTCGGTCACGATATATATCTAAATCCAAACCCGAATAAAGAATAGCGTTATTCTTCTGCTGAAGTACTATACCACTATAGTTACCGCTATAGCTAGGCAACACTCGAGAATTCGTGGCGGTGGTCCCGTGAGAAGGGACGCGTTGATTCGTTAGCCGAGAGTGAAACGAGGACACTTGTCCGCGAAAGGTATCGCGTCTATCTTCTACCCTAGTAAAAACCATGATGGCCGACCTCGTTCAACGGCCCCTGTCCGCCATCATTGTTCCGAAAGGAGCGTGTAGGACCGTGGTCGAGTACCCGGCCGCGCTGCGTTTCCTCGTCGCGTTCGACAATGGCTTCTTCAGTTTTCCGGCCGGCGTGCGCGAAGAGGAAGCCCGCGGCGATTTCTCTCGGATGTTTAGCCGGCCGAGTGAGCCGTAACTCGTCGATACGAGGGCGTAGGAAGCGGATAGCAGCGAGACAAAGGACATAACGTTCCTCCGCGGCAGCGGGCAGAATTAAACCGGTCGAATTTACTGGACAAGCCGGGCCCGGGACACCGTGCGGCTTAAGGCTCGTCGAAATCTCTGGTTACACGCGGGACGAACGTGGATATCGGGTTCCGCGGCTCCATGTCTAATTACCAGAGGGATGTTTTAAGCGTCTGGAAAGGGCCGATGGTTATCGGTAGTGCCGCGGAAGCGGAAAGTATCGTCTGACTCGCGATACCCGGGGAAAATGGTTCAATCGGGCCCGCTGATAAGATGGCAGAGATTGAAACGGACGGCCTCTGTGATATACCCGGCAAGATAAAGAGTAGGCTTCTCGCGCGAGGATCGAGCGAGTGGGACAGAGGCAGACAGAGGGATTTGCAACCTGGCAGATGTGTAATGTATGTGTTCCGTGGAACTAACGACTGGAACAGGGAACTTGGAAATTTATTCGTCCCACTAGTTACAGTATGAATGTTGGATGGGATTGTCTCTTGGCCTAAGTTAGGGCTCCACGCGCTCGGTAACTTCGCGGTCTTAACCGTAAACCTACCACGGATCAAAAGGTTTTTAGATTCTTCGAAATTTCCCGGTCCAACCGATTTTTCCCTTTCTTCCCGTGTTCCGGCTTTTTTCAACCTCCTCTCGTCTTATTTCGTTGGTGTATCGATCAATTCACGAGTTATGGTAGGTTCAGCGTTAACACTTGGAAGGGGATAACAGGTTTTTAAATTCTTTGTTCGAAATTTCGCGTTCGAAGCAATTTTTTCAGCATCTTCTAGTGTTCCGTCCTTCTTCAAGGTCTTCTCGTATTATTTCGTCGACAGATGACGAAAATTAGGTACAACCTGGGTTATATCGCGAACGATGTAAGGCAGTCCCGGTGAAAGCGTGGAAGTTAAGTTAAATTGAGGTTTAATTAAATTAGACGTAACTTTAAATTTCGTCGGAGTTCATCGAATTATGCGGAGTTAATCAAATTACGTTTCATCGGTGCCGCGATAGCTGGAGTTTCGCTTTAACAGGTTTCAAATGAAGAAGTTAGGTCTTCATACTTTCCACCGGGACAGGCATAGTCATCTCTTTCTTAGCCAACTTTGAATTAGAAAGGAAGAAAGATAAACGCGACCACCGCTAAATTCAATTCCACGATTATAAAATATCATAATTACAAAATTTCACGCGTCATAATTCCCATATTTCCAGTTACCATAATCTCGTAACAATTACTAAAATATCTCACGTCGTACGATAAATTGAACGCACGTAGAAATAAAAAAACGAAAGAAATTTTTTACTCGAAATGCAATTGAAAGAAAGAGAAAGGACAGGACTGCAAATACATATATTCAACATCAACCTTCCGGACAAATCACTCACGATAAACAGCAATCTCGCGCACTTAACGCGAAATCGGACGTAACGAGATGCAAACAGCGGGAATGGAACGGTTTAATTAATAATCGCGAAATACACGTTTAAAACACGGCCGGACGGGGCGAGGTAGAGAGAAACAAGCCTAAACGATCGGACCGGCCATCCGGAACCGCGAAATGTTTACCGACGCCGGCGCGCGACGCCCACGTGGAACCGAGCGTTAGCGCGAAACCGGTAATTAAATCGAAAGAAATTAAACGAACGAGCACGCGGTGTCGACGTTCCTCGTAATTAGTATTTTAATTGCCGTTCGGCCGCGTCAAGCGGGCAAAAACCATCGGTCTGTCCGGTTATTCGCGATCATGTTAAGGCCGATAATTACGGCCCCGGCGTTTAGGCGAACGAACTGGTTCCCGAACCCAACCAAACTATCATTATCAGTCGTTTTCTCGCGTCCAGGAGACTTTTAGCGTTCGCTACCTACTTAGCGAAGGTGTGCGTTTACAGAATGACGGTGTCGAGGATTATTGGCCTCGGTAATCGGTCGAAATTCATGGGTTCTCCACGGTAATAGGTCCTTCGGCCAGTTTGTGGTTACAGGAATCGAGACCTGGCGCGTGGTAGAATTTTTACAGCCTTTGATCGAACAAATATATCAAGAGGTCGAATGGAAATAAAATTCAAATACGAATTAAAGGAGGGACACGTTCTTCGCAAAATTTGGTTATCTACGAAACTGAAGATAGAATGACTAAAAGATAGCACGCTAGAATTAATGCAAAGCGAAATAAATTAAGGCAGAATCGAAGACTAGATCCATCTAGAAATTTATAAATGTTCTGAAATACCCACAATAGGTTAGTTTTACTAAAAAAATAACAAAGATTAGAAGATTAGAACTCTCAGACAGTAAAGAATTTACAAACAAAAGGTAGAATAAGATAAATCAAAGCGGAGACAAAATACAAGACAGGAAAACGGTTCGTGAAAAAATGCAACGATTCAGAAATCTGCAAAGAAGAAACGAAGGTAAATAAAGCGAATGGTGTCTTTCATCCAGACAAGAAAACGCAACAAAGGTGAAAAAGAAGAAGAAGACATATAACACGAAGAGAAAAAAGAAAAAAGAGCGAAACTATTGTGGAATTCAACCAGGAAAACACAAGGAACGTTAAAGAACGCGAGGAGGAGGTGGAAACAATTTGCGAACGCGTCATTTCGCGCAATTAGCGGCTGATAACCGTCGGCAACGGTGCCACTTATCACCAGGAACGATAACAGGACAACTCTCCCTCTCCTACCCCTTTCCACCCTCCGTGGAAACGACGCCGAAACGACGCCGAAACGACGTCGATCGCGATGGCTTAATTGTTCCGCGCCGGTATGAACGATATCTTCATTCTCGTTGCTCGTCGGAGAAGAAGCGGAGAGGAGAGGAGAGCAGACAAGGAACAAGTGGCCGTCCACTCGCAATTAAAGATCGCTAATGAGACGTATGCAAATACCGGAGGCTCGTTAAAATTTCCCTCTTCTTGTCCCCGTTCGCTTCGCGGAGCCACGCCGCGCCCTGCTAGTCGCCACCAGCGAATAGTTCCACAATCGGACATTCTTTTCCCTTCGATTCTAGCAATTAGCGAGGTGTAACTGCCTGCAGAGGCACCCCGAACGATGGGTACAGAATTCCACGGAGCCCAGTGGATCGAGCCGACCCGAGAGGGTGAAAGGATCTGGTCGGTGGTTCGAGGGCTGTTTGAGTTTGTTACTCAAAGGGAAAGACGCGGCGGTTTCGGGGAGGAAACGAAAAATCGGGTCAAGTTGCGCGTGTAGAAAGTACCTCCAACTCGTCTCTCTACTCAAGAACGCGTGTTCTTGGACTACTAGCTAGATGAACAGAGACGCGTCGATTTTAAGTATGAGAATCGAACACGTCTCGAACGAAATCTCAGAAATTGCATCGGATACTACGTCACTAAACGAATCAAACAAAGATAACAAAGCGTGAAAAGCAAAACAGTGCATTTTGTTACAAAACCTCGTCAGCTTAGAGTCTCGACTCTGACACACATCTCGATACATCAAAACATTTTGGTCCTTCGATCATTTCTGGATGAACAGATAACAATTAGCATAGAGACGAGTCGAAGGTTGGTAACGAGCGAGGTATCGACTAAGTCTAGGGGTAGGAAAGAAGAATCGGGAGCTCGAGAGGTAGAGGTTTCCTGTAACTCCGCGGAAGTCGAAGATCAAGAGAACTCGGGAAGTTGGGTTTTAACTTGGCAACTTCGGGATTCAGGTTCGAAGTTCGGAGATTCTTTTAGTCGCGGGGTTATCCGAGATCACGCTAGACCGGAACAATGAGCGAGGACCTAAGAGACATTCGACTACTCCGGCAACTCCCTCGAGATAGGGCAACTCGGATTAGGTTACTCTAATTAGATCACTCGCGGATTATTCCGAGCGACGTGGCAGAGAGGATCTACTTCCTCGCGAAAGAATAACCGAGGTTATTTATTTCGCAACCGTTCCCATGGTCCCGCTGCGTTTTTATTATAGCCTAAACGATCGATCTTGCGTTCACTGCTGTCGCTTCTATAATCCACTCCTCGGTGTCTCTTTCATTTCGCTTTTCCCGCGATTCGCGTGTAGCCAACATCGTCTATCACGTTTGATCAGTTAATAACCAATGCTGGTACGTTTGGTGATAATAAATCACCAGTCCACCTCGTGATCCTTTCATCCAGCAAACTCACTCTCTAACTTGCAATCGCGTTACGTGTAGTTTCAATTACAGATTTCACGGACGTGCCGGTAATTTTTCCAATCTTCCGAGATCGATACAAATGATACCAAGGTTTTAGTACCGTTAATTTCTATGAAATTTTGGTATTTTGATGCTAGTAATCGTTGCAACCTGTTTTATGAATACAGAAGATTCGAAATAGCAATGGAGTAGGTTAGTATAGGTTGAATTATAGATAAAATAAAATTGTTGTTTCTATTATTGATTTCTAACGAGTGTCACACGCGGATCAGAGACAATAGACACGTCATATGCACACAAACATACATACACGTAACGAGGATTATCGCTTAACAAATACAAAGCCAACTACAAAAAGACCAAACTGTCCCACTAAATCTAAAAACTAAGTCTGCAGCTGACAACCATGCCGATAAAAAAATAATCTAAATACTCTTTAACGACGATCAAAAAAAGGATGTGACAGTGGACGTGCAAAAGAGGACCTTGTCAACCATAATTTACGACTGAAATGCACCAATGAATCCCGAGCTAATCTTCCCTTGATACATCATCGTACACAGAACACAAATCGGACACGAATCATTCAAACTTCACCAACAGCTAATCCTTGGCCAACCAACATTTTCCAAAACATCGAAATTTTGAACCCAAACCGGAATAAAGGAATAAAGGACATTCGTATACATATATTAGATCGTTCGGAAAGTCATTCAGTTTCTTCTTTTTCTTTATGCAGCGGAAGTGTAAAGTTAGCTGTGAAAAAGTACAATTAGATCCTCAGTTGAGAAAAAACGAAATGGCTTTCCGAATTACCTAACAGTTTAATTTCAGTTTCATACTTCTGTCGCTGCATTATACGTAATTAGTAATTAGTAACGAAATTAGTCCGCGTTTAGTAACAATCGTTACAGTTAGTCGACTTTGAATTCGATACACCACGTATCGTTGTGTAATTTTAAATTTCATATATTAATTAATATCAATCTATAGAATCTGATTAAATCTCTCGAGTGCAAAGGGTCAGCACTCGACGATCTTTTCGTTACAGAGAAATAGTACTTCGAGAACTTTCACCCATAAAGTCGATGACACTTTTAAAGCGGTAAATAAGAAATAGCTTGCAAATTAAGAGAGAATTATTTTATTTCGATATTCCACGTATCGTTGGGTAATTTTAAATTTGCCACGTTAATTAATATCAATCACGAGAATCAGATCAAACGGCGACTGAGACTCGCCTCTTGAGTGCAAAGGGTCAATTGTTACGCGCGAATAAACCACGTTCGCCTGAACGTTTTGGCAAGCGAGCGGAGACCGAAGCATTTAGAAATCGGAGTCGTCAAAGCTTATCGGGATTCGATTTATTCGGTTCCCGTCTCGTTAGTCGATTTCCGCGGTCGCGGGAGATTTCCTTCCGACACCGGCGAGCCTCTCGGTCGAGGCTCAAGAATCTTCAGAAGCAGATGGACAGAGTGGAATGAAAACAGAGCGGGAACGTGGGAGGACCGGGAACGGAGAGCCGATCCCATCGAAATGTAAATTCACTCGGCGTCGCGGGGCCATTACTTAAAGAACGTACGGCCGGGAATTCCGTTTCGAGAGAAATGGACGAGGAAGAAATTAGATAGTCCCCGAAGAATCCCATTACACCGGGCGTCCGCGGCGAAATAACATTCCCCGGCGATGCGAAATGCAAAACGTGCTGCCTTCGATTGCCTTGCTCTGTTCTCTTCTTTCCTTCGCGGCCGACTTCCGCTTTGTTTACCGGGAAAATTCGGTACCGCAGCCAGGGCCGTCCCCTGTCGCCCCCTATCGGCCCCGGGATCGCGGGATTACTCGAGAAATTGAAAATGTTCCGCCGAGGTGATAGCATCTAATCTTTTGGATTTCCTTCCTTCGCCGCGGTTTTATGAGTAGGTGCCTCTCCGCTAGGTCCGCCATACTGGGTTAACAGTCTATCCTTTCTTCTCTGAATTGGAAAATTTCGGGAAAGAAGGGGAAGGGGAATTGAAAATGAAATTGCCTGGATTTTCTACCTTCCAGGAGTTTTCTCCGATACCGGGCTCGTGTATCCGGTGTTTTTGATATTCAGTACTGGATCGGATATTCTTTCCTTTTCTTTTTTTCTTTTTTATTGGAATATTGAATTTAAGGAGTAAGGAGAAATATTCGATATTCGAGCAATACCTTTATTTAAAAGATTAAAGATTTGGTGTCAAAATTATTGATCGATAGTAGATTCTTGTTTCTTGTGAAATTTAGCAAAATGGGAAATGAATGATCTGAATGACTATTTTCTTTGGATCAATATGTCAGGGAATAAAAATTAATCGTTTATAAATAATTCCTATTAAATATTGCTTTATCCTACCTGTACTAAAATTTTATAATCTATGATATCGTATAATAAAATTAACACTGAAATTCACCATTTAATGTTATCGCTTTGGTTACTTATCTACGTGATTTGTCTTATTCCATTTTTATTTATTTTTTTTTTTAATTCTTCTTCGTTTCCTTTTTCATTCATCGGTCATTAGATCAGTCATGGTGTTTAGGTTTCGCTTCAACCGTGAGACACGAAGAGACACGACCATGCAACATGGAGGAATAAGCGAAAATTTCCACCAACAGGGAAATTTAATTGACAAAGTTCATTAAGCAAGTCTATCACCATTTCCTTGATCCTAACCTACTAAATCCCCGTGCAGCGCGGACGACTAAAAATCCTGCCAATTAATCCACGGTTGGCCATTACCAAATTGCAGCAACCAATTGCAATTACCAAACCTCGAAATTTAATTTACCTAATGTTCAAAGAGCAGCTCGAAACTATCACACTTCGCGTTGTTCCGTCGGAGCTTCCGCTAGACCCTAGACAGATATTCCCCGGCGTATACCATTTTCCCTTCCACCCAATTTTCTTCAACATCGCCACGCAACGTAACAAGGACCCCGTTAATTAATTAATCAAACTACAAGCATCGAAGGTTGAAAATTCAGCGGAAGACGGACGGATACCGGTTTGGCAAAGAGGAAAGCGAGCTATCGCAGCTTCCGCCTAATAGCGTAACGACGGTTAACGTAACAATTCGCTGGCTCGGCTGGAAAAGAAAAGGGTCCAGGATAAGAGGAATAGGATCCAGACGGTCGTTGAAGGTGGTCCCAAGGACCAGGGATCCTGGCAACGCGTTATCTCGTCCCGAGACGCCGGTCGACCGCACCGGGAGATCGTTTAGATAACGATCGAGAGGTCCGGCAGGAAACGGAGAGGAAGAACGGGTCCCAGGAACAAAAAGAGGAACTGCTTCACGTAACTAGGCGGACAGCTGTTAGATCTCTCCCTTGGCCACTCACCACCATGGTCTATCCTTCGATGGAACAATTTTGGGACCATTCGAATTAAACTCCAGCCCGCTGCATACACCGAGTGGCTCTCCTTTCGTCCATTTCTCGGCATTTCGAGTGTTTCAGCTTCCCAATACTCTATCGGATGTCTTAGAATTTAAGAATCTCTGATAACTGTCTTAAATCCATAAATCGAACGAGTATCTACGTTTATTTGATAATTTCTGGATTCATGAACTCATCGGGTCGTGGATTTCTCGGGATTTGGAGTATTTCAGCTTTCGAATAATTTATCGGGTGTCTTAGAATTTAGGAATCTCTAATAACTGTCTTCAATTCATAGATCGATCGAATGTCTACGTTTATTCGATAATTTCCGGGTCTGTGAACTCATCGGTGGTCTAAATTGACAAAACGATCGTGGATTTCTCAGGATTTGGAATATTTCAGCTTCCGAATACTCTATCGGATGTCTTAGAATTTGGACAACTCCGATAACTATCTTGAGTTCATGAATCGATCGAGTGTACACGTTTACTCGACAATTCCCGGGTCCACGAACTTATCGGTGGTGAAAATCTGTGTATCTGCGATCGTTTATCTTCCAACAGATCTCCGTCTGAACTACGAACATAGATTCCACCGGAAATTTCCCAAACAATTAGCACGCTGCACGGAAAACCTAGCCCAAGACCGGAACGGTCAAACAATCCTCCCAGATCCTGCAAACCCGATCCATATTTCACGCGTTTATGAACACACCTACCCTTATACTCGTACTTCGCTCTGTAATCTCCTCGATTCCACCTCCGGAGTCCACTGTTCCACCTAAACACACACAGGTTCTTCCTAAATAATAGCTGACACCTCCATCAAGCCACGGACTCATCCCATCAGCGCGTTTCTCAAACAAGATATCCACAGTGTGGAAGAAGCTCGGCGCTCAGGAGGAAAGAACGGTACACACGACTTTGCCGAGGCCAAACAATCGGCAGGGCAATGGAATCTAATCCCTGTCCGGGCTGCAGCAGCACGAAGCCCTTTCGAGATCCTGTCCGCCCCCTCGCGAGATCGATGCGTCCCGTTTCGATCCTATCCTCTCTCTCTTTCTCTCTCTTGCTCTTCCGGTCGCGTCCCGACCAGCGGAAGGGTTGTCTTTGCGTTAACTCGGCGCGCAGTAAACATCGACGTACCACGGAATTGTTGTCCGAAGCTGTTTCCACGGGAAACTACCCCCGGGCTCTAGGTTGGCCCTCCGCGTTTGCGGCCTGCGGTCCTCCAATCGCCGGGACAGTTTTATCGTTATTGCGGCCTGCCTTTCGCCGACCGCTTCCTCCGAACGATAGCGTCCCGGTGAATATGGATGATAACGGAACGATTCTTTCGTGGCTGGCCGATTTAGGGGCTCTGCTCGGTCGGAAGGTCGCCGGGACGCTTCTCCAACCCCTGACGTCTTTGTTGCGCCCGCTCGGTGATAAACATCCTCATCGTACGATTCCTTGGTTTTCAACGCTGCATTTTAGATTTACGGATAGGTCTACGGCTAGTCGGATCCTTTCTACGCCGTTCTGAATAGTTTCAGACGAGTTTTATGCCAGGGTAGTTGGTCTCTTCGGGAGTTTATGTGTTTGGGTGTTTTAACCCTTTGTGGGCGAGGAGTAATAGAAAATAAGAAATCGAGAGAAATTTTCTGAATTAAAAAATATGTACGACATCAATTAACAATGGTAAAATTATTTTTCGCTATATTCGAAGCAGCTTTCGCTTTGAAAAATAAAAATATTTCCACGTGTATTAGGACTTGCGTCCCCAAAGAGTTAATCGAGTATTTGAACCGTGAAATCTGGGTTTTTTAATTATTTTCCCGACTCAGTTCGAGTACAGTTGCATCTCTGGTGCGGATATGATTCCGAAAATTTAAAAATCGTGGTATATTTTGTATCATTGTTCCGTAATTTCTGCTCTCAACCAGTCGAGGCCTCTTTCGCTCGAGCGAAAGTGTTTTACAGACATTTGAAAATGATTTTATACTCGAAATTTTGATCCTTTTATTTCACTGGGCAGACGCTAAGAATGTAGACCAAGTGTATCCTATTGCGTATTGGAAACAAATACATAGAGAGCTCGAGCAAGAGACGCAGGGCGTCGTAGTAGCGTCTCTCGAGTGCAAAGGGTTAATATTCGGGTCTTTGTTCCGAAAGATCAAAAGAAACTCGTCGGTTCTATCGTTTAATTTCAGCCAGGCAATTTCTATGTCGCTGGATACGCGATCTAAAATTACCCGGAGTTAAAACAATCTTATCAACACAGGTCATACGAATTTCTTTCCAAACAAACGAAATGCTCGAGGCGTCTAGCGCATAGAAGAAAACAAACAGAGAAGAATAGATGAGAAAGAAGAGAATAAATTCGTGCCCGATTCCAATAATTCTCGGCTGGAGTAAACTTTATTCATCGGCGTCCTACTTTTTCCAGCACGAGAATCACAGTTTATTATCAGGCTGTCGGGAGACTTGACGATTCCCGTGAAATATTCATCGACACTGGTCGATAAATCCATCGTCGGCGCAACAGGTTAAACGTAGAAGCTTCTACTATCGCGCTAACCCTCTTTCCGGGCTGAACGTGGCGATAAATAATTAAACTGTAGTCGAAATCGACGTTCGATCGTGCGAAGCTATGGCCGAACGATAGCCGCTAAAACCGACAAGTGTTTCGCGAAAATTAATTAAACCAAGACCTCTTTCGATCTTGTTTCTTACCTTATCGATAGGCCAAGCTTGGGACCACTTGACTACTGAATCCAAAAGTCGGAGAATAAGGTTTAACGAACTGCTACCATCGAATCCTCGAACACTTTGCGCTCGAGAGGCGAGCCTCAGTCGTGGTTTAATCAAATTCTGAAGATCGATGTTAATTAATATATCGAATTTAAAATTACTCAACGATAGATATCGAAGTAAAAATTCTATTGGGTCGTTCGGAAAGTCATTTCGTTTCTTCATTTCATTTTTTTTACGGCTGAAGTGTGCAGTTGGCTGTGAACAAATACAATTAGGTCCCCTAAATTGGAAAAACGAAATGACATTCCAAACGATTTAATATGTCTTAATTTCCGTTTTAAAAATATCGTCGACTTTGAATCGAAGGCTTTGAATTGCTATTTTTCTATAATGAAAAAATTACCGAGTGCAAAGGGTTGAGAGAAGGATTTTAAATTTTGTAACGACTCGAGGATAGATACAAGCATAATTTTAATACAAAATTTCAAGTGAATCGGTAGGCTAATTTTCAAGATATTTTCCAGCGAATTTGAAAAAAGTAGTATCGAGAAAAACGCAGAAAACATGCTATGGAACCCCTTATATTTCTAGAATTACGTTGAAAATTTGGAAATTTATTCTAGGAATATCATACTACCGAGCAAACCAATAAAAATTCCTGTCCACATCGGCATACCCCTTCATACATACGAATAAACCATATTCTACCCAACACATCAACAAATATTTTATTTCCAGGTGCGTTTTCAATTAAAATTCGTGTCAATCACACAAACGCCGTACCACCCCTGCACGCACCCCTAAAATCGCATTTGTAAAAAAAAGCACCGCTCGGAATCCTCAATCCGTTCGTCACATAAGAGACGCGAGGAACAAAACAAAAAAAAAGAAATAAAATGGTAGGAAATTCAGAAGCCTGTGCTTATTCCCTTTGAACGCGACGCGAGAGTTCCTTCGCAAACAAAACGCGTCCCCGTGGGGCCGGGGGTGGCGGGAGTGGGTCTGAGCTTAAAAAACGATCCCCGTAAATCTCTCTGCGGAGCTCCGTTTGCTCGGATCCCTGTTCGCGAAAGATAAAGTCAATACGATAAAGGGAACGAAGTTCGCGAGCGCCGGAGACGTCGCGAAGAATGTCGATAAACCGTCATCACCTGTGTCCTCTATTGTTCTTGATCGGATTCAAGTTACTCCGGCTTCGACTCGCGACGTCGTTGATCCACGTTCGTTCCCCCCGGGACCGAAACCGGAAAACGAGAGAGCCAGGCAAGTAGTAGTAAACGAGTGGGGGAAAGCGTGGGCGGAGTGGGAGAACCGATGGAGTGGGGGTATCCTTCGCGATCGGCCTTGGAATCGATATAAATTTCCGACGCGCTTTATTCGATTGCATTCGACCGTGTTTCCACTTATCCCGACCAACTGTACGCGAAATTTTCGGTAAATTTCCGGGGAGGAGGTGTTGATATTTAGGAAATGAGTCGGTAGTTGTTCTTCGGGGGTTTAATGAGGGATTTAAGAAACTTTGGAGCAGTTTCTTGCTTTCGGAGTTTGGGAATTTTAATATTTGTAGTATAAGATTTTTCTGCAGTGATAAATCAAAGAAGAGAGGGTTAATAAAGGTTTGAGAAATCGTTTGGTTCGGTGTAATGATTAGAATCATTTTTTTTCCCTTCATAGTTGTACCTAGTTTATTAATTTGAATATTGGTTTCGAAATTTTTCGATTGCAGGCAATTCTCAGTCTCGTACTCGTAAATTTGTGTAAATCGGCAGGAATTAAATATAGACGTAAGAGATTCGATTCGGGATTAAAATTCTGGATATACCAAATGTTAATGTCAAGGTTCGAAGCGAAGTGTCGGAGAATTTCTGGGAATCTTTGGTTTAGACGTGTCTAAAGTTTCAATTTATTTGAGTTACAGTCGAAATTTCTCTGGATCGTGTCAGTTTAAGCCTCGATATATCACGAAGAAAGTTCTCTGATGTTCGAGAAGTCACGAGATGTTGATATTAACCGGCGCAATTAAATGTCGAGGGTCTGAGAAAATTTACGTTTCCAAAAATTTAATTGCTTCGATAATAAACCGTTTTAAAATTGCTTTCAGCATCGACAGTTGAACGCCGAATCAAACCTTTTGATAACCAAAAAGCTAAGTGTAATAGTATTAACAGGAATATCAATAACAACGTGTCTTAAAGAATTCATAAACCCAAAAAGGGAAAAGAAAGAAGATTACTGTCAGTCCAAATTCGTTTCACAAATACTCGATCAACCCCCATAATTACTCACCCCTACCGTAATTACACACCCCTTCACGGAAGAGTAAAATCACATAGGCGACAAGAACCAACGAAAGGACCCAAAAAAACAAACCAATGAATCATCTATCGACCCATCAAACCTTCTCTCTAACCCTTTCAAAACCAAATTATTCGCCGACACACGTAAACATAACTTCCAATAATCACGAAAACACTTCGCGTATGTTTGAAAACAATCGGAAACAAATAAAATGCAAATTACCGAAAAAGGTGGCATTCGGAAATCTATGGTTCCAAATGAACTTTATCCGATGGATAAAAGTAAGTATGATAGATGGGATTGGCCAGGAAAGGGCTAATCACCGTGTAGGATTCAAGGAGTTCTGGACGCTCCTTTGGGAAATGGTCGGGGGTATCGGTTCCCGGAAGCGACGCGAGCGTGCTGTTTACGGTGACGCCATCCGGTAGCGGAAAAACGACGCCGATAACGCGGCCGTCGTCGGCGTTCCGCGAACGTTTAACGCGTCGCGGGGCCACCCGCGGCGATCTACGACGCGATCCCGAGTTAATTTGTCGCTTGATCGCCGATTCGTGGCACCCGCGGGATTTCACGGGACGCGAGGCCGACCTCCGACACGCCATAAGGCCCGACGCGGTTAATGGAGCACCATGCGTGTCCCCCAGCCCCCCGTTATCCCGAGCCAGTCGATCCAGGGGCTGCAGAATACCCGGATGATTTATTTCGTCGGTGTTCCAAGGGAATTTTCGAAGGATTCCACGACCAGGTGGTTCGAACAGGTTGATGGGTGTTTGAGAATGATGATTCGGTGGTTAGATCGTAAGAGTATGATTTGCAATTTTATTTCAGATCATATTACTAAACCCAAGAACAGATTTTTGGAGGGACAGAGTAATTTAAAAGTTTTATTTTAGATCATATTATTTATCCCAAGAAAAAATATTCAGGAAGGTAAGATAATTCGAAAGTTTTATTTTACACCATATTACTAACCCTGGGAGAAAATTTCCGGGGAAACAGGATAATTCGAAATTATGGGAAATTAAATATTTTAGTATACATTGATACGACGTGAGTATAATACGGGGTGTTAAATCCATACGATACGAAGTAAAGTAATTCAAAATTGATGGATGACTAGCGATCTAATTCTAATTCTAATCTAACCTTAATTAATTATCCGATTTGAAAATAATCCCGGTATATTTAAGAATTCTTGTCTGAATTTTGTAGTGGCACTAATAATTCCCGAAAATCAAGATAAAAAGATGATCAACTTCTTAAATATATTAGATACACCCTTGAGACACAAGTGAGACATTATATTCGAGATTACTCTCGTCGTATTAGTAATACGGCTTTTGCAATATTTGTTATAGACAAATGGAAGAAAATTCACGCATACTTCTCGCGTATATTTACTCGACAAAGATATTTGCAGCGTTTACAAAAACAGCGTAGGGAGAAAAAGAGAAAGAGAAATAATTTTCGAAGAAAAACAATTACCGCTATTTATTATCGCCACGGCGTATCCAGGCTGAGATAAGTCACTCTGAGAATGGCTCTGCTTATCTGCTCTGCGAGTGCCTTTAATAGGAAGCAGAAGGTGTACAATATCTTAAGCAGTCTTCGATATCGATAATATTTATACCTTCGTTCATGGAACTCTCCGTTGGGCCTTGGTCGGCCATTAGAGGCTCGGGAAAAATAACGAAAGAAAAGAACATCGTCCGGAGTGTAATAAGATAAATATTCCATTCCAATATTCCACTACACTATTTCTTTCATTCGCATAAAACGAAATTCGGTATTCCATATCATTACGCAAAACCGAGCGCAATTTTTACGATTTCTCCATACGAACAAAGAATTATCTAAACCCCTCGGAATGCCTTAATATATTTTGCAAATTTAAAAAAAACAGTCTTAAAATAGTGTCAGCATTGTCATCAATATCGTGCATATTTTTTAATTCGGAAAATTTCCTTCGATTTTTACTAATTCTATAATTCTTTAGTATATCCTCAATGTGTCATTATTTCCATATTAATTAATACATCGAATTTAAAATTACCCACTGATGCGTGGAATGTCGTAGTGAAATAATTTTAAATCTTAATTTTTATGCGATTTTTTATTTACCATTTCAAAAATATCTTTGATAGACTTTGTAGCAGAAAGTCTTCGAGTCAGTAATTTTCCGTAACGAAGATATTTCCGAGACAAAGGATTAAAATTCGCGATTTGCCTGCACGATATACCAGATTCGAACAATTCTTCAAAGTATTTTCAAAAACTGTCGTTCAATTTCATCACGATTCTCCTAACCCCTATTGATCGACTGTGAAAGACACCGGAAACTCAGTAAGTCGTGTGCGAAAGCTCATCTACAAAAGAACCCCATCTAGCCGAAAAGTAAGAACCGAACAAGAGCCATAGTCTCGAAGGCCAGACATCAGGAGCACGAAACCTGCCCCATCGAGACATCCCTCGCCATAATCATGGCCCTAGCCGCCACCCCATTCCAATTAAAAGATCTCAATTTATCTAATCCAATCAGAGGTCTTTCCTGCGAAGGCAATTGGAAAAGAGTTTCCCGCAGCGCGGGAATAGCTCCATTCAGCGGAAACACGCGTCACCCCCATAAACCACCCCCATGGGAGGCGGGGCGCGGCGTTATACGCCGTTCGATCGCCGCAATTGCGCGGACGAGCCGTTTCTTCGTTTCGCGACCGTCCCGGTAATTCGATATTTCCGCTAGTTTCGTAATCCTAGATTTTCCGAGCCATCTGCCACCCCCGTGCCACGGGGTGAATCCGAATCCTCGCGGACCCCCGGGCCACTTGCGACAGTTTCCCTGACAATTACCCACGCGATCGTAAGCGGAGAACCAGGGCTCTGACCGAGCCCTTTCGCGAAAAACCCATGGACGAGGGTCCGAGTGAGTCGTTAGCTCGAGAGACCCCGATTCATCCTGACAGCAGCTCTAAAATTGCCGATGCGATCGTTCCGGATTACCGAGACTTTCTTCGTGTTCGCGGTTTAAACGCTTACCTGAGTCGATTATGCTTCGCTCTAAACGAGAATGAATTTTGATCCCGAGAATGTTTCAAGATCCTTCGAGATTTCGGTTTCGGAATGTCATGGGAATGTGATTTGAAAAGAAGCGATAGGGTTCGAAGGTCGGGTAAAATCGGATTTTTTTTGGTCTTAGAGATTCGGAGCAAGTATCGGACTGAGTAATATTTAAATTCTATAGGGGAGTGAATTTTGAAATATCGTTTAAGTCGAACTCGAAGATTGTTGAATTTAATTAGTATAGTTTAAACAGGAGTAAATATTTTGGTGGACCCTTTGAATATTTTCAGATCTTTTCTTTTTTTAACGAAAATACGTTGTTTCCTTTACCCGTAAATCTAACCGGTGTCCGTGAAAATTTCTATAAAAAAAAACACCCATAAACCTAGTGTTAACATCGATCATACGATTAACATTTTGTGAGCGAGAAACGAAATTAAGGATACATCGAGTATACACAAAACAATAAAAAATAATGAACCGAGGGAAATTTTCCGAATTAAAAGGGACGTACAACATCGATGACAATGCTAAAATTATCTTTCGCTATATTCCAAGCAGCTTTCGCTGTGAAAAAATTAAAATATTTCCACGTGTAACACGAGATTTGTCCCGAAAGTGTTAAATCTGATTAAACGGCGTTCACGAGTTAGACTCGGTGTTAAAAAGCCGAGTCTAATCCGAAAGGCATTCGCGTGCAATCCCGCTGGGAATCCGTCGGGAATCGCAATTAGGACGCATCGTTGTCGCAGCCGTATCGGATTTACGAAAACATCCTGCTCGCATTATGAGATCCGTCGCGGCGCATCGGAGACGTCAGCGGGGATTTCCGGCGAAGAGCAACCGGTGAATGGGCCAGAGTTGCTGACGCGCAGATCGAGCAGAATAAATCAGGATCTAGGCTCGCTATCAGAAGGGCGCGGGACTCGGCGAAATCTTCTTAGAGCAATTTGTAGTACAAACGAGCCCGGGTTGGAATAAAAGGATCGTTTACGGGAAGCGATGGAGCAAAATGCCTCTCGGCTCTCGCGGCGAGGGAAACAATCGGCATCCGGGGAACCAGAGACCACGTGGGAATAGAAATAGGTCGTGGAGACCGAGCCAAACTAAAAATATCGTTAGGACGAGGACCTGGAACACGAGGATCAGGTGGAGGGACCTAGACGACGGCCGGTTGCTGACGTTTCACCGTGAAGGGCTTCGTTAGAATGCAATAGCGGTGCCAGATGTGCCAGGAATCGGTGGCCGATGGCAGATATTTCTTTCGTTATACGTGCCTTGGACCGATATTATTCTGTTTCAGGTACCTTGGGGCGGCATTTTTCCTTTTTAGGAATCTGACGCCGATGCTATTCTCTTTTTAGGTGTCTTGGGTCGAATTTCTAATTTTTTAGGAATCTTAGCCAATGTTAATCTGTTTTTAGGTACATTGGATCGATATTCTTTCTCTTTAGATATCTTGGATCGGGTCTCATTTATTTTAGGCACCATGGATCAATTTTCTTTTATCGTTAACGACCAATTTACTCGCAAAATTTAGAACATAAAACGAGTCCCTATATCAATCATCCAATTACCATATAACTTTTGCATAAAAATTGGAACATGATATAGAGAGCTGTCGAGAAAATCCACGAGTATGAAAGCAATTATCGGAAAATCGTTAGTACTCGAGAAAACGATCACAGAACACGATTAAAAATCGCGTAATGCAGTGTCGAGTGGTGAAAAATTGGGTAGAATTATAGAAAACCGCGAAGTGTCTCGAAATGTAGGAGAGTTTCCAAACGGTTGGAAAATGGGGAGAATTACCGAAACTAGTAAACGAGAAGAGTAGACGCGTTGAAAAATTCAGGAGAGTCGAAAAAAATCGCGGACAGCGCGGGAAATCGGGGAAAACTGGCAGACGAGCGCGGAAAACTGCGGAACGTGGCAGAAAACTAGCGAGAATTGTAGAAGCCGCGAATGAAAACTGTAGAAGCGACCGGACACCGCGGAGAACTGCAGAATTTCTCTTCCGAAATGCACGGAGAATCGCGAAACGACGTGGAAGGTTGAAGGAAACGGGGGAAAAATGTGCGGAGGTAACGAAAGGTCGAGGAAAATTACGGAGAGTCGTAAAAATCCGTGCCGATACCGCGGAGAATCGGAGAATCAGCGCAGCAGAAAATGGGACAAATATCGAAGAAAAATCGCGGCGAGCGGCAAAAACCTCCGTGAGATCGGGAAAAAATAGGCGAAAATTACAGGGAGCCGATACAGGTGGCAGAAAATCGAGAAAAATCGGCCGACGAGGCGGAGAATGAGATAAAAATCGCGGCAGATCACGGGAAATGAAAGGAAATTATAGAGGGAAGACGCGGGCCATAAAGAAGTGGTAGAAAATGAAATGATAATTACGAAAAATCAGCCACGGGCGTAAAAAACCTGGCGAGAAGACGGTGGGAAATCGAGGAGGCTTGCGAAGAAATCGCGCAGCCCATAAAATAAGAAAAAAAAATCGGTGGAGATCGATGGGAGCGGCAGGAATAGAATAATAATCGTGAAAAATCACGGAGGATCGCAGGAAATCGAGGAGAATTATAGAGAATCCCTAACGATCGCGTGGAGCGGCAGAAAATTGCGAAAAATCGGCCAACGTGACAGAAAATGAAACAGGAATCATAACAGGTTACGGAGACGATACGAGTCGTAAAATCCCGTATGGAAGGCCATGAAATATCGAACGAAATCACGGACAAGCTTTTACAAACCGCGCGAGCAGCGTGAAATCGGAAAAATCGGTAGAATTTATAGAAACTGGCAAAAAAAAAAAAAAAAATCCTGCAGTACCATAAAATGCCTCGCAAAAATCGAAGAGAGTTATACAGAAGCTTCGTAAATCATACAAAACGAGGAAAAAGATCGTCAAAAATTCCCGGACGCGACGTGAAGGTCGTAAAATACTCTAGACTCCCGAAAAACCTCGAAAAAATCCCAGAAAACCAGAGTGAATTGCGAACGGTTAACATAGATTCCGTATAAGAGCGAAAAAATCGCGAAAAATCGGTAGGAGACGTGGAAGAGGATTTAAAAATCGCGAGAAGTCGTAAAAAAAAATGGCAAAGGCCATAAAGCATCTGGAGGAGCGAGGTTCAGAGAGAGAAAGAAAGTCTGGGAAAAAAGCGAAAAGATGGCGAGAGCCGGAGGGAAGATATAAGAGGATGCCAGAGACACAAAAGTGTCCGTAGGTGTTTGGTCGGGCACGGGACGGCGTAGCCGGTCGCCCACGTCGTTTTCGGAGTTCCCGGAGCAGGGTGACAAGGGCCGACAGGATTTAGGATCACCGAGATCCCGAGGCACGTGTAATCCGAACCGGTGCATCGAGTCACGCGATGTAATCGCGGCGTTCCCCGAGCACGCGAATTGAATAAGACTTCGCCGCGTCTGCTCGTCGAGGCTCCGGCCCAGGCCTGCCGTGACTGGATATTACACCGGTGATTTATCGTCCTTGTCGTGCTAACGTTTAGTTCCCTACCATTTTTCTATTATTTTTCCCCGCTCCCCGCGTCCCGCCGCCCTTTTCTTTTTATTATTTTCCTCCCAACCAGCGAATGGTTAAACTACAGGGACACGAGGGAACTTGTATATATGAACATGACAACGCAGCTGTAAATGGTATTTCAGGATTTTGTGGTACGCTGAAAATTCTTGGTTTTTAGGTAAGCTTCGATTTTTCTATCTATCTTGGCACCAAACGTACTTTTGCACCAACCTATTCCCACCATGAATGTATTTGCTGGTGCAAGTAAAGAATTTTTCGCTATAAAAAATAAGCTATAAAGAATGATCAATAACGTAAGAATTTACAAAAAATCAAGTGAGCGAAAGAAATAACAATGATCGAGATTAAGAAATAACTCTTACTTTGGATAAAATTAAAATATGTTTAATATTAATAAATCTCACTGACGCTAAATTCCAGTTCTTATTTTACCAAGACTGCAATTTCCCAGCTCGATAAATTTTATTATTAAAACGACCGTAAAAGCAAGAAATCGAGAAAAGGAGATTTCCCATTTCGAAATAACATTTAACCGCGGCAACGCTTGATACCTGCGAACCCGAATAATTGCTCAGCCGCGAGTACTTAATTATTACTTGAATTTCCACGCGAGCAGGAAAGCAGCCTCCTTGGAAAGCCGATACAGAGCCGAATACAGAGCGGTCAGAAGCGAATATGAATTTATCGAACGTTAAACGCTTTAATGAATAAACAATGGAGGTAAATTAAGAGGGGCGCCGGTTAGCGAAAACGAGTAACTAAATTTACGGATGACGTTAACCGGCCACTTTATTGATCAATAAATTCAGTTAATTCGCGTTCTTCGAGGGGGCACGCGAATCTCTTTATTCTATTTAGGAAAAGCAGGCTCGGCTTAATAGAATTTATTCCCCGATCTATATCTCCATAGCCAATTTAAATTCTGCGCCGTCCAACGCGCTGAAATATTTCTCCGTCTTTCCTCTGCTCGTGAAACGTAATAATGTAACTGCAAACACGCCCCATATAACCGATCCCGCGAAACGTAATTCGCGGGTGAAAAAATTTTAATTGAACGGCAATTATACTCGAGGGGAGTTGCAGATACCAGTGGTATACCCGAGGCACCGTTATCGTCTCGGCTAGAAAATTAGCAGTCGCTCGAAGATTGATAGAGCATTTCTAAAACGCAATCTTCTCGATCGTTACAACTTTCCCGGCCTGTCGAGCTTTCGGGATTCCGGATCAAAGGAGTTGCTTGCCTCGATTCCTCTAATCGAGACGAGCGATCTGACGGGTCACGAAACGCCGGTTTTTACGTCGACGGGGTGCACGTAAAAATCCACCCCCATCCCCCTACGGTTCATCAGCCCTCCGACCGATTATCTAGATGGAAAATTCGCTTTCCGCTGATTTTCGCGAAGTTTCCGAAACTCGATGTGCGATTGAACCTTCGACAAAATCCATTTTTTATAGAAATGATTCCGATTTTATTTGTATGATATTAATATCGGGTTTAGTTCTGTATAATTGATCTATTCTTTGTTAATTATTTATTGTATATTTTTAATTATATTTTTTACATACACAATGCTGTTTTATTAATATTGGTATTTTATTCGTGGAATATTATGTATAATAATATATAATCTATTTATTATTCGACATTTGGCGTTGTTATTATTGGAACATTAATGTATTATTAATATTCGATAATATTATTAATTTTATTCGTGAATTATATTTGGTAATATTATTCCTAATATTATAATACCGTCGTTGATAATTACGAATAATGATATACTTTTAATTACACATAATCTCGTGCTTTAATATTTATTTTAACCAATGGGAAATTCACGACGGCCGAATGTTGGCCGGAAATTTTAACGAATAATGTGCAAGATTATAAATATGTTAATCACGCCGTGATTAAAATATCAGCGCGGAATATTAAATTCGTTAAAGAAAAGTTGACGAATATTTGCAGTTCGAAAGTCGAACCGAAAGCCGGCTGGAATTTAATAATTTTATCACGGTTACTGGAAAAAGAATTTGAAAGGAGAATTTCTTCGGCACAATTTGAACAAGTTTTATGGAATCTCTTTCCCCTGCAGCACCGTGAAAGAAACACGAACCTCAAAGGTAGCATGAGATTAAAACAAAAAGGGGGGAAAAAAGAAACGTAATTAATGTCGATGCTACCTTTGTTTCGCTTCCGTTATAAATACAAGATCTCAAAAGGGTGTACGAGATTATGAGAACTTAATGAAGGCAGTGCCTCGCTTTGTTCCACTTCTTTCAGGGAAAACGAGATTCCGTGAAAAGCTCGACGCGATAATGTCACGATGTTTAACATTGATGCATTCTCTTTCGCGATTTTCGAGCGTGACGCGGAGATTTTCCACTTTGGAATTAACATATCGAATCCGAATGAAAAGCAGTCGCTTATTTTCGGGCAATTATAGGAACCGTCGCTTCGACTCGGTAATTCCGGGGCGAAATTATTAAATTTCCGGGGAGAATTTGTTTCGTTTAAACGAAATAGAAGGCAGGAGAACGAGGCTGGCAGAGGGAGGAGGAAAAATCTTGCTGGCTTCTCGAATCGCGTTACGCTTCCCGGGTTCCTTTTGCCTCCCGCTAATTTATTGTTCGTTGTGTGCATTAGCTGAAAGTTTCATTAACCCCTATGAATCCGGGCTGCATGTGCCAGGTAATTCCCCGTTCCGGGGCTACGCAATTTATTTTCCATACAGTTTTCATGGGTCCTTAACGAGTTTCGTGCCCGCGACGTGAATCGCAATTTAATTTGCTCGCGATTATTACAATCAGTCTGCGTTACCAAGGCCACGTCACCGGTCTTTTGCAATAACTCCTCCAAACGGGAAATTATTTTTTCCCCGAGTGTGCTAGAATAAGTTCCGGAATATTTCGACGAAAGTGAGATGAAAGCTTGCTCGGTTCGTGAATTTTTCGGAATAGTTTCAAACGTCGGATATCTACCTCTTTCTTAATTGGAAAATATTCGCAAATATTTTTTTAAATTTGCTAAATTGAACTGGAATAATCGGTGATAATAATATGTTAATGTATTGATAATTCAGCTAGCCGGTGTTTTATAATAATTTCATTAATATTCTACAATGGAGATACCAGAGAACAGAGGATTGTTGTAAACTAGAACTTTCTGAACGATCCCGTAACTTACCGAGATAATTTACCAACTATGGCCTGTGTTTTCCACGGTGTACAAATAATTCTACAATGTTACCTCATTATGTAAAACGGCGGAACTTTGCAACATTAATGCCATGTACATTACACGTAGACAGCGTTATACAAAGTGGAAATGAAAATTTACCATCCAATTATACTTTAGCTCGATAAACATTCTCCAACTACGGCTGTAAAATTACCTGAAAGCATGTTGCTGTTTCACCACGAATATTCTAAAACCTCCATTTTGAAAAAAATTCTAAACTTTCGTTCTAAAACTTTCTCCAACGCATCACGCGTGTTTATTTCAACGGAGAAAAAAGAGAAAAAAAGGAAGCTATAATCTCGTTCACTTCAAATATTAAAAAATTCCCGTTATAATTTTTTTATGTATTGTTACTTATTTCGCGTTAAAACTACCTGAAAGCATATCACAGTCTCGTTCGCTTCCATTATAAAAAGACTCCTAAAGTTTAATTCGCCTCAAATATTCTAAAACTTCCTCCACGCCAGCAGACAATTTTCATTCCAACGGGGAAGAGAAAAAGAGAAAATAAGTAGAAATGTCTCTATTATAGAAGACCACATAATTTCATTCTCTCCGGAGATTAAAAAATTCCCTTCAAACCGTTACAAACTTTTCTTCCTCCGTATCACGATTTATTTCGTCTTAACCCGGTTTAGAGGTAATAGAGTTAGTCAATAAACTATTTCCATTTCATAAAAAGCAGAGTCTTCGCAAATTTCGGAAAAACGTCTGAAAAGTTTCAACTCTATTTCGTATTAGGTGTACGTTGTTTCTCCGTCTTTTTCTATATCTCCTACTATCTTCCAAGACTAAATCACCGCTTAAAAGAAAAAAAGGGAAAAAAGATACTACATTCCGAAAATCGCAGCGCGGAATCGCAGGCGTCTCCTTTAAAAAGAATCCATGGCTCACCTGAAGCATCCGCGACCCCTTCGAAGCTACCCCGAGCTTCCACTTCACCGAGCAACCCTGTGACCCTCGGAAAACGCGTATATATTAACGCAAACCGGGTAAAAAATTCAGGATCGGGTACCACCTGCGAGGGAAACCACAATGAACCGGGGCGGACGGTCCCTCAAACGCGGGCAAACAATCGCCAACGAGGTCCATTATGAGGACGGCGTGCAGGAATCCACGGGATACGAATGCACAGGGGATGCACGGGGGCTGAAACGTTGGCCGTGAAATTCCCCAGGAGCCGGTGATCGCGGCCGTTTGTCCGAAATTGCTCCGCTTGTGATCGACGCGGAATATGCATTCCGCGCGGCGAAAAATTGCATCTTCCGTGCGGATGCGTATGCATATGCATGCGTAGGCCGGGTGGCACGCAGGAAACGCGGCATTGTGTGTCCACAGGCATCGTTTCTCCGCCTCTTCCGCAGGGCCACGGCTTTTAATTAACTCGTTTTTGTTTGTCCGCCGGCGCACGCCGGAATTCCCGAATCGGCCTACCCGCGAAATTGCATTTTTCTTCGTCGCCATTCTTCGAGCGCCAGCCTGTCGCGGCTTCCCGGCGAAATTGCGCCGGGGGACCACGGGACATTTAATCGAATGATTTCTCGCGATTATGAGCGTGGGTATATCGATCGGTTAGCCACGGATCGGTTCCAGACCAGGATCCCTCGTTCCTCGGTTTTCGGTTCTGGATTTTGGCTTTGCGGAGAGATTATGAAGGTTCGTAGGTGTTTCAGATATTCGCGAAGGAAAAATGAGTGATAGATGATGTTAATATGTATAAATAATAGGTTCTTCGGAAAGTCATTTTGTTTTTTCCCAACAGAGGACCTAATTGTATTTTTTTACAGCCAGTTTCACACTTCAGCCGCATAAGAAAAAAGAAAAACGAAATGACTTTCCGAATAACCCAATAGTTTATATATTCTAAAGAATTGTAAAAGTAAAATATCCGAATAAAGTGATTTTGATCCCTTTGTTAATCCCTGGTGTTAAATTTTGATGCTCTGTCAAACTATTGTTAAAATTTCTGCGCGTGAAATTCTGTTTAAGAATCGAAGAAATCGTATATCTGTTTATGGGAAAATTTGGAGCATTATTTTAGCTTGTAAGTCAATTTAATTTTGACATTCGGTCATTGGAATTCTTTCTTCTTTTTTATAAATATGACAAGTAGTAACACATAAGTTCGAGTATGCAGTTTTTGACATTCACAGCATTCATTTATTAATCGATATTTATAGAAATCTGTGACAGATTTGGAAGTGATTACGTCTAGAGATAGTTGTCAATTAGAATTTATTTTTGTGGACTCTTATGATATATACTAGATACTTCGTTGTACTGGTAGGACGAAACGGTATGACGTTAAAAGTAGAAGCATTTACGCTTTAAATAACTTGAATAAACCCGTGTTGTTATTTAGGTTGTCCGATGTTTCTAAATACACTCGGTGAAAACCAATATAGTTTCTAAATTTTGAACGCATGACCCGTCAAAAACGTTTGCACCTAATAATAGGCATGTACACGATTCCTGCCAAACAGATTTTCCTCCACCGAGCTGAATTTTAATGCCCGCTTAATTAGCAATAAATCAGCGGTAATTTCGAAGTTAAGTAAGAGCAGGTGCTTCGAACATTGAACAAATTTTTTAAGTTTCACTAAGAGGCTTATAAGTATTTCTTATAAAATCTCCAGAAATTCCCTGTCAAACTCACTTCATCCAATCAATCCAGATATTTATTTAGAATATTAATAAAATCACAGAGATTCTGACCATCAAGCTCCGCCAAACCTAATCCAACGAAATAATTAAACATTAATCCCCGTAACCTTCTCAAACCTGACACTTTTTCAGAGTCCTCTTTCTTTCCCAAAAATCAACTCTCACAAATTCAACTAATCCTCTCCAAAAACTCCAACCACACTCGATGATCACCGCTAAAAATAAATCGCACAATCCAACAGACCGTCAAACCTGATCAAACCTACCCTGAACGAAACCCCCGTCAAAATCGTTCAAATCGTCGTTAAAAAACTCAAACAACCACGCGTTGTCGAGGGAGAACGCTTCCGCAAACCCATTTTCCTAACCTCACTTCCAAAACGATCGTCCACGCCGACACCTAGACTCGATATCCAAAGCAGAGCCCGTTCTACCGTCCCTGAGGAATCGGACTGAACGGAATAATGAAGCTCTTCTCGGTTCTACTATGCCGCACGAGGCACTTACGCGTCGACAGTCCAATTTATAATAGACTGGAACACGGTGTTGGATTTAACTTCGAATGTAGGCCACCCAGTGGCATGTGGACCCGCGTCCGGACTGCCCGTCTCCTTCTGAACCTCGTCCAAGCTCCTCTGCTGCCGGACCATGAATCCACCCGGACACGAGACGCGATCATCGGGACAGGTGCATACGGATTCGACGGATTTAGTCGCGAAACTTGTACACGGTAACGTCTCGCGTCGCTGAGATTCAGAGTAGTCATAGACGAACGGTTTCTTCGCGCGAGAGATTTGTTACGAGGTTCCGGGAGCCGGATGTTTGGAAGACCGAATGGTTTCACGAAGCATGGTGTAAGATTGCGGCTGATCAGTGGTTTTACTCAGTGACAGTGGTTCGTGAGAGTTTGTGGAGGTTTGCGAAGGTTTGACGGGAGGTTCTTCCGTGTTTCGCCATGGAAGATTCTTAAACCTTGGATCTGTGACTTCTCAAGAGACTATATATTCGTCGAAGGATTGAACGTTGCGATACTGTAAGTACCTCGAGATGAAATTCTCAATTTTATAATTCATACCGTAATTTACGTCGCCACTTTCCATTCGTGACGTTTAAATCAGACACGTGGTACAGTGTATTTCCGGTTCCTCTTTCACCGTATACAAGAAATAAGTTTCTCTAAATATTCCCAAAATTGTGTAATTTCATCGAATTTTGGCTCGAAAGTTATTTAGATTGCGAGAACCGAGTGCCAAGACATTTCGATCCATCTGTATTTCTAAATCTATTTAGAATAATCTTCTAATCGAAACACGATCAAACATCCCCAAACGCTCAGAAAAATTTTACTAAAAATCTTCCTGTTTGTTTCTACCTTTTCAATATCACTCGAATCCTAAAATCTTCCAAACCTAAAATCACGCGGCAGGGGAGCCTAAAGTCGGACAAGGCAGCGATGTACCTGAAATAACAGCCGATGGAGAAGGTCTTCCGCGTTCTTCGTTGGCGATCGATCGGCCAGGAACCGGACACGTATTTTCTTCCATGGGCAAGCGTGAAACGCGCATTACCCCGTCCATTGGCATTCATAGCCTCGATCAACGTTCCCGCGTGATTGTAATCATTACGAATTCCCCGCGTCGCATGTTTATGGATCAACCATGCCGGGGCACGCGAGCATCAGAACGCGCGGATCCGACTGTCCGCGTCGCTCATTCATAAGTTTATGGCGCGTGAAATGTGCCGCAGGAATTTACATACCGCGCGCAACCGTTCCGCGTATCTTCGGCCCGGAACTTAAACGCCGTGACCGCGACACCCTCCGCCGGGACGCAGGCCACTCGTTGCAAACAATGCCGTAATAATTATCGCCGTGGCAGTTTGCCGGATTACACGGGTTATTAACCGATTCTGGTCACCCGCGATATTTCTGCCAGTTTGCGCGAAACCGGCATCAGAACCGTGTTTTTCGCTACCTGAAATTTGTATATAGCTCTTTTAGAGAGTAGATATTTCTCTAGGTAGCGAAATATCGATATAGATTGTTTGAGAAAATTATATTGTTTTTATTTAGTGCAAGGGAATCGTGTTAATAAGAACAGAAATTTGGATATTCCTTTAGGTGACGAAACATCGATGTTTGAGAAAATTATATTACTTCGTTTTATTTTTATTTTTATTTTCTACGAGGGGAATGTTCATAAGAACAGAAATTTTTCCACATTTCTTTTTTCTTTTTTTTGTTGGTAGGTTATTTGGTAGATTAAACTATAGAAATTTATTTGACAAGGTTTGGAAATTTTTAATCTATAATTGGCTAAATAGAAGTTGAGGATGAGTTTGTAATTATTTTGGATTCTCAGAGAATTTTTGATTTTGGCAAGATCGTACGAGTAATAAAGTGTAATACAGCTGTCACAGGTCGTATTCAAAACTGGCTATCTAAAAGTAACTAGTATCTAACCACGGTTTCCTATTTCTCCCACTACGAAAATTGAATACAACTTTAAATCTGCATTTAAGAATAAAATTTTCAAAATTGCATAATAATGAAACGAAGAAATGAAAGATAGATTACCGGTACCTTTAAATAAATGAACGATATTATACGGCTATTTCCGTAACGATTACAAAGGTTCGACCAAAAAATACTATACAAGTCTCCTTTGTTATGGACCATAATCAAACCGTATACAAACATTCTGCTCATTCACAAAAACTAAACAAAATTTGCACCTGGAACCCAAGACGTTTAGACCCTTAATTCCCATCTAATTCAAACGACACGCATTTTTCACCGAACGAGAAACATATCCAGTTACCCCATCTGCCCCTAACTCACGAAAGAATCAACATACAAACCCCATTTCCAAACAATACAACCACCGAAATTCCCGCAACCCGTTCGTTTCTCCCGTCATCGAGACGACCTCTTCTCCGACCAATTTTTCCCCTCTCCTAATTCCCAGCTAAAGACACCGAAGGCCACTTAGTAAAACCGATCCTCATAGTCGGAAACCGATCCACGACAACGATCCTCCAGCTGGCAGGTCCGGAACTGGCGCGCGTGCTAGCTGTCCGCGTCGCGCGCTGAGCGGAAGAGCGGTCGCGACTCGCTCGCGGCCGTTCCTCGTTTCTAGGGTAATTTTAGATCGGCAAGATAGCGTGTATACGCGCGTGCACGGCTCGCGAGCGTGTCGTATGTGGGTGTGTGCCGGAAAGAGAAGGAGCGAGGCCTGTCCAAGGGGTGGGGAGGAATAACAGCGCGCGGAGGGGTGGAAAAGAGGCGGCAGAGAAAATCGGGATACGCCGAGGAGGAACTGTTTACGAAAGAAGGAACGAGAGAGGGGAAGGCAAGAGGGGAACAAGGCCAGAAACGTAGGAGAAGATCAGGGTGACGATAGCGATGGGACTAATTCGATTGCCACCCGAGAGGGACCTCGCGGCTCCGAGACCTAGATTCCTCAGGCCAGCAATCCTCCTGCGGTTCCCGCGGTGATTTAGTGCTCGGTTTTTACCCCGACAGAGGGTCCGCGTCCTTGATCCGCCGGTTTCCCACCCCTATCTCGTGTTATTCTACTCGCCGCGAGTGTAACTATTGTTTCCTTCTTTGTTCGACACCTGGACCTGTTGCGTTTGTGATCTTAGCCGCGAGAAATGTGTTTTCTCCGGCTTTCACGGCCCAAGAATCTCCACGACCATGGTACACCCTCTGATCCTCGAGATCATCCTGCTAATTTTTTCCCTGTGTCTAATCGTTTCTCTAAAGTCTCCGGGAAAACGTACGCTTCTGTTGGATATAGAAGAACGGCGGATCGGAAGAACGCGATTGGGAATGTTCGGAACGATAGAGGGCTTGTTCGAAACGAGAAGAGAAAAGCGGATCGTGAATTTTCCAACAGTCCGAAACCACCTCGAACCCATTACTATCCGAAGAGGACAGCGCTAGGTTGGCGCAGGCTAAAGAAAGCAGGCGCGACGGGTGCGAAAGAGAGGGCGGAGCGGAGCGGAAGGCTCGAGAGGTGGCAAGCTCGGTGAAGAAAGAAGGACCGAGTGTGGGCGAGAGAGGAGACGCGAGAGAGAGAGGACGCGAGAGGCCACGAGTCCGGGAGAGTGAGTGGTCTACTCGAACGCAGTAATGCCGACCGGCTCAAACCGGGTGCCGCCAAATCGAACCCCGGTTCGAATTCCGGGAGAAAAAATCGCGAGAGGACACGAGGAACAGGAGGAGGAGGAGGAGGAGAAAGCGGAACGGGGAGAGAGACGAGGGAGAAGAACCCCGGAAAAAAGGAAACCCGAGGAAGCTGGTGAAAAGAGGCCGACCTGTCCGGTGAGAAGGAAACGAGGGAAACACGGGAGAAAGAGAGAGATTGCGAGAGGTACGTCGCGAGAAGAAGCTTCCTGCCTTCCTGTTGTATACCGGGTGTAGAAAAAACAAGGGTCCACGAGGCGGGATTCTCGAGGGGAGAGGCGTCGGAGGAGGGAGCAGCGGGTTCGGAGATAAAAAGGCGAGCAAAAGGGCGAGCAAGAAGGTTGGCCAGCGTGCTCCCGGTCGTTAGTGAGGTGCAAGTAAAAGAAGGATGAAAAAGGCATTGTTGCTTCGAGCCGGTCCACTCTTGTGTCTCTCCTTTCCTTTTTTCCCAGCCTCCCTGCCTCGGCTTCCACCTTTTTCTCCTACAGAGTGAATGTGTGTCGCGTGTGACGCCCCCTTCTTCTCGCGTACCCCGAGGAGCTTCGACTTTTTTTCACCCGCTCTGGAACTCTAACGCGGTTAAAACGACGTCGCGTGTTTTTCCCCCTTTTTATTTTTCTCTTTCCTCCGCGAGGAGGGAAAACGAAGAACGGCCCGGTCTCGTTGCTTTTTTCCTTCCTCGATTTCTCTCCCGTTTTTTACTCCGAGCTCCTTCCGGAGAAGGTGCGCGAAAGGAATTGGAAATTGCAGCGGCGAATTGGTATTTTTTTCCAAGGTGGAAAGCGTGGACTCGTGGACGTACCTTCGGGGTCGTGGGATATTTTCTGCGACGATGATTCACAGACGGCCGGCGATCATATGGCTGGTATTTACGACGCGGAACGATCGAGATTCGACCGAGAGATTGACACGGGGACAGTGAGTGCCAGGGGCTGACTTTTTCCCACCCCTGTGCAACCATCCCTTACGCCTCGCTGTCCAACCATTGCAACGGTGAGTATACGTTTTCGAGAACACACGCGATAATTTCGGACGTTTGCTGTTCGCTTCGACACGCGTAGTTCTGTATTTTATATAAGTACTGTCTGATGCTTCTATTAATTTGCGTTTGAAAAATATTTGGAACTTTGTAGATATTTATTTACAATAATTCTCCAAAATAATTTAATTAAATTAAGAGTCGTTAATGATAGAACTACTGATCTGCAATATGCAGCTAAATACAGTGAATACAATTGGTATTAACTCTTTGAAGACGAATGGAATATAACGAAAAATAATTTTAGTATTTATTTAGTATTTTTTAATTCGGCGAATTTCCCATGACTTCTTATTTTTAATCGTTCAGTATACACCGAACGTATCGTTAATGAAAGTAAAAGAGAATACAATAAAAACAGCTTCATATTTTCAATTATTATGAAAATAAAACATCCGAAACGAGTCATTTTCACTCTCATCGTGGTCCTAGTGTTAAATATACATTTCTTTAACAATTTTAACAAACATACGTGCTCAAAGAATTTTTCTAAATTCGTTAAATTTGAATAATTATCGTCGCGATAAATTTGGAATTGATACGAAGTATGGAATAATTGGCGAAGAAATGCATCGATGTCAAAATTTACGTCTCTATTTCCTGCGTTGCTCGTTCGTATTCGTCATATCCGAATTTGCGGTTATTTATCGCACGCTGCGAGCGAAGCACGATGGAATTGTAAGGAAGAGAAGAGGAACGAATGTTGTAAAAATTCGCGACAAGAAAAATTTATTTCTGTACTGTCCGCGTGTCAGCTGTTCGACGATTGTCAGACACCGGTCGCTGAAAATTTTCACTGTTTTCTTTCCCGCCTATTAATACCCGACTGTTTAGATTACGAATGGTGGTTTTAGGAATGCACGCACGTCTTCCCTTTCGTTTCATTCACGAAGAATGTATCTCCGTTTGGGAATTTATTTTTCCCGCCGCGAGGTTCATTCGTGTTTCGCGTTTTTCACCTACGATTCCTCCGTGCTGTTTCTTTCACGTGAAACTCGAGGGAAACGGATAAAGCTACGGCATTCGCGATTTCCCAGGTCGAGATAACGTTAATGGTCGAATATCGAGTCCCAGATTTTATATCACGAGTATCGAAGACGCGAAACACACTCGCGTTAATTTGTTGCTCCTTTCAGGTATTCCGGTTTGAAGGAAAAAGAGGAGTTTCAAATAAAATACGCGGATAGTGAATTAAATAGTATCGTTCGCAAATATGTATCCGCGACTGAAAGTATGCGGTCTATTTTCGAAATTTATGCCGAGACTTTAACATATCGGCGAGGAATTTATGCGCACGGATTTATTTGTTTATCTCCATATAAGCATGGAAATTTCCAAATTTAAAAACAAGACGTTGCAGTAGGCTGCATCTGACATTCTAATTCTATCGAAACGGAAAATAAACATCGTCTGTGTAAAAAAATAAGGCAGCTTAATAACATAATAAAATTGACATTTCTGAATCGTTGGAAAAATATGCCACAGATATAACTGAACGATTCGTCGAAATTCTTCGAATGCACGCTGAATATTCGGCGATAAATCTCATCTGACAAACCTAATCAACTGTTTCACGTAACTGATATTAAATTCCGCATAACTCGAAATTTATTTATTTAGGATCGAAGAAATTTCAATTCACCGCTATTTTCAATTCGATTCAAGGAACATAAATTAATAATTTCCTGCTAAAATTAATATAGCACCAAACTAACGATATTATTCCATTTGTATACAACTGATTGTCCGATTTATAAATTTGCATCGAATTAAGGAGACAGACACATTACCTTCTGCTTCTGTATAATAGAATTTTAATACTATGTAGCATATGCTATATACTATTACATATGCTATTACGCATACACCTTGAATTATATTCCTAGACATACAAATAAAATAAAATCTGATGCGTCTGAAAAATACCATTTAATTTAATTCAATTACTGAACAATTATATACAAATTTACAAACAGAACTATTATTTTAAATTTGCATCGTTACACAACGTTTAATCGATATGATACGTAATGTCGAAGAAAGAACTACAATGTCTATAAAATTCGTCAAAATCTATATTGAAACATGAAATGACGTCATTGTATGTCAAGGGGTTAATGACACAGCAGGTACAATATATAAATTTAAAAAATGAGGCAATTATTTAGATACCAACAAAACCAAAGTAATAACGTCCGAATAATACTACAACAAGGCGGTGTAAAACAAATAAAGCGGATATGAAAAAACACCAGTAGCAAACATCGGAGCTGGTGCAAACAAGATTAAAAAGGGAAGCTAGAGAAGCAATTTCGAGAGGAGCATTCTCCGCGCCCCTTAACTTCCGGTCATAAACCTGCCCGTCTCTGCTTCGCCTCAAGAACGATCGTTCTCCGCGAGAAAAGGCGGAAAGAAAGACCGAATCAAATTGCCCGCGCATTCGTCAACTGTCCCGAGCTAGGCCGGACGATAACCGCGCCCTCCAGCGAAAAAATAGATCTCTCCCTTTTCTCTCCTCTTCCTTTTCTCCTTTTCCTTTCAGTTAACCGCGTCGCTGGCCTTTATTGCCGACGTCGCGCGTCCCCTCCTGCTCTTTTCTTTTATCGCGTTGCAACGGCCTCGAAATGACATCGGCGAGTTTCCGGATCGAAACACGGCTGCGCCCTTGAAATATAGAACGACACTGGTCGCCAGTTGCCGCGGGCCTCATTTTTCTGGCGCAATTCCGTGGCCCTCGGTTTTTCCGTTTGTCCCGCCGCGCCACCGGGAAATTTCATTTTCCTTGTCAGCCAAGGCCAGGGGGACGCCGGGCGCCGGCCTCTCGTTGGGGTAGTTCGACGTGTGTTTTTGACAAGGCTAATTGGGAAGGTCGGATACGGAAAGGGGATGGAAATTCCGGTGGTACAGCACGCGCACGACTTTGAGACTGTTTAAGCGCTCCGCTCTTTTCCCTCTCCCCCCTTTTTACCCCCTCGTTCCGGCAGTTTACGTTTATGTTTTCTCCGCAATTCCCCCGCGAGACCCGTTTTCACGGGGAATTTGATCTCTAGCGGATTTTGAGAAATGCAATTTTTCATGGTTGGCCTCGGTTTCAAATGTTTCTGGCAACGGTCGACTGTGTTTCGTTTTTCGTTTCAATGTACTTTGGAAATTTTGTTAGACAGCTTCGAGGTATTTTGATAAATTTTTGCGAAATTTTCTGAGCGGCTGTGTCGCGAAGAATGATCATTTTTCAATATTCGAAAAGGCCGGAGAGGATCTATAGCGTTATATATTATCACGACGACGGTGAAATTGGATTTTAAACCTTTGCACTCGAGAGGCGATTTTTAATAAAATTTTGAAGATCGATATTAATTAATATATTAAATATAAAATAGTATAATAGTGTGTGGGATATGGGGATTATACAAGAAAAAGTTCTCTGAAATCTTCTGTAAGTCATCTGTAGCGAAAAGATCGTCGAGTGCAAAGGGTTGAGGTTTCATTCACCTGCAAGTAGTTGCAGTCGTGACAGGTCAGACGATATTTTTATCAACAGAACTGTACACATAATTATAAAAGTAGTCCAAGTCATATATATATTTTTCTTTTCCTTATTAATTTAATTTAAAATAATGTGGTGTGAAATAACTGATAAACATTCACACTTTCATAATTATGGACACAACTAAATATCTACAATAAAATTAGGATCGCAATTTGGCAGACGATTCTAAACCTATAGAACCAAATTAATTTCTCCGAAACAAGAAATATTGTTAACTTATTCGTTATCGGCAAATAAACAGGTAACTTTTAACCAGCGAAATTTTCAGCAACTATAAATCAAGACTCGTAACGTCCACATTTCAAAAGCTTGTTTCGAGTACAACAAGCAGTGGTATAAACAAAATATCGGACGAACGTCGTGTCGAACCGCGAAACAATAAAATGACGAATTTCTGTGGCTCTTCTCTCTCGTGTATCAGAAAACGAGATATAATTTATTACTCGGAATCCGACCGCGTGGTCGACGCTCGATTCACACGCATTCCAGCGGCGTCGCGACGCTATTTCGGCGTACACCGACAACCCGTCCGAAAAATAGAAAAAAAAAGAGGAGTAAACTCGTTTGTCGAGGATCGATCAAGTTTTCGTCGCCGCGCATTTAGGAGAAACGAGAGTTAGCCTTAATCACGCGTCCCTGACGACAGATTTATCGCTATAATTTTTTCGTCCACTCTAAAACCACTTTTTTACCCGTCCCTTGACTGGCGGAGCGAAACAAAGCGTCTAAGAAGATAAACGCGCTTTTCGACCGGGACAACGTTTTTAGAAAATCCGAATGAAAGTCGGGTTTAAGAATGAAAATTCGTATACAAACGAACGGACAGTATGAAATTCGATTTATCGAGTGAAATTCTTGAGGTCTGTTGCTCGTCAAGTTTCTTTAATACCGATAAATTAACAAAGGGACACTTTTCGCGAGAAAAATAACAAGGCTCACTATGATTTCGAAAGAAAAGAAAAATATTCTTCGCGAATATAGGTGTGCGATGTTCTTTACTTACTTATGCACCGATTTCCAAAAATAATCCCAGCACCAATATTTGGCAGAGTAGACTCCTACACTCCAAAACGAAGACACAGTTGAGATGATTCAATGGTAAATAGACTCACCTGAAACAGAAACAAAAAGACGCAAATATGAGAACTTTGAGTTGTATAAAATACAAGTGAAGGTCGGTTCATTTCTATTATCGAGGTATCCTCGATGTGTTAGTTCTTTACTTATTTAACACTAGAACTACCAATCCAGTCAAAAATTCTGGCCACAAAATTTTCCTTTCTGCCTGTTTTCAAAACAATTAAATTAACGTTAACTCAAATTTAGATAGAAGTATCTAATTAATACATTTACTACAAAAATTACCATTCTCATTAGGTTAACTTCAAGCACCGAATTATTTTACAAAAATCGGTTAAAACTTTATTATCAATTTACTGTTAGTAAGTGACTATTAAAATTCTAAAAAATTCAAATAGACACGAAATACGAGGTAAACAAACTGAAAAGAGTATCTACTTTTCGATAAATCCTATATCTCAAATTAATCACGTATCTAAGCTGATATAACAATTTTTGAAGAAGGAATAAGAAAATAAAAGATCCCACGGCAAATCGTCAAAAACTCGTGCCGATAAAAATCCAATTCCAGCCTGGAGCAGCGTCGTCGAAACAGAAAATCAATTCTCAGTCCACTCCTACACGTCGAAGCGGCAACTTTCAATTCCTTTCCTTTCCCGGCCTCCTCCATCTCGGCCAACTCGAATTTCCACCCCCGAACAGCTCCTCGAATAGGTCAAGAAGCCTACCACCCCCGGCACTCGAGGTCCGCAAGAGTCGTCGATCTTCTCCAGGGCCATGAATCACTCGCGACCCCCCGAGGACCCCCCCGGATAATCGTGGCTGGCGCGTGGAAAAAATTCCTCGGGCCAATTTACCCCGCGACGGAGGTCTGCCGAATCGACGGGGCGCGAGAGCCAGGGGTTGGGGGTTGATTCACCGGCGGTGAGATTCGGGGTAACCCGCTTTCGGGGACAGAGCACGATAACCGAAGTTTAAATTGGAGGGGTCGGCCACTTAAGATTCAGTTCCATAAACTGGCAAGTTCAGCCCCACTTTCGGCACGGCCCTGGCGACGTCGCAATTAGACGAGTATTTTCGATCGAATTCAATTAGCCCCCGGCTGAGAATCGCGAGCTTCCGAGTCGCGGGCCAGGTCGGCGTTGATTTATTCCGCGGCGTCGCGGCGCTACCGTCGCCTTCGCTCCGCGGAGCTCGTTCTCGAGCCTCTGCAGTTTCGCGCGACTGCATCTTTGTTGGTGCAGGTGCAAGTGCACCCCGGCAGAGGTATTTCAGACTTTCTCGTCGGCTCGGGTAACGAGCGCGGGCTCTTTCTCTTTGTCGCTTGCACTCGCGAAAATTTGCTTTGGGAGCGGGACCTCGCGTTTCGAGATCTCGCTTTGCTGCTTACTGAGCGGATCGATGGCCAGGCTGATCTCTTGACACACTCTGCGTCGGGGATGAAAAGATATCATCGCGTTTTGTGTTTTTGACATTTCGGATGGCGGGGAAATTTCGATAGTGGTTGCGGAGTGATTATTGGGCGTGGTGAATCGATGTTTGAATGGAATTGGTAAAAAAATTTACTACTAGTATTTGTAAAAAGATTCCTTTCTTTTCTTCTTTTTTCTTTTTTTATTTTTTCGTCATCCATTTTGGGTTTGATTTTTTTTTATGAGATCCCAAAATGTATATCGGACCAGACCTGTCTCTCTTATATTGCCCAAGCAAACCATTCCTGCCAAGCTATTATACTTCGAAACCTACCCAAATCTGAAAATTATCAATGTTACTCTACCAATATCCCTCTCGACCAAGTTAAAAAATCCTGTGGCCCAACAAATTCGTCAAATATACAATCAGACGACCCAACACATCATCTGATACATCCTCAAACCAATTTTCCAGGTATTTTCGACTTCGAAACCGAATTAGCATCTCACCTGAGCCATTGAGCTAGTTCCAGCAGCTCGTAACTCCCTGGAACCCACTCAAACTACTTCAAACCAACACGCAAGATCTCTCAAACACCATCAAACCAATTTTCGAATTCCCCTCGACCTCGGAACCGAATAAATATCTCCTCGGTACCCATTGAACGCGTTCCATCGAGTTGTCATCTCCTTAGAACCTCATGGAACCCTTGAAACCGCCCAAAATCAGCCTATAACCAATTTTTTCCAATAACTGACTCCCTTGGAGCAGGTAAAAATCGGACGACCGGCCATGGGATCGGGTGCAGCACGGACGATGGGCTTGGTCGGGTGAGCGAACCGAATCGCGACTCGGAGGGAAAGTAACGTGCTGTGCGGGGCCAGCTGGCGTTTGCGCGACCGCATGTAAATCATCCGCAACAGGATCGGCCGGCCGAAACCACGTGTACGCGCACTTCTGCGCGCACTTACGCGGAACGACGCCGATGCACATGTTAACGCGACGCGGGTAAACGTCGGCAACACGTGTCGCGCGAGTAATCCATGGCTTGTCGTTACCTCGACCGTGTCGCAGAGTGCAGCAGACGTGACGCTGCCGATTCACTGGCTCGCATCTCCACGCGGACCACCCGATTTTTCCATCCCTCCCTACACAACCTCTCCACCATGTCGTCAACCACCGACGTGCTTTATGCGTTCTGTATATATATATATTTCGAGTGGCGGAGAGTTTGACTGGATCTTCCAGGTTTTTACCACTTTTGTGCGCGATAAGTTTTCTGGCTAGGTTCAGTTGGTTTAACCTTTTAGCTACACCGCGTATGGTTGTGGATGCCACAAATAACGTTCGTGACGATTTCCACTACGACATTACGTAGGAATAGAGGTCTAAATGAAAAATCTAAATTATTGCGGTTTAGGAGAGAAACAAATGAGAAATAAAGGAAGGAACGTGTAATATCGTACAAAATAGTGATGACCACGAAAGTCACTATAGCGTCGTATTGTCCAAATTGGTGCGTCCACAAAAGTTAATATAGTGACGTTTAAGAGGTTAAAGTGTCCTTTTTGTTTGCGAAAACAGGTTCCGCAATTTTATGGCATTTTTTTAATTCGTAGAGTCGCTGAGAAATCGAAGAAGAGATGTCATCGTAATTTGGTGCTGGGTTTTTAATTTTTATAAATAGGATAATCGATTTTATTTCATTTTGAAATCTATACGTTATTATTCTAAACGCTCCCGTCGTCACACGATTTATTTACACACATATGTACACAAACGAGGTAATTACATCTATGGATGTCACGTGTTCATTTACATACGTACGTAAATACCTCATCGACACTATCTACAGTCTACGTAATTTACATTAGATGTATCTGCGATTTGAGTTAGATTTAGGATAGGTTAGGAAATTCGAGGGAAAAAATTGATAAAAATATTTTGGATACGTTAAAAATTCGTATAATTTGAGAGGATGTTAATGAGAGGAGTCGAGGTTAGGAATTTTTAATGTACATGGCATACGATTTACACGTTCAATAGGAAAAATGTATAAGAATATTCTAGACTCGTTAAAAGAAATTACGTGAATGCTAATGAGAGGAATTGGAGCTCGTAATTTTGAATGTAATATATCTGGAAAATGGAAATATCCTGGCATACGATTTCCGTGTTTATCAGGAAAAATCAATACGCATGTTTCGGAACGATTAAAAAATCGCGTAATTTGTGCGAATGCTAATGAGAGGAATTCGTAATTTTGGACATAACATATCCGGAAAATGAAAACACGTTACGTGCGATGTTTTCGTTCGTAAGTACAGACACATTGGAAAACGAAAAACGGAAATGCTAATACCTCGAAAATGAGCATGTATCATTAAACTAGCGAATCCGGCTACATATCTATATACCCCGACTCATACCCCATTTCGAGAATTTTTAAATGTCATATAAAAAAGTAATAAATTCCTAATTAAGAAAAATAATTGCAATCAAATCATATTTGTTGAATGTTAATATTAGAACTATTTTATATTCGCTGTTGCTGAAAATATACAGTTGCTTTTAATAAAAATTATACTGACTTTTGTTCGAATAGGACATAAAAATAATTACGTATGCTCTTTTATTTTCAGTATATCATATTAATTAATACCAATTGTACACACGATATTTAGGTATACGTTACATACCGGTATTTCTAGTGTTAACTCTTTGCGTTTCAAAGGCTACCTTCAGTCGCCATTTATTAAATTTTCAGGATCGGTATCTATTAAAATATCAAACTTACGATCACGTAACAACGCGTAAAGTATCGGAATTAAACAATTCTACGCGTTAATTGTCAAATGACTTTTTATTTACCGTTCTGCAAAATATCGTCGGCTTTGTGACAGAAATTCTTGAAATCTCTTCGCTTCTGTAGCGAAAAGAGTGCAAAGGGTTAAAGTCGAATTTAGTCGAGCTAATTCGAAATTAAGAGAATGATCTTGAAAAAGGAAGGTCGCGCAATTCCACCTTAACGACTCGTCTGCTTTACTTCGTCGAACCTATCGAACGTAATTCACGGGCATCGAAATACGTATCGCGACCGGAAATCGTTAAATTCCACCACCACCAGGTGGCCGATAGAATGTTTTGCGTCTGTAAAACGCTGCCGAACTAAACTCGCATCCAATATATACGCGATTCAATTTTTGTTCTTGTAATAAACAATTTTATAACGCACGTTCAATTTCCGGTCAGAAGGGCCGCATAAAAGCATCGAGGATTCCGAGATAAATCACGAGAGACGATTAATAACGAACAAATAAAACTGAAAAATTTTTACATAACATCGTAGAGGATCGAAGGTAATTAGAAAAAATTTTTCCATTCATTTCCCTAGCTTATTTCAGCTTATCGAAAGAAAGAAAGATTTTTTCTCTTCGTTCACGAAGAATTTAATTTGAAATTGATAGACTAATAAAACGCGAATCTTGTTAGCTTTAACATCTCATGCATGGCTCGTTTTCCATCAGAGCTCTGTTATTTTTCACTCGTGACTTCTTATTTACGAACAGCAGTCGCGATTTATTACTCGTTGTCAGTCACGATAACGAATTCTCTAATTTTAAACGGTGACGGTAATTTTTCGCTTTCGATCGGGGATTCGTGTTGAAGGATAATTGGGAATTTCGAGTTTCCCAAATTAGTTTAATAAGCGCGAAATAAACTGTGCAACGTTTTCGAATAGATCTTGCGCGATTGAATCGTACGAAATTTTTATCTCGATTAGGCAATAATCCGCTGCTCGGGAGTTTTAATATTCGCGTAATATTTTTCCTTAATAGCGACATTTTTCGACGACGCCAGTTTCCCCGCTCTATTCTCGCAATAGTACAACAAACCAATCCATTCGCTTGATTCATTCAAACCTCATTGTTCCTGAAACATCCCAAACAGTGATAAATTCCCGCGTTTCCGTGCTACATGCAAATTCCATCCACAAAATGTTTATCGAGCCGCAAATTTTTTTTTTTTTTTTCTCTATAACTAAAACAGCCCCAAGAGATTTATGTACTGCGCAGACACGCAGGAGAGTGGAACGAATTACAAAATTTCCAATAAAACAATACCAGGTATAACCGCAGGAATTCTGATCATTCGTCCGAAATATCATTTCGAATTCGTGACTGTAATTTATTTTTTTATTTCTATTTCGGGAGACACCACTGGCGTCAAAGACATCAACGATGTTTGTAATTATCCCAAAATTCCAAATAAGATTTTAAATTACCACAACGAAATAGCTATCGTTACCAAAAATTGCAAGTTTAATTAAAATAATTCTTATTTACGATAGAAAAGAAAATAGGAAAATACTAATTAGTATTTAAAAAAAGATATCGATTCTTTATACAACTCCGAATTTATTAATTTTAAATCTTCGTCAATAAAAAAGAATAATTTTTTACACCAAATTTATTAATTTAGCAATTTAAGATCTTCGCGAATAAAATATGAAATAATCCTTCCGTTTTCGACTCAGACTCATCAAGGACTGTTACGAAACAAATTCGCGTAATTTCAGACGTCTCGAAAAAAGACACTGCCGCTCGTTAATCCTTCACCACCCTCCGGAAGCACGGCTTTGATAAGTGTCACGTGGTAGCACCTCGCAGATCCTTAACGAGCCCTAAGTTTTTACCCTGGGGTGCGACAACTTTCCGAATCGAGTTCCCCGCGATTCGCTCGCGGCATTAAAATGCATCCGCGTTCAAATGAACGTGATTACGGGCCACGAATATTTCGTCCAAAAGCGGTAAGACACCGTGCAACTTCGCCACCACCCCTGCAGACCTCCCTTGGGGTCATAGAGAAAAATATAGAGGGAAAAACGGGAAGGAAGTTTCCAACTCCCGTTGATTGTCGTTTGAAAACTCGCTTCTTTATTTTCCGGCGAAAATTGATTTCTCGCTCCCTAGGATTTCGATCACGGAATTATTTTCGAATCATAGCTATAATACATGGAACAAGCGAATATTTATGTGTTGGTGAAAATATCGGAATTAAAAATCGTATTATTTATTATATATGGAAATATTTATGTAAATTGTAGACAGAAATTTGGGCAGGAGATATTGAAATTCTATAGAAATGTTTATACATGTATATTTACGTTTAAATTTTCATTTTAAAAATAATTCTTAATAATCTAGATAATTTAGTTTCGGTATTAATGAGTACCGCGGAGGAAAATTACAAATTAGAACGACCATAGAGATGAAAATGACTCTTTTCAAATATTTTCTTTTTGCAATTTCTGAAAATATACAAACCGCTTTTAATTCAGAATGAAACACAATTGTTTATAGTTATTCATCTCCCTCGTACCACTACAATTATCTTCACTCGTGAAAATAGTATTTAGCTACTCATTATAGGTCGGCAGTTCTAGTGTTAAAGATTGTATAAAAATTCCTGAAGCTGTGTAGACGCATAGCGGAAATATATTTCCGCGTGTGTGGGTTAAGAGAAAAGTTTGGCATTGGGAAAGGTATTAAAATTCCTGGACAAAGAATGACGATTAGGCGAACCAAGGCTGCCGAGTAAAACTATTAATACCTGAAAGGTTAGCCCCGAATGTTAGGCTATTAACGAGAAGTTCGTTGGTAGGATAGTTGATCAAACGATACCAAACTTCCACCCCGTATTAAAAGCAACACAGTTTCCCCAGAAGTTCGGCGAAATCCAAGCAGAAGATTGGAAAAACTGCTTATTCCCAGGAATATTATTTTCATGCTACCTTCTGTTCACAGCGGCGTGTAATCCTGAAACAACCGGACGAACTTCGGACGAAAACTCGCCGGAGAAGTTCCATTTGAAGAATTCTCGAAATCGCGGGGAATAAAAGCAGAGGAGAGCGGCGTATGAAATATCTAGTAAGTATAAAAATAAATCGCGCCGAAACGAGAATAAATGGGAAGTAAATAAAGATCAAACGAGGAGTTCGCGTCGGGAATGGCTCCTTCCGATTTTATTCGCTTTTTCCGAGAAAAAAAAAAGTAACTGTTGTTCTACCATCTTCAATTTGTTTTCACAGATCCGACGAATCTTCTTTGTATCGTAATTTAGAAAACACGTGGTTTCCTGCAGCAGAAAATACAGATAAATTCCGTACACCGTGCTAGCGACACAAAAATAAATGAAGATCGAAATAAAGAAGTATAAAAATAAAGGAAAAATCGCTTCCGATAAAATACGTAGTATACAATACTCCATAGACAAAAGAAATTGTACACAGACACGCGTGCTCGTTGCAGAATTTGTTCCTAGCTACACAAGCGCTACGCTGCGGTAACCTGTCGTATTAAAACACATATTATGCTTAAAATGATATAAAAGCATCTTCTCGACATTTGTACCGTTCAATTATGCTATTAAAAAAATATATATAATCGTATTAAGAATTTTGCGAATTATTACTGTAGGAATTGTTGGGTGGTTGACGGAAACGGAGACTTTTTAATAACAAAAACGGTTCATTTAAATAATAACTAGACTTATACTTTGCACACTGACACTGACGATCAACTACTGTCAACTAAAACTGCTTAACACTAGAATTACCAACGAGGTCAAAATGACCTCTCCATTTATTTGTTATTTATTTTTCTTTCTTTCTTTATTTATTTATTTTACGTTCGTAGTTATTTATTTTCCTTGTAACGCTACAATTATCTTCAGTCGTGAGAAATATATTTAGATACTCGTTATAAATCGATATTTCTAGTGTTAAAAATTAACTGGCCTTCATCTGTATCATAAACGTTACCCACATTCGTCCCGAGTCTCGACCATTCATTAAATTCATTCAGAATTGTACTTGTTTCATTCCTACATTATCGTTGCTATTGTTAATGCCGTTAATAATCATCGACGAGTAGTCAGAATATACTAAAGGGACAAGGGATCGCGAAGATTTACTTAGAGGAGCAGACGCTAATTAAAGAGGCAACGAAGACACTCGAAAATCGGGGGGAAGAGATTTTAATAATCCGCGACAGTGGAGTAACACCGTCCCAGATCAGACAGGGTCTCGCGAGCAAACAAACATACTTAAACACGGCCACTCGAGGCACGGCTCTTTGAACAAATTAACCTCGCTTCTGCTGATGCAACAATAATCACCAGACTGCAACGCGGCCTGAAAATTCCTCGTTTTTTCCCACCCTTAATTACGGCATCCGCGGAAGTTGAAGACAATTAGAGAGGAGGCCACGGCAAGCGAGTTGTTTATAAATCAATTACGCTTGTACATTGTCAAAGCGTTTTCTGGCTTGATGAATTCACCGGAGAATCCTCGTCCTTTAATATCTCTCCTCTTGCCTCGCCTCTCCTCTCCTCTCGTCCTTCATCTCGATCCGTCTTCCATCCTCCTAGACGCTCTCATCTTTTAATATGTTTCGACCCGTGGCGCGTCGGTATGTTTTTCAATTTTTATCTTCGCGGTTGCTTCGTTTGTTTGCTGTTTCCGCGTATAACAACATTAATATTAGGAACTGATATATCACTTCGAAAGGATATCGATATCAGGATTACAAACCTGGAATATGTATTTAAAAGTAATAAACGTGTCTTTTTAATTTATTTTTGTTATTCTCGAATAAGTACGTTAATCTTTTGTCAATTTTTAAAATATTTATTCGAAATTATTTTGGAATATTTGAGTGAACAATGTTTTTCTATTTTTTCGTATTATCATTCTAAACTCTGACTGTAAATTAGGAATGCAAATTTTAAATATGTACCTAAATGTAATACACGTGTCCTTTTAGTCTATTTTTATTAGTTTTGAAGTAGCGTGTTAATATTTTTGTCAATTCTTAAATATTTATAGTGAAATAATTTGAAATGTTTTTTCATTTTTTCAGTTTCATAATGTTCGTACCAGGGTCCTAATCCCTGAGTCATTTTCAGTTACTTCGTCCTTCGTTCCTGCACTCGTGGCACTGTTTGCATCCCAAGTGTACCAGTGCCTCTTTTTTCCAAATCTCTGACTCTTAATCCCTCTTCATTTCATCCCCTGCTCTCTTAATCCGCGTGCACGTCTCTTTGAGCTCCCCTTTTCTAGCATTCCGCGCCTTAATCTCTTTAGTTTCTGACCCTCCTTTCTCTAGGTCTCCTCCTCGGCCCCGTGTTCCCTAACCATAGATGAAGAACACTTCTTCTAGATCCCTCTCTTTTAATTCTTGCCTATTTAGATCTTCCTTAGTACTCTCTCCCCGGCCCCGAGCTCTCCTATCTTTTGATCCGCCCTTCTATAAGGTCTCTTCTAATCTCTCTCCCAGTCTTCCATTGATTTTTTCCTCATCTCTGACCCTTGAAATCTGTTTTCGCTAGGGCTCTTCCCCTTTTTACCGCTATTTTTCACGTTTCATCTCTGCCATAATTCCGCCTTTTCCCTCGCCACTCCGTTTCCTGCCGTTTTATTTTTAAGTCTCTTCAGCCTCTAAAGTTTCCCTCTTCTCCGGCCTGTTTTAAATTTTCCACGGCCTTATACCGTTCTCTCGTTCTCGAGTTATTCTCCGGCGCATTGTCCCTTTCGTTTCAACCAACGTTTCGAGTTTGCCTCTCTATCCGGGTTCGCGGCTCGATCTCTTCTTTCTCCTGGCCCCCTTTCGGATATCTCCTCTTTAAAATCTTCTCAGTAGCCTGTGTCCCATCTGCGGCTTCTCCGTTTCACTTTCCGCCGATGTCCCTTTCTCCGCTGTTTCATACGTTTGCTTTTCTTCGCGTATCTGCCTGCTAAATTTCTCGCCATTTCAAACGTCGCCTCTCTTCTTCCACTTTTCCAGCGAAAATCTCGCTTTCCACTTCTTTCCCAAGTTTTACCCCCGTGTTTTCTCAACCTTTTCTACCCAATTAAGCTTCCTGAAATAGCTGTTTGATTTCGCCTCTCTTTCCTGCTCCGTTACTTCCATTTCCTCCCTTTCGTCTCTCTTATACTCTCACCGTTTACCTTGCTCGTTCCCTGTTCCGTTAGTGCTCCCATTCCCTTTCCTTATTCCTATATTTACGTAGATTCTTCATCATTTCCCCTCTGTCGTTCGTATCGTTTAAAATTATTTTCAGTAGTTTGGAATATTTTATATTTTAATATCCCTGAATATTATATTTCTATTTTTCTCCTCGTTTTAATCCTTTTCACTCAAGAGGCAACTTTCGGTTACCATTTAATAAAATTTTGAAGATCTATATTAATTAACATATTAAATATAAAATAGCGTAATAGCGTGTTAGGCAGTGGAATTAAATTATTACACGATGTATTTACCGTTCCGAAAAATGTCGTCGGTTTTATGACAGTAAATCTTCTGTAACGAAAAAATTCTCGGATGTAAAGGGTTAATATATATTTCACGCTATTATCTCCGATTCAATTTTTCATTCATCAACAATATTTCACGCTCTTAGTACCCCTCTCTTGTTTTCTCGAAATTTCTTCGATTCTTCTCAACACTTTTCTCTCCCAATAAAAAAAATTCCACTTCTACCACGAACCTCACCAACCTACGAATCTCCAGCTTTCTTATCCCAGAATCTCGCTAATTATTATTTCCAGCTAATCCTCGATCGCAGCTGTTATCGATCACCTCTCGATCAACAGCCTCAGCTTGGTCCCAACCTGTTCCTCCTCTTCTCTGCAGCTCCCTCTTTCCCGCGCTGATTCGAACGCAGCCACCACTTGCAAGCCGAAAAGTAACGCAGCAACCCACAAACGAACGACACGACGTTATGCACCTGTGCTTTCATGCTCCCTGCCTCTCTGCCAGACCTCTTCCTCTTTGATGTCACGTCCCAGACTTCGTGTACCGTACACAGAGAGAGAGAGAGAGAGGGAGCCCGGCCGGGCCAAAAACGGTCTTCAAAGCATAGATTTACGTTCTACTCGCCGCTCTCCGCCGAGAATGTTTTCCTATTCCATGTATACCGGCGGGAAAGCTCGGGCGCCGCGGCTCTAAGCCCGGAATCGGCCCGCGAACGCTTTAATCGACCATCCCCGGGGACAGCTCGCGGGAAAACGCTCGGAAAGGAAGATGAGCCTGCGGTCGACCTGGATTTTCGAACGCACGAATTTTTCAGACTCCCGCCGCGACCACGTCCCACCACCGCACCCCGTGAATAATTCATTTTCCTGCTATTTCGCCCGGTTTTCTCCCTCCAAGGGTTTCAATTTCATCGCGTCCACCGGCTCCTTTGAGCCCGCGTTCATTCGATTTCTCCGCGGTAATGTTTCCCGCGTAACGGGTATCGCGGTTGTTTAACCCTTTGTGCCGCCTGCAATTTCCCTTTCTCTTTTCTCCCTCTTTTTCGTCTTTTCTTTTTTTATTTTCGAGCTTGAAGTATCGCGGTTGTTTAACCCTTTGTGCCACCTGCAATTTCCCTTTCTCCTCTCTTTCTGTTTTTCGTCTTTTATTTTTTGTTTTCGAGCTTCGAGTTATTTTCTTTTTTTCGGTTTTCTTTATTTTTCGGCGCACGTTCACTCGATTTCTACGTAGTTGTGTTTTTCATGTCGAAGTATCACGGTTGTTTAATCCTTTATGCCACGTGCAATATTCCTTTCTCTCTTCTGTATATTCTTCTTTCTTTTTTTTTTANTCTCCTCTCTTTCTGTTTTTCGTCTTTTATTTTTTGTTTTCGAGCTTCGAGTTATTTTCTTTTTTTCGGTTTTCTTTATTTTTCGGCGCACGTTCACTCGATTTCTACGTAGTTGTGTTTTTCATGTCGAAGTATCACGGTTGTTTAATCCTTTATGCCACGTGCAATATTCCTTTCTCTCTTCTGTATATTCTTCTTTCTTTTTTTTTTATTTTCTTTATTTTTGACTGCACGTTCATTCGATTTTTACGGTGTTATGTTCTCCGCGTGGAGGTATTCCTGTCTATTTTCTGTCTTTTATATTTTTGAACGTACGTTGATTGGCTCGTTTTTTCCTCTTTCCTTCCTTTTAAGATCCGGATTGGTTTTCGGATTGGTTCTGATTCTCTTTTTCCCGTTTCGCGAATGTAATCGGCAGTAGCGAAGTACATTTCCCAGAGAAGTCACTTTTAATATTTCTAAAACTACGAATGGGTAGTGAGGGTGCAAAACAGTGGATGGGGGAGGTAGCACTGCGGGAATATTTTTAATTGCTTCGTTTGCGGTATCGTTAATTGAGGATGCCGCGTTTCGAGGTGAAAAAGAATCGAGGTTTGGTTGTTCGAGAGAATCAAGATTAGTACAGATTGGTTTCTGATGAAAACATCGCGCAGAGCCGAAATACATTTAAAATATATACCAGTTAAAAGGGAAATTGTATGAAATAGGGAATCTCAATTATATCTATTATCGCGTTATACAAATTTCGTCTACGATAAATAAAATTACTTTTATTTTGACCAAGCTAGTTAAAAAATTTCGCGCTGTAGTAGAAACTGCAAAATTTTCGCGTCTAAAGAAATTCGAAAATTAGCAACTTTTCTTTATTTTTATCCGTAGAAAGTTCAATTTTTAGGACAGAATTTTTCTCGCAACGAGCGCAGTGTCCTCGTTTCTTCGTTTTTCCGCGTAACCAATTTCGGAGGGCGGACAATGGAGCTAATCGCGGGGCCGAGGTGTGATAATTTAGGCGGATAATTAATTTCCGAATTTAATTCCGATGACACTTTACCGATTTCGGAACGCGTCCGCGTTAATTGCGTTCGCAGGTTTATGTAGGCAAGAATTACATTTTGGATCATCAAAGCAATTTGTTGCATTTCCACGTTTAAACTGATTAGCTGATTCCAGGTTATTCAGTCGAATTCTCGAGCTCAGTTGTTTCATGTGGCAAATGTACCGTGAAATAAATTGGATAAACCGTAACGATTCCTCTTCCGTATTATTCAGGCTCTATAGTGTTTTTACAAACAACAAAACCAATCGTACCTAAAAATACTGCCCCTCCAAACAGCGCGATAATTCGGAGATAATCCTCGATTTGAAAATAACACGAAAACATCGAGTATTTACGCTCGCGAATATTCGAATTTCATCACGGACCAGGACGTTAATGTGTTTCTCATTTTTTCAGAAAACGGTGCCAGTTTGCTTTTCCACGCCGTCTTTAATGACCGAGGAATAATTCGAGGAACTTTGGTCGATCGCAAAGGACTTTGTTGCTAGAAACTTCGTTTCACCGAAGCCACGGAATTACAAGAATAAGAATCAACTACCAACCGATAAACTACTCTCAAGCGGACAAAATTAAACCAACGCACAATTCACCATAAAATCAACCAGACTTTTGACTCTGAGCTGCAACAAATGAAAACTCAGAATCTTCGAGGACCCGTGAAAAGACCATAATCGAAACTTCGTTCTTTGTTCATCTACCTAACTCTTGAACAACAAACTTACTAAAAATTAAAATTCCAGACCAAACCAAGACTAACAAGACAAACTTTAACCGAGACATCGAATCTACAAACACTTCTAAAATTCCACTCTCATAATCAACTACCAAGAAACACTCTCCCCAACCGAAGGAAGAGAAGAAAAAAGAGGAAACCAGTCGAAGAAACGAAAGCAGCGAATCGACGTAGAATCGAAGGTTCGTCCGAGATTCGCCAAAAGAGAAACCTAGGTGAAGAAACGAAAGAAGCGAATCCGCGTAGAACCGAAGGTTCACCCGAGCCGAAAAATAAGCGGGGAACGACGGAAACCGGGTAGAATAGACCCGCGCAGAAACGAAGGTTCGTCCGAGATTCGTCAAAAAAGAAACCTAGTGGAAGAAAGGAGAGAAGCGAATCGACGTAGAATCGAAGGTTCATCGGAGCCGAAAAATAGGGAAGAAACGAGGAAAACCGGAGAGAATTGTCCCGCGCAGGGTGGAAGAGTCGATGGAGGGGGAGGAAAAATCGGCGTGCGATAAATAAGGATCAGCGCGAGGAATAAATCCGGCGCGGAGGATCGAGGGGAGGAAGATCGCGAGGACGCGGGAATAAATTGAAAGAAATAGAGA
>NIJG01000029.1:2555483-2592711 GCA_002201625.1 Euglossa dilemma
AAGCGGGCCGTTTCGTTTCTCCATTGTTTATTTATCCGTGACCGCGGCGTCGCCGGGAATTAATTGAAAATGATGGCGGGTGCCGGTGGCGCCGGGATGCTGAGGGCCAGGCGCAGAGATTGCAGCGTGAAACCGAACAGGAAGCTCGACCGGAAGTCCTCGAGGGGGATGATTTATGAGAACGAGGAGCTGAGACTGAGGACTATTCATATTAACGCTGAAGTGGAGCAAGGTAAAGGGTTTATGATATTATCTAAGTCACCCTCTCCTTGTCTAGGAGGCGCCGAGCTCTCGCGCAATTTTCCAAAATTGAAATTGATAGATTTTTCGGATAAAACCGAGACAGTCGGGTGATACGTATTTATGAGCTATAGCGTAATTATTGTTTATGGCTAGTCCCAGGTTGTACACGATGATATAGCGCATAGGAGTTTGTGCACGATGATGCAGCATGGGTGACGTAAATTATTATACTTCGGTTAGGGTAGTTTGGATAGTTTCCATTATCTTGTTCGAGAAATTTTGTAGTATTATATTATTCGTATGCGATTTGTGATCATTAAGAAAATTAGAAGTAGTCGGTGAAGTACTCACCATAGATCCATCAATGATAAAAAGAAATGGCGGTTTAATTTACTTTACTATCACTTAACTTAAAAAAAATTCGTTTCTGAAGAGGTTAGTATGAATACGATCGTACAATTAAATATATAATTAAGATCTGATATGATATTGGATGAAACTCAGGAAAAAATTTGGAAGAAACAATTGCAATAATTATTTCTCGCATTAAACAGTTTTTAAAAATAGTTGCAATACTATTCAGAGATAATTTGCTTTTATAACAGGTAATCTAAAAATTTCGGAATATAAATTCTGGATTTTTCGAAGAAACCTATTAATCGAATGACAGAACGATATTTCCAAATCGAATGATTAATTGTTAGCGTTTAGTGGAAGAATAAAAGCAAGTGAAAGCGAGTCGGATGTTTTCGAAAGGGAAAACGTTTCTCACTAGACTCTAGGGAGTTTCGCGCAACAAGCATGGCGGCCGTGGCTGGCCAGTTCTTTTCCTCTGCAAATAGACACCGGCGTACACCATCGGCGAACCCATTGCAAACTATTTTCGAAACTTAGCCAAACGTGCCAACTTTGTGTCCGGCCGGCAGCTGTCGCGGTTCCAGTCATTCGATCTCCAAAACGCGAATTCTCCAATCCGCTCTTCGCGATAAATAACCAGCTCGAAAAAATCTCGATACACAACCTAACCTAACCTCGCACTCGAAGAATCGAAAAATTAAAAGAGAAACAAAAATAGATATAACAGAAAATCGCGCAGAAAATTCGAAGATGCGAAGAGAGAAATTTTCGATGATTGTTAGTTGGTGAAGAAAAATATTTTATTCAGTGGAGTATATCGATGGTGAGATTTTTAACGTCGGTCATCGTGAAAACACCAATGCACGACAGTGTTTAGTGGTTTAATGGATTTCGTTAACATTTTGAACGACTGACTGAAAGCCTCAGATGACGGTGAGTGTACTGATCTTCTTATTTCGCGCGAAAAGCTTTTAAGAACGGACGATTCCACGTATATTTAGCGTTCACGCTTTTGGTAGGGGTTTATGCAGGAATTGATGGGATCGATGTGTCGAATGTTGAAATTTCTCGAGCAATACACGCGATTTATGCATCGTCTAAACAGTTTCGAACAGGATACGCGAGGGGCTGATTATGTAAGCAGCGTTAATGGTGTTTGTAGCGTGAGAAAGATATCCGAGTCGTAAGAAAGATGATTTATATGCTGGCTGTTACGGAACGTTATGAAATATTCTTCCGTGAAAATTTGTCAGGGGTTAATAACAAGAACTCCGTGTTCTTGCCCAATTTATTAGTCCGCGGTGGACTCGTAAATTCGAGCGATATTCTAAATTAAACCATGAATAAAAACACCGAGAATCGTGCCTTGAAAATGGAGAAAAATGCTTCTAACCAAAATCCCACAAAATATATTTCAACACCTCTAATAAAATAAATAAACAAATAAATAGAGAAGCACGATGAAAGAAATAATAACATTCACGGTCAATTACTTGTTTAGAAATTTACTTCAAAAATTGTAACTTGGTTTTGACTGATCAAAAATTCGATAGAATATTTAAATACGAATTGAATTATTTTTATTTTATTTCTTCAAATAACGAAGAAATATGTTTCATGAAAAATTGGGTACGAGATAAAAGGAGAAGATGTATATTTTTAATTACGAGGAATTAGATGGACATCGAGGTGAATACGAGATTCTAGAAAATAGAAAGCAGGTGTGGAGAAGCTAATTTCCAGAGAGAAAGCCGATGAAACGTTTAGAACGTGTCGAATATTTTCACACTGGGTGAAGAATCGCGAAAAGCCGACTATTTTCTAGAAATTTGTTTATCCACCGAGCCAAGAAAAGCTTTGTTTTGGCAGCATTGCTCGCCCACGAGGAACGCTTGTACCGGAGCTCTAGAAACCCAGATGTCGTCTCTGTTCGGGTTCTTGGAGACCGTAAAGGCGCAGGAGAAGTATTCCGAAGCTTCAAATTGTTTCATGTCGCGTGAAATTGTCCCGTTGCGCACTCTCAGTCACATCGTCGCGATAATAACCATATTTTCGTTAAAAACAGTGAAAATATCTGTCAGGGCTTTTAATTTGATCTGTAAAATTTTCTAAAAGCAATCACCGAAAATTTCTATTAGAGCTTTCAATTTAATTTATAGAATTTTCTCCTTTGTTTTGGTATTGGTATTACGATTTTTCGAAGAAGCTACAGCTACTACAGCGAAGCTAGAAATTTGTTTTTCTTTCCTGTCTAATTTCGATTTCGATGATCGTAAGATCATGGAAGATTTTAATGCACATTCTATGAACTGAGAGTATTCTCGTGAGCTTTCGGCTAGCTGGAATAACGAATTTCATCATTTCGCGTAACTAAATATTCGAACCGATTGGACAAACTGGAAATAAAATTCTTAAAGAGACTACCAGGGTCAGAATACTTACAATCTTTCAACCGCAACAAACTGTCTTTCTCACCTACCACAAAACTTCCAAGTAAAAATTAAATCCGGGGCTAAAAATACAGAATTTCCTCTATATATCAGTGGCATAAATATTATTTCATGATTTTTTTCTCGCAAAGTTATTGCTATTCAAATATCAACGCGGTATAAAATCAATCTTTCTCTTCGCTGTAAATCCAAAATAAAAATCCAACCAACACCCTTGTTTCGAGTACCAACACCTTTGCAACACCCTGTACTAACATCTTTATTTAAACTTTACACTTTCCTGGCTCAGAAGCGAGATTACATCGCGGTTATTTACGCAACAAAGACACACGTCTGTATCCGTCGATGATGCAAATTATTAGCGTCACCGATCCGTAAAGAGTGACGCGGTTGCGTTGAATTTACGCGAATTTTCCCACCAAAAATCCATCCTCGTCTAATTCGAAGCGTCACATCTGCTTCACCCCTCTTCTCTCGCCGGCGTCATGCTATTTCTACCTGTACGGATCTCGCAATTTAGAAGGGGTCTGCTTCTTGGACGCCGGGCCAACGCCAGACGCCCCTTGCGTCACGCCGGATTATTTTCAGGCGTTTTTAAAACGCTTGACAGATTACGCTGCAACACGAAGGGAACACGCCGCGGCCTAATCAACGATTCGTCATCGTACGTATTTTCTTTCATACGTGTCTCCGGCCCAAGCGTCGTCTTGCGTCACGGTAGCTATCGCGACCGACGAAACCCGAGACCACGGGAAATTTGTTTCTCATCCCGGTTATTATCGGCTCCTGTGATTATCCTCGCGGCTATCGAATCGCAGAAGTCGAAGTTAAGGGTTGAAATCCGGGGGAGGGTAATCTCAGTGGGGATTAACTCTTTGCCTCGAGAGGCGAGTCTCAGTCGAAGTTTAATTCAGATTCTAAAGTATATAAAATTTTAAATTACCTAACCACGCGAGGAATATCGAAATAAAATAATTCTGTGTCTTAATTTGCATACGATTCCTTGTTTACCGTTTTAAAAATGGGAGAAAGTCTTCGAATTACTATTTTTTCATTTAATCCGATTGTAAAGTATATCAAATTTAAAATTATTCCACCATACGTGGAATATCGAAATAAAATAACTTTGTGTCTTAATTTGCATCCCATTTCTTATTTACCGTTTTAAAAATCGAAGAATGTCTTCGAATTACTATTTTTCGGAAACGAAAAGAAAAGTAATCGTAAAAATAACACGTAAAAGTTTTCAGAAAAAGAATGATTAAAAATGATTAGAAATTACCAAATTGGAGGTCGAAAATATATTCGTAAAGTGTTTCAAAAATCCCAAAAGACTGAAGAGAAATTTTTGTTTCGAAATACACCGTTCTTCAGTAGAGAATTCAGCCGCGTAAAAGCTTTTAAAAGAAAAGCGAGTAAGAACCCTCTCTCTCTCATAGAAGTTACCAAATTTATAGAGGTTTCTCGTGGTTCTCTCGCGATCATTCGCGAAAAGGAAACACCTGAATCGGCTCGTAAATAATCGTCGAGAATCCCTGCCTGCAGGACCGGGCCTTTTTTAAATCGGAAATCCGAGGAATAAAGCCGTGCGCGAGAAAGAAAAATACGCGGGAAAAATTGGCGAATCGAAACAAACAAGGGTATACTTACGAGATAAAGAGAAACACATTCTCGGAAGGGTACGTATCGATTAAAGAGATAGGCGCATTAAACGTCGCAAAGATAATACAGAAGCGCGAGACCTCTATTTATTCTAGGCGATAAAAGCAAGTGCAGGCGAAGGATAAAAAATAAGAGCGCGAGATTTTCTCCGAGCAGAGAGAAAAAGAGAAAGAGATCTCTGCAGACGCGCGATAAATTGGTAAATAATAGCCGGGAGAATCGCAAGAGCAACACGGATGACTAACCCAACCCCAGGAAACCCTGGTGCCAGCTCCGCGGCGCCCCGAGTGCCGAAAAAAAAGAAGTCCGAGAAAAAAAATACGGTCGAAACGTCCCAAGGAAAATACACACACTGCCGCCTATTTACTTCCATCTATTACTCAGAGGAAAACAATCGCGAACACCATGGAGGAGGAGGAAGAGGGAGCTAGAGGCAGGAGCCGGGCAGCGAGGCCAAAAAAGGCTGCCCGGCCGGAGGAACTCGGTGGACAAACCGCCGATCGCCAGGAATGCCCGTAGAATCTCCATAGAATCTGCATAGAGTCAAAGAGACCGGGTTAGCACGGGTAACACAACCTTGAGAAAGTCTGTCGTGGAGCGGAAATTTCGACCAAGGGACTCGGAGGCGCGGAAACCGCCAAGAAGCCGCCAAGGCTGACCCTAAGAAGACCTCAGAGGCGAACCCTGGGGTCGTAACACCCTGCGGGACATGGACACCAACTGAGACCACGTCGCCACGTGACGACAGAGAGTCTTCGACCAGGCCGATCGTGGCCGGCAGCTACTACAAAAGATTTAAATAGTCGCGCCCGCGCGACGGAGAAAGAAGCTGCGCCGCCATTCGGCAGCCAGCTAGTTTTGCCTCGAGGCTCAAAACGACCGGCGTCTCTCTCCTTTACTCCCGGCCATTTTTTCGATACGCGTATTGCCGGGTTTTCGAAAACATTCCCGGACCACGTCGAGTCTCGCACCGGATCACGAGGAGTGCGGAGCTATCGCCAAGTTACAGCGACACTTTGCCCGAGGATACAAGGATATTCGTCGACCTTCGTCTGAATTCGGCTGAAAAGGGAATTATTTCATTCCGTGGATTTAGATCCATTCTTCCCATACGTGTTGACGGATTTTTGAAAACATTCGACGACCTCGTCGAGTCTAACAGAAGATCACGAAGAGTGCAGATTGGAGTTGCAGCAACGCTTTGGTCAGGATCGAGAGATAATTCTTCGACATTAATCTAAATTCAGCTAGAAAGCGAATTATTCGATCGTGTGGATTTATTTTCCGTGAGTTTGTTACTTCGCGAGTGTTGTTACTGGTGACACGTCGAGAAACTTTTGTGAACTCTGAAGTGTATTAAAAAGATACTTTTAAGAAGGGGTGGATGAAAATTCACCATTGGTGACACTCGAAGGAATTTATTTATATCGTATTTTCAACGAATTATTGGATAAATTTCGCGACGACAATTCGTTAAGCAGATACCGATACGGTTTTAAAAATATTCTAACGGCGATATGAGGATAACGCGATTTATTTTCCCTCTCTCGGCGCTACTACTTTGTCGGGGGTTTATTTTCCGCGGAATTATGCAAACGAAAATATAAAATTAGTTAATGTACGATGTTGCCTTTCGGGAAATTTGTATGCAATGCGTGCTCCGCCGGGAAGTGAAGCTTCACGAAACTATACTTAAGCTCGTGCAGGTTGTGCCCGGAAGAAAATTTATGGATTTCGCGAGGCGTTTACTGCCGGGTGCAAGATTTTACTTCTGTTGTAAAATAATCCAGCCAACGGCGCGTAAACACACGGTGTGGTCTAATGCGATTGAAAATATATAGTGTTTGGAAGAACATAATGACCGGGACGACTTCTTCGTGATTACATAAGTCAACAATCCCGGATCCCGTTTCATAAATCACGGGAAGAGGAGCGTAAATATTTGGAACGGGAAATTAATAGACTTTGAATAATTCGAGGGCCTGTATAAAGGCTACTCGCAATCCGATTCGCCCGTTACCCCGTCGCGAAAAAGCGAGAAAGCCTTTCCGCGATAATTACCGTGGAAATTCGACTCGACTTCCCTTATCCGCGGGAAATCATACTTCAGACGGCCGGGGGAAATTGCGAAGAAAGGAAACAGGATTAAAGAAACGCGCGAGGAGGAGGGTGGAAAAAATCGAGGCAAAAACAGGATAACTACGCGGGAGTAATAAAGTAATAAAGCTAATAAAAGAGAGTAACAAAGAAGGGAGAGAGAAAGAGAAGCGAGAGGTCTTATCGATTCTCAGCCTCCGCAAAAATTCATCTCTCGGAGCAACCGCGCCATCGACGAGGAATCGCGAAAGTAATTACCCGAAGACGCGGGTAAATAAAGGGAGAAAAGGAACGGATAAGGGTACGGATAAGAGAAATAAAGGAGACAAAGGGGAAGAGGAAATAAAAGAGACTCGTGTAACGTGGCAAGGGGAACAAGAGCGAGGGATTTGGAGCAAGGACGAGAGAGCAGCGTCACGAGGTGGCCTCTGTTTCAACGTCGCGCCAGACGAATGGGTTGCACGTTGCCCGAGATCACCGATCCATCAGACCCGCGTTAGCTCTTTCGCTCCGCGATAAAATGAGACCTCGCGTTCTTCTTCTCCGCGAAAATCAATCGTCCGGACGACTTGCCGCCGCCGCGGGCAGATCTTATTTGTCGCAGCGTCGCTGACTCGGTTTCCCAGACGATACTCGTGACGAGAAAAGAGGAAAACGAGCGGAGACGGATCGACGCGTGTGTCGAACGTAAACGAACGGACGTAAATGAGCGTAGTTGGCGCAGTGGCCGCGGCGTGGCGTTGCAGAGGTGGCATGGAGAGATGGGCAAAGGGACACGATGCAGAGAAGAGAGTGGGGAACCAGCAGAGGCGAAGAAAAAGGGAGTATGTTACAGTCGCGATTTTTCTTTTCGTTTACGCTTCGAGATAATTGCGTAATATCAAGGTTTTCTTCCAGCAGACATCCTGGTCGTTTTAACTGTAATCGAAAGGGTCGGGGAATTATTACCAGAAGTATAATGGTCGTATCGTTATCGCGGGATATTAATATAGTTATATCGGAAGAAGATGTTTCTATTTACTGTTCCATTTTAACCCATTCGCTGCCAAGATTATATCGTACGATGTTATTCCCCTTGGCATTTCTGTTTTCAGTGTTATTGTTCGTCTAAGTTTTATTACACTTTATAGTCGCTACTTAATTCTACTTGCGTTTTTAATTTGTTATTTATATCTAGGGAGATTCGTGGAAGTTTGGTTTTTGGTAGTTTAACTCGACACGAATTCTTCCTGTCAGATTCAATATTCTAAGCTATACTAATCACGCGACCATGACCTTATTTCGTATCATATATCGACAGGCAGAAAATTCGAAAAATTTCTAAAAATTTAATATAATACTGTCGTGCAACGCCGGTTAACTGAAATTAAATACTATTTCAATGTGTGCCTCTTGGTGATTAATTAATTTTTAACGTTATTGTTCGGTCCCAATTATTGGCAATTTTCCACGACGCACGAGAGTAATATTCGTTTTATTCCCGCATCCACTTCTTACTCTTTTAAAATTAATTTGGACCTTGTTGCCGAGTTATTTTAAGATTTTCCACGATTTCCTCGAGCGACGAAAGTGGTCGTTACAGACAATTTTCATGATCTACTTTTGATGGTACTTGGTAGTTACAGATGCACCTTTAATTAACTCTTCGAGTGTTCCGCGTCGTGTGCTCATTGGCCTATACAAGTTTGTTTCTTTCCATCGTTAGCTTTGACGAACTTTCCTCCAATTAAATATCTTCCCCAATTAATTTGTTACGCATTCGGTTGCATTCCTAATCACCTTTACGTGTCCAATTTCCTTAATTAGCCCCCTCCTCGCGATCGCAAACATATTTCCAATTAACCTTTCAATTACGTCATCCTGCGTTTATCGACTCGCGTCCGCTGTTTCTACAAATATTTGACGGCCCAACTTTGCCAACTATTATTTCTCTGTCATCGACTGACGAATAAAATATTTACGCGATTAAAAGCAAATTTTCCACGAGAAAGATTCCCCTTTCATCTCCGCGAAATTCCAGTAAAGAAACAAACGAGGTATTCGAATTAAAATTAAATTTGATACACGGTCTGGACGATGAATTTTATGTACGTATCACGGAATTTATTTCTCTAGTTGCCTAAAATTTAATTTCGAGATATATTTTACTAAACACATTATGTGGTTTTACTAGAAAACGAAAAAATTACGCACTCTTTTAAATTTTTGCAAATGTATACCTCACAAGGGTGTTCCACAACTCCGTTGGCCTAGTTCTAAATTGAAGTGCAAAATCAACGCTTTTCGCAAGATTTTACACTGCCCTAGTTCTACATCTTCTCTAAACACCTACAGGGTAGGGTCGAAGGTAAAGGGCCTAACACTTGGAACTTTCACACTGGTCAAAAGGAATAACAAACGCGCACTCGACACAAATTCCAAAATTAATACTTTCAGCTCGCTTCCTCTTGCGAACACACGCTTACACCTCTACTGCAATTAAAAATGCTGTTAAAAACGCTGTTAAAGAAAATTCGAAAATAATTACAATGAAGTTCCGAGGAAGTTTCTTTTTGTAACAGTTCTGAAAAATCTAAATTTCAAAGTATAGAAACCTGTTAAATTTCCTGTACAACTTCCATACAAGTCCCGTATATTATCAGTCAATTCAAAAATATACGAAACTTCTGATTGAAACAGTTCTGAAAACAGTTCTGCCTTCCAAATAGATCCCATAAAAGTAACTTCATAATTCCAAAATAATAAGTTCTGCTAATTGAATTCAGCTGCAAAAACTAAAACGAAAATCAAACCGAGTTTCTTCGAAAGCGCCCAAAACAATTGCTAAAATTCCAGCTTCCCCTCCTCATCGTGCCCACCACCCGGAAACAGGAACGAGTAAGCCAAAAAATCGAAAGGGGTTCAGGAACACGCGTTCCAGCAGAGAAATTAAATTTCATTCCTACTTGTTTCCTTCCTCGCACCCTTCGTTCGCGTTTATCCGCGCCAAAAGAGGGCGCCGGCGCCCGTCTCGCCTCCCGCCGGATACGGCACTGCGAGAGGGACGGAAGCAGAGGGCGCAACGCGGAAAAGCGTCTGAACTAATTCGGAAAAACCGGCGGGTGTACGCTTGAAACTGGAAGGAACCGGGCTTTCATGCCCGGTCTAACGGCGTCTCGCCTCCCGAAGACGCTTTATGGAAAAAGTTTTTAATATTCTCCCCTGCCTCCAACCCTCTCGCGCTACCCTCTTCGACCCGCCCGGCGAACGACGAGGACCGCGAGACGTCGGGAGTGAAGAGAAGGAAAACGAAGACGGGATAATGACCACGGGGCACAGGTGGATACGATTCTCGTTGATAGAATCTGCATACACCTTGTTACCGGTACAAGCCACCCCTTTGCCACGGGGGTTGTATCAGTCACGGCCGAAAGGGGGGAAGAAATTTTTCGCTCGCGACAAGGGAAAGAGCGATCGCGCGCGCTCCGCGATATTAAATTCTGCCGCGGGATTTTTGCAACCCCTTTCGCGCACCCCGCGACTCAGAGGGTTGATGGATGTTCCGAGGATCCGCTCGCTTTGTCTCGCTTCTGCGATTCTCGCAGCTTCGGTTCTTCGATACTCGCGGATTCGGCAAGTTTGTAGCTGCTTCAAAGGGTGGGTTTTCGCGTAAGGGGCTGTTTAATGCGGAAGAACGTACAGTTTTCTTTTTCTAATTGTGGTATGGTAAATAGGGAAATAAAAATTGAAATTTAATCGTTATACGTGCGGTTGTATTTTAGAAATGATATATTTTATAATACCACGCGAATTGTACAGAGAATATTTTCCTTTAATTTTATGGCGAATACTCAAGCTTAATACAGATTGATAAGATGAATTTAATTGAAGATTTTATATCGGACAGGGAATATTTAATTCCAACACGAAAATTTGAAGAATTTAAATGGATAATTAATCAATGGACAAAAATTTTTATTTTGCTGATTAATTAGAAGTTTCGAGGTTTAAGAAAGAACTTAATAATTGGAAGTAATTTTGATTAATAATTTTCTATCAAGGATATCGATGTTTCTTGAATTTGAGTTTAGAGAAATAACTTTTTGCGATTTTGCGATGATTTCGGTTGGCGAGTAAAGGCTAACACCAGTCGTATGTCTCGCTTTAATCGCTGTGCGATATTTTCAAACCCATTAGGGTAGTTTCAACCCTGTAATCGATTCTTGAAGCAGAAGCTCTCTAATTATTGCGTCTCATCAGCTTCCAAAGCATATCTGCAAAATCTTTCCGTAGAAATAACAGAGAGCAGAATTCCACGAGCGAGTCACGTTGTAATTATATTAGAGTTTTAACGTAATTATCCGCTGTAATTAACGTTATTGGAGCTTATTAAGCGAAGGTACTAATAGCAGCTCCTGCTGCGTTCTAGTTTCGCTTGCATTAAGGAAAATTTATTTCAGTTCGGAGGAAGGAATTGCCCGATCCTCTTGAATGCAGGATGAAGTTCTCATTTCAAAAAAAAAGAAATAAAAAAAAAAAACACGCGGCTAGACGTCAATTATTTTCCAATTTACGTCTCCCGGGTATTAAACTCGAATTAAAAGGGATACCTGTTCGAGCAAGCTCTATATACACGATCTATGCTAATTACGAATTCAAAGGTTAATGCCTCTTTAGATATTCCTTCTTACTAGTTAAATAGTCATTTGGAATGTACCAGAATTCCCCTCTCTTCCTTCCATTATATTAATTCTCTCACACTGACCTAACAATATTTCCCCAATTACGAAATTTAAACATCCCTATAAAATAAGAGCAAATTCGTATAAATATTCTGCAATTACCTCGTCGACGAATAATTAACGCAAAAGCCAGCCCGGCACAAATTTCAATCCCTTCGTGTTCACATATACCAAAGAAAACGATATAAAAGAAAGAAAAAAAAAAAGAAATTTATCTCGCAGAAGCCCGTGCACATTTGCAAGCCTAATTGCAAATCCAAAGACGCAGGCTCCGCAACAGCAACAACGAAATACCTTAATAACAGCGACAAAAGAGCGGGTAAAAAGCCCGGGAAAAATAGCGGTGGCAGGAGAGGAGGAAATCCCGGTGCCGGGAACATTCATGCTCCGCCGTCGAGCGACGCCAAGCCGGTGCATTCGCGTTGCGAAAGCACGTGACTGCACCAGCAAAATTAGCATACGCGGGGAACGCGATCCGCCGGCGAGATCGTCAGAAAACGCGGGTTGACAACGCGACAATGAGCCGTTCCCGAGGAGCAAGCCACGTCGTCGCCGCGAAACGGCCCTCCGACGTGCTCGGCCGATGAGAAAACTCTCTTTTCGACCTGAGAACACGGTTTGACGTAGTTTCACGTGGTTTGAACGCGACCGACGCGAGCTAGTGAGCAGACCGTGGACCAGTCTGTCGTTTCGCGAAACGGTCACAGGTCTATCGTTCTTTCGTCAAGCGACCAGTCGCGTTTGAAGGTGTTTCCGAAGGTGTTCGAAGGTGTTTGAAGGGATTTGCAGTGGTTCGAAGACGATCGATGCAGGACAGTGAGTAGTTCAGTGGATCAATTTGTCGTTTGAGAAAGTAGCGATGAATATCTCGTTCTTTCGCGAAGGAAGGGGATTCGTTTGATGGTGTTTGGAAGGATTTGCAGTGGTTTGAAAAAGATCTATGGAAGACAGTGAATAGAGTTAGTGGATCAATTTGTTGTTTGAGAAAGTAGTGGCAGAGATCTCGTTCTTTCGCGAAGGAAGGGGATTCGTTTAATGGTGTTTCGAGAGATTTGCAGTGGTTTGAAGGTAACCGATGCAAAACAGTGAGTAGTTTTATGGATCGATCTGTGACGGATTTTTCTAACTTCTGAAGGCGAGTTTGGAGGTATTGAAAGTAGTATACTGTGGATTTTTACAGTGAAATTAATGACGATTTGCAGCGAGACAGGATTTTTGTTGGTATTTACGCTTTTTCGAAGTTTATGCACGTTGGAGAAGTAGTTAGATATTTTGTAAAATATTGCGTGTACTTTGATAAGCAATTGAAATATTTTTGAGAAAAGAAATGCGCTGAGAAAATGGAGTATTAAGGTTTTTATTACAGTTCGTATTTTTTCTTCTCAAACGATTTATCGAGACAAAATATCGATTAAAATTTAAATTCGCTATAAATACCATACAGAAGAGTAATCACTGCTTTCTCAGACAAAAATCGTTCAATTTAAGAAACTAGGATCGACTTTGCGGTTAAATCGAAATTGAAGTCGCGGGAAACGTCGAAGGAACTTCAAACAAATCGCATATGAAACACGAGGAACGTCCGCAATCCGAACGAGATTAGATATTTTAAAGGAAATGTCGGCAAAATGTGGTCTCTACAGAAACAAACAGAAGAGCCGTCCCTTTCCCGTGGACTCGTGGTCTTAAAAATAACGAAGACGTGATTCCCGCTTTGCACTTGAAGCAGAAGTTACGTCAAACAGAATCTCACCTCCTTACGTTTAATTTTGGAGCTTAGGAAACTTATGAAGTCGGACATGATAAAATACGACGAGCAGAGCTCGATCCGTGAGTCATTTCGACGAGAATTCATCGCACGAGAAACCACCCCTCGATTTTCAACTTTCACCCTTTGATTTTCGTCAATCTCATTCCCCTTCGAGACGACGAATTAAAAAATGGCCAACGAAAGTCGAGGATTCGCGCGATTATTCACGAAAACGCTATTTCCCGAATTTTCAATTTCGGGTAAAATTTATTCTCACGAGGAAGGAGGGCGCGCGAATTGGTTGTGCCGCGTTTCAGAATACTTGATTAGGTTTCGTTAATTGTCCTGGAGGAACGTCGCATAGAGGAGTTAGTAAATTAAAGGTCTTTGTAGTCCTCGCGAGCAAAAGCACGGCTGTAATCTCGCCAAGTGCGAGGAGTACGTAATGGTATTGTAACACTGACTAATTTTACTGACAATGGGAATGGCTTTTTCTCCCAGCGTGATTACTCATTAAATTGCAGACGGGCCGCGTGTCTCGCGCTGAATCGCAATTATCGCTCTATCGCCCAGCACGCGCAATTTCTGCCTGCTTTCTCCGTATATTTTCTACGCGTTCTGTTTCGATAACAGGCCTACGCGATTTTTCGAGGAACTGGCCGAGCTTCGGTTAGACTTCGTGAGAGAACTCGATTCGATTAATCCCCTCTCTCTCCTCGGGATCGTTTGTAAAATCGAAAGTAACGTTTCGTCGCTGTCTAGAGAATCGGAAACCATTCGTTTATTTTAGAAATTCTTAAGAGAGATGTGTGAAAATAATATTTCTTCGTTTCTTTACTTTATAGAATTGGTATCGATCAGTTTTAATAAAAGAACTCGATAACCTCTTCAGAGACGATTTTTTCTTTTTTAATTTAACGTTGAAATAATTTTAAAGCAACGTTTTTAATTTATGAGCGATTCTATAGCGAATAGTTACAGCAGACATAATATAAAAAAAACTAAAGGTATACTGAAGAGGTTAAATTAATTGTTAATTCTGCTATTTCTTTGCAGAAACCAATTATTACTTGACATATCTTCAAACACAAAATTTTATTCCTAGAACATGTCAAATATTATTATGGCGATATTATTTCTAGTTCCATTACCAATAATTACTAAATGTACGCGGAATCATTACGTGAAATTATCGTGCCATTATCCTTTTAATTGAAAAAATTATTAAATCAGTCTATAATTCCAAATAATTTTCTCTCTCTAAATATGATATACATCCTTACGTCTACTTCTCTAAAATTTAAAAACCTCCAGAAAAGGATAAGATAGACCACATACATTCTAAAAACCGAAACAAATACGCACTTCGAGGAATCAACGAAAAAGAATCTACATGTCACCGTAGACAAGCGAAAGTTTGATCAAGGAGAATAAGAATTTCAAAAAGATTAAAAAGCGAACCGGTGTCTGACTCAAAGAGCATCTCGAAAACGTGGGCCACCCCGTAACGAGCCTCGCACTGACATCTCGTCGACTTTAAGAGCGCATCGGTTACCCATTTGCCGACAAAAGCCGGCAGAAATACCCGGCGACCCCGAAACCGCGCGTAATTTGCCGGCTCGTGGACGGAAAAATGGCCGGGGGCTCGGCGAACGTGTCGTGCTATTTTCACGTGCGTCCTCGGTTCCTCGTTGCCGGCGGAAAACCCGTCGTCAGCCTTTGGAAACCGAACCTGAACCAGCAGCCAGCTACCGTGAATCTACCGCACTACCCTCCAGCAAGTCCCTTTCAACTCGCGCGAGATCGCCAGCGTTCTTCCTCCGCGTTTCCAGCGAAACGTTCGTCGCGAATCCTCGTACGAACTGAATAGGTTGCTCTAGGATAATAATATATCGTAATCGCGACGTCTCTGAGTCTCGTAGCGTGTTTCGCAATGCGATATGCGTTCCTGTCATCTCTTCCACCCACGAAAATGTAATGTTTGTTTTAAGAGTTCTCAGAGTTCTCAAAATTTTCTGATATCTCAGAGTTTTCAGAGCTCTCAAGATTTTCAGATTTCTCAGAGTTTTTAGGATTCTCAAAGTTCTCAATGTTCTCAGAATTCTCAAGGTTTCCGTCGTTTATTCAACTGCTAGAGGCGAGTAAGCGTTAGAATGTTAGAGAGATGAGCAAAGGATGAAAATATTTTACATTTGTATCAGCATTTCTAACACCCTGGTTTACGTACTGACCAACGGATAATGGCTCCGAGAAAACGTTACCTAAGGTGTCCAAAAGGGTCTAATGGCCTGACGAGCAGCTGTGGTCTGTCTACTTACTAGCCTTCCGCGATGAAAGGCTTTCACAACGAAGGACCCTATTAACCCTAACATAATTCTCAAATTATAATATCGAGGAACAAAATTAAACCTCAGGAAGCAACAGAGAAAGACATAAGCACGTTTAGCCTCGCGAAACATGACTCGAGGATTGATACACTCGACAAGGTACACGTTCTTCAAATGGCCCGCTGCACTCTAAAGCGAACTACTAAAAATATTCGACGCGAGTTGACAGCGTCGCGAGGCCAAACTACCCAGGGCGACGTCCTAAGAGCTGCTCTGACAGCGTGATCATCTTAACAGCATTCAACGAGTATCTATCATCGAAAATTATCGCGGATCTGCTTCTAATAATTCTGTTTGCCGCGTTCCGTTTAGGTTAACGAGTTGCAGATTCGTCCAAAGGGCAAGACGACGCTTGTCTCTGCGATAAATTAACGTTGCAAAATTAACGAGTTTGAATTTTAGACGAGATAGTTGTTAATTTATCGAATCTCGGTTTACAAGCTTTGCTTTCGCGCTCTCGTTGTTTCTTCCTGCTCTTCAACGCGTTTTCTACGTGTGTCTAAGATCTGTGACTCCAGGATATCGTCCTGTAATCGGTTTCCGAGCTGTGAACATTTTGTTACAGGCAGTGGATAGGTTGGTCGATGTAGAACGGTCGTTATCCAAGCGGAGGGTAGACCCGATGGTCAGCTGATTTACGACCTCATCCGAATCCCCTCTCGTCGAAGGGAATTTTATTACCACTTAGGGCATCTCTCGACACCAAATTTCGGTACTCACCGTGACCGATAATGACACGGAACAGCGACGAAAACGGAGAAATCCGCGAGTAGATCGACGATAAGAAACCAAGCACCTCGTTCAACCACCCTAACTAGATAAAATCTCTGAAACAAAACTGAATACACCTGATACCTCGCATATGACACGCTCATAACTCGTGAGCGACCAAAAAGCATATTGTATCGCAGGATTTGTCTACAAATAAATCCTCTTGTGTACAAACGAGATTTATTACACTTCGTTTTCGAGAAACGACTCAAGGGTTGTTCCCATGCTCTCGGTCAGAACTAACACACCCGCGATACCACGATATAATTCACATACAGACACAGAGGCGTCTGTGTAAACACAGAACAAAACCGAATAACGTTTTCCTGTTTTTCTTATAACGTAATTTCGCACTTTCTATGAAAAGTCGAAACAATTGCAATTTGACAACGTATCGACTATAAACTCGGTAATCTACGATCTCATCCAGATCTTCCAATGCCGAAGAGACTTCTATTACCTTACCAGAGTATCCTCGCACACCAGTGGGATCGAAATCTCTTGGCTTTCGGTACCCAATAACGAAATTACGTCATTAGAGCGATCCGAAACACCCACGATACCACGATACACGCAAATCGCATCCACTCTGCTTGAATAAAAACTCTATAAACACAGAAACCTCTATACAAACAGGGAACCAGACCGAATAAAACAGTCTTACAACACACTCGGATCTTACCTGTTTCGCATTTTCTACGAAATAATTGCAATTTGACAGCGTAGCGGCTATAAACTCGGTAATCTACGATCTCATCCAGATCCTCCAACGCCGAAGAGACTTCTATCACCTTACCAGAGTATCCTCGCACACCAGTGGGATCGAAATCTCGTGGCTTTCGGTACCCAATAACGAAATTGCGTGATTAGAGCGATTCGAAAGGTGCGTGGATCGGGCCCGGCGAGTTAGATAGCTATCCAACTGGCATTGGAGGCCACGGGTATCCGCGTGGGCGTAGGATAAAGACGTTGGCAGTGAGCGTAAGTGCGAGAATCTTTGTCTATGCAGACGTAGGTGGATCTCGAAACCGATAGAGACACGGGTGTAGGTGTAGACACGGGCAAACGCCGGTGAGTTACGTCTGCGCGATGATCGCGGACGGCTTCAAAGTACGAGCACGTACTCCGTGCTAAAAAATGTCTCCTCATTCTATTCGCACATGAAAACATCAAAGCGGGGCTTTGAAGTTTTTTAAACGAAACGCATCGCGGCGAGCTGCTACCTTTCGAGCGAGACCCGCGAGGAAATCATTTGCACCGGGGCTCGCGAGCGTTTCCCTCNCCTCCCTCCCTCTCTCTCGGTAGTTTTCCGAAAATTCCAAAAATAGAGGAAACGCCGCGGCGCCCCGCTATAACCGCCGACGTCGCCAGGCGCTAGACAAACTAACAAACATCGGCATGGCGGATTAAACGCCGGCCGTGGTGGAGACGGTAATTTCGCCTTTTGACAAGTTTTCGCCTCTCGCGGCAACGTTTCGTTATCGTCTGGAGAACGACCGCCATAAATTGCCCCAACTGCGAGTCTCCTATTATCCCGTCGGCGCGCATTTAAAGTTCCGCGCCGAAGTTCCAGCTGGAACTCCAACCAACCCGCTACCCCTCGCTATTATCATTAACCTTATCGCTCTTATCATCGCGGTATTATTATTATTGTCATTAGCCTTATTATTATTCGCGTCGTCATCGTTAGCGTTACCAGCAACATTGCCGTCATAAGTCGCCGTTCTTACCATCGATCGTTGTCGTTGCTATATTTAGTTAGGGAAAAAGGAATCCGTTATTTTTATAATTTCAAACGGATTTCTTTTTCCCAACAATCGCCGAATGCAAAAGGTTAATAGTAGTACCAATAATAGTAGTGACAACGATGACGATAATAGCGGAGATATAATAATAAGGAGGATAATAGTACTACAAACGAAATGGTAATAGCGATATATTATGTTTGCGAGAAAGAAATCCGTTTAAAATTATAAAAATGACTTTCCGAATGACCTAATATATTACTACGATAGTCACTCAGTTATTGTCATTACCGTTATCGCTACCCTCACTGTCATTCTCGCGATCGTCGTTACCAATACTACTACCGTGACTTTCGCACGGTCTAGTAACAACGGGCCCTGCGCAGGAAATTATTTCGTTCGCGTGGCGGAAACCACGGCGAAAACTTCGGATGTTCGAAGGTAAATCTACGTGGAAACCTGTGCGAAGTCGGGGCCATCGAATTCGCGGCGAGGACTGAATTATTTCGGCTGTCGTCCGTCCCCGTGGATCTCGGACGGTGACTTGTCGGACATGGGCCGCGTATTCTGTGGCTTCTGCAGAACGTTCCTCCGTGTCTCGTTCCAGCCGTCCCTGAGAGCGTTCCGATGTACGTGTGCGTGCACGCGCGTGTGTCGTGGTCCGAGGAAATTGGGTAATTCTGTTTCGAAAGTGGAGTTCCGCGAAAGAGGGAGCCCTGCTAGACGGCGCTTCGGTTTCGGCTAACTTGCGCGTTACATTGTTTTCTTTGGAGTTGCGTCGGGACGCTTTGAACAAGGGTAATTGAATAGTTTCAACACGTGGTTCCGCTTCTCCAGGTGTCTCCTCACTGTCCTTTTGTTCCCTAGGTCTTTTCGGTGGTTTTCAGACATTCCTCTCGTGTCTCTTTCATCATTTTTTAAACTTTTCTTCCGTTACTCCATTTCCCGACTTTTCGCCGATCTTTTCCTTATCATTCCTTCGAAATTTTGTCTTTCTCTTTCCTATAATATTCCCAAGATTCTTGATTTATTATCGTTACTGGTAATTATCGCGATTAATATTCCAAGCCCTCCAGTCTCCAACCTTTCACCGATTTTTCTTTACTCGTATTTACAATTGCATTACAATTTTTCATTTATTATTCCTTCGATTTTCACTTTTCTCTTCCCTATAATATTCCTGAGATTCTTAATTTATTATCGTTACTCGTAATTATCCAAAGACGTCCGTTCGAATGTCTCCGACTTCGTGCGCGAATTTAAACGCAATTATAAACGAAACCGTACTTCCGCGTCTAAACATTACATATGCGTGTACAGCGATACATCGACGGGTATCAAAAGCTCCAGAGTTCGCCTGGAGCTGTGACAGCTCCCACGCTTATAGCCGGTGATAAACTTAGGGTAGCTCTACACCGACATTCTCGCTCTCTCCGCGCGTGTTACGCGCCGCGAAGGAGAAAGAAAGGGGAAAAGGGAAACAAAAATAAAACAGGAAGAAGAAACGAACATTACCCCGGCAGATTGTGCGCGATTCCATGCCGAAGATTAAAGATTCAATGAAAGCTTGTCGTCTGGACGTTTTACAAACGCTTTCCGGGAACTACTCCTCGAACTTCTTCTCGTTAAAAATACCGCCGATGGTAATTATTCAAAAGCGGGCAAATGGGTATTTTGACATGGTTATGCTCGACAACCGCGTCATCGGCCGTTCTATGGAACTCCATGCCCGGGAATACAGGGTGAGTCACGTGAATTTGGCCAACCAAACGTCTCCCACTCTTTCGAACGCATCCGAGTCAAAATCCGAAAAGGATAACGCGAAATTTGATGAAAATTAAAGCAAAAATTCGGGAAATCCAGCAAAATTTCCGATCTCGAAATTGATTTTCCGAAACCCCTTTTTAGATACGCGTGTGCACACGAGGATGGGGTTGCAGGACGTGTCTGGAACTAAAATAGAACGCTGGCTCGGGATTGAAAAATGCTTGAATTCGTCACTCGGCTCCTCCGGCGAATACAAAGTGAAAATGACTGCGGAGAAATGATCCCAGAGTTATTTTCTCTGTGCACGTGCTACAACGCGGTGATCACAATTATTACAGGCTCCGAGGTCTATAAATACGCAAAAATGGCGATACACTGGGTGTCTCGGGACCAATCACGGGGAGACCCAGCCTGGGTACAGTACGCGACAAAATCGCGACACACCCTGTGATTCGAGTAACTTCGAGGACGATTCTCTTGGCATGAGAAAAGAAAATTTTATTGCGTAATTACGCGAAATTACATCCGATTTTACGGAGAAAAAGCAGAACTATGGAAAAAATTCAACACCTACTTATTTATATTATTATTTTGAACCAATTTCACCTAGAAACTTACAATTCGATGTCCAAAAATATATCTTTTTATCTCTTGAACTTGTGTTATCATTATCAAAAGAAGAAAATTAATCTTCTGTGTGACTGAGAAACTGATACTTTTAAAATTTGAAAATTCCTATCATCGCGAGAGTCTAGACAAGAATAAAGAGAATCCTATGATTCATTAGGTATCGGGTGTGATAAAGCGACCGATGACGCGACAAATAGACAAACGGAGGCTAGGAAGGCGGGAAATTTGAAAAGAAAGGCGAAGAAAGTCGGAGAGAGGCGAGAATAGGAGGCGATCGGAAGGAAAAGCAAATTTTCAGCAGCGACGAGGCGCGTCTAGCTCGAAGCTTAGGGAAGAAGATTTATCGACTCGTGATACCGCCTTCTGCAACAGAGACACCCTGTACACTTGCCCCGACGATAATTTAGTGTCAGGGAACTGTAGTGGCTGTAAAACTCGCGCGTGCAGGAATACCTCGAAGCCTGTCTGTTGCTTGGAACCATAAACAACGATCTCTTATTTCGACGACATTCGCCACGGTCGTGCTCCACGCAGGTGCAGTCGAACGGATAATAAAGTATATTTGACAAAAGAATATGTCGGTAGACCTAGGATTTCCGCCAAGGTACCGTAACTTGCCCAAAGGAACGCCGATTCGCGCGATAAGCGGATTTTTACGGACCCCAAAGGTGAACACGCACCAACGAGGATGCTTGTTTCGTTACGCGTCGATGGAGATTATGGCAAACCTAAGATTTTCACGGTTTTCTTAAATGTTATTTTCGTCAGGCTAATTCTCACGACTAGATCAGGATCTCCGGATGACGAATTTATAAAATTTGGGGAATGATTAAGTAGAATTTAATAATGATTTGTTGAACTTCGAGGCTTTGGAAATAATTAATTTGATGGTTTTTTATATATTATTCTAATAAGAAAATGAGGCAATTTAATTCGAATCTAGAAATTTTGGGAAATAATATGATAAATCTAGAAGCAAACTATTGAATCTACGAATGAATCCACAAATAACGAATTTAAGAAATTTGGGGAATATTGGAAGAGATTACGTAGAATTTAAAAATGATTTGTCGGACTTTGAAGCTTTGAAAATAATTAACTCGATGATAGACAATGATAAAAATAATTCCGGTCTATAAATTTAAAAAAATAATACGATAAATTCTAATGACAGATTTTGTCATTAGAGTTAGAATTTAGAAGCAAGCTAATGGATTTATGAATAATAAATTGTCTAAATCGCCGTCCCGATTAAAATCCTGCTTAATTTCGAAATAGAAAGTAAAGAAACGATATGACCAAACGAGATTTCTCGGTAAATAAATTAAATACCGTCCATTAACTGCTAGGTCTCCGGTAAATAGATAGAGCGCGGAAAGTATCGGTTGAGCAAAGTGAAATAAAGTCCCGGTGAAAAATGAAATTTAAACGTTCGGAAAGTTCGAGCCGGAAAGTTAAACTCGGAAAGTTGGCGAGACCTGACGCGAGAAAATTCGGAGATACGATCGATTTCTAAGTAATTCCACTTCCAACGACTACTTAGCCGCCCCTGCTTTGAAGTTAGAAACAGGCAGTACCTCATTGAAGATCCATCCTCTTATACCGAACTTAGGGGATTAGGAAAGTTATGAAGATCCTGAAATATGACGCCGCGGCCGAGATGCAGATAGGAGCGCCACTTTAGACTTGGAATTGAGAATGTTCTGCAACAATTCATCTTGCATACCTGAAGCCGAATGTATCAAGTTACCAGAATGAATACCCGAGTTACAACGACGTTAGTAAACGACGATTACCTTCCTTCCGTCCCGTTTTTCGCTTAACGCTTTGAGACACAGAACTTCAGAAAATAAAATAAACCCGCGTTGCGCGGAAATTTTTGTTGCGTTTTAAATTAAACAGAATTGATATATTTTTGTTATGTCTAAAGATATCGCGTAACATACAAAGATAAAAGAAATGATAATATGTAGCTATTGCAATATTTCGAGGTNATCAAGAGTCTTCTGTTGTAATATAGACTTAGATAAATTATATAATTTTATGGAATATAGCGAAAGAAAGGAATAAAATTCGTAATTGACATTACGAGAAAAATATACGAGATGGAGTATAGGACATTGTCAAGGATTATTCGATTATTATCCTGTTTTAAATGATCGTGGTTAAATCACGTACGTATATATACCAAAGTTAGACCAGCACTGAGGTCATCGCCAAAGATTATTGCCCTTCAAGTGGCGACGACTATTTTCACAGCACTAGTGGCAACGTGACGTCAAATTTACTCTCTATCGAGTATCACTAACAGTGGCATGACGTGTCACGTCAGTAGTCAGCCTGACGTATGCTTAGATCGAGGTATATTCTACTTGTATTGCAGAAACGCAGAATTAATCAACTCATCTCTATCGATACGGAGTCAATTTGACTTGGAGTCATCGCTCTTGACAGATTTCTATTGTTAGAGAATCAATTCGACATAAAGTCACAATCAATCTAACATATATACACGGTATTACATATCAATTTGGCATACGTCACCGTTTTAAATTCAACCAGTCTAAACAACATGCGAAAATACAACAAACATTTCAAAGAAGACCAATTTCGCAAAAGTCAAAGACGTGAAAAAAAAATTCCGAAAAACGCAAGAGGGTTTCTCGCTTTTTGGCCAATGGGAGTAGAAAGGATGAACGAAGTGGATGAGAGACGGGAGTAAAATTCGCCAACGTAGGTCAAGATTAAATTCAACAAATCCAAACGATATGCGAAAATAAAACAAACATTTCGAAGAGCACGAATTTGGCGAAAGTCAACGATGTGAAAAAAAAATTCCGAAAAACGCGAGAGGGTCTCTCGCTCTTTGGCCAATGGGAGTGGAGAGGATGGAAAAGGTGAACGAGAGACGGGAATAAAATTCGCGAACGTAGGTCAAGAATAGCTCGAGAGATCGGAAAAGGCAGACGTATCGGAGTAACGCCGAAAACGCGTTCGAACGGTTCGGAGTAATCTAAAAATGGAGGGAAGCACTCGGCCCCTCCGCGAGGATTGACTCTAAGGTGGCACGGAGGAAACGGGACGTCTCCGTGAACGTGGAAACAGGAAATATCGCGTGATTTATAAGCCTTGGGAGTAACCAACGACTACCTGCAACGTTCGTCATTCTGTCAATAGGACGGTGTCCTCCGGGCGGTAGTCCTGCATACGCAACTTCGTTAAAAGTCTCCTGTCACTTATTCGACTCTGTCAACTCTCGGGGCTAGCCCCCCGCAGAAAGTTTCTCGGCGAACTCGATTATTTCTCCGCGAAAAATAAACCCGCATTCAAATTATTTCTCGTTCCCGGGCTCTGGTTCGTGTTAAATCGATTTAACACCTCGTTCTATCCTCGTATTATGTCAGGCTGCGTCAGAAAAGTTGATTTTTATTCGTTTCGTAGCGTCGAAATGTCCGAGAGCTGGAAAGATTGAGAAAATTCATAGGGATAAAATTGTAAACGAATTATTCGTTTAGAAATATCTATTTTTGCTTGTGTCTATTTTAAAGGAGGATGTATAGAAATTTTGAGGAAGTGAATGTTTGAAAATTTCAGCAGATTTGATCAGATCTTCTCTGCTCCGAAGTAAAAATCTATTTCTATATTATTTCAAATAATGGAGAATTATTAATCCGGTTATTTTAATGTAAAAAATGTGCCATAACGGAATATTATATTTCCCTATTTCAAAGGAGGATGAAATCAGAAATATCGGGTTATTGAATTACTATTGAATTCGGTTAACAATAGAGATAAAATGCAGAAGAATATTCTATTATTCCCGCGTTGAAATAGAACGCATGAAAAATTCGTTCGATTCGGGGCGGATATTTCTAAATTAAAAATATCAGATTATCGAATATTTCATTCCACTCTGTTAATAAATGAGATTTAATACACGAAAATACATTATATTATACCTGCTGTTTTGAAATAGGATACGTTAAGAATTTATAGAAATGAACAATCGTAAATTAAAAATTTATTTGGCTAAAGAATAATCAGTTTCTCATATATTCAACTAGGGAGCTTGTGAATATTTATAAATAAAATGTGTCAAATTATAACACTTGGAAGATCTATAGATATATATAAAAAAACTCGTTGAAACGTTATAACAAAATATTCTATCGTTCTACCTTGCCTTTGAAATGAAATGCACAAATATTCACAAATCTACAATTTTCCACGAAAACCAAAATTCCCTCTTTATCACATATTTTCCAAAATTACAATACCATCATCTTCGTCAATAAAAATACTCGAAAACAACCAAGAAAATATTAAAATCCCAGCAGTGATACCGAACGTATCCAGAAGTCTGACCAAAACAGGTTTATTCCACTGAAAGTTCTTTTATATTTCCAATCAACCTACCGCACCTTTAATTCCATCTCGAATTATGAATTCCTACAAACTTTAAATAATATTTCAAACCTGACACAACGACAGAAAACAGTTTATGTGATCCTCTAGTAACCAACACATCTATATTTCCATTAGATTAACTCAAGGGTTACAAAACTAAACCCTTTCTTTAAAAAATTGCGAAAATAACACGGAACGCGTGGTAAGAAGAAAATTACAAAATTACATAAATAAAATTAGAAAGTAATTCGAGTACGTTCGAGTATATACGTATATCGCAGAAACTGATGATGGTGGCGCTAGTGAGTTAAGTGGGAAATCGTCTGAAGGCTTAACGAAGGTTAATAAAAATCCACGAAAATAGCCTGGTTGAATTCGACAGCGGGGACGAGTTAACAAGTGACAAAGTCGTTCTACCTTGAACCTTGGTCGGCTAAAACAACGAAAGAGCAGTGGACCGCCGTAGAGAGCGGAGACACGCAGACACGATAAAACGCCAATTAGCGTGCTCGAGAAACCGAGTCCCAATTCATCACTCGTCGATCTCGTTGAAATATCAACGCGCCGAAGGAATGCTCGCCGAGGCGGATTAATCTTCGCGCGGGAGGCGACGAGTTAATTAACGCGGGTTATAAATACGAAAGGCAATCTGCATTATGGTAATCGGTTCCTCGAGTTTCCTCGGAGCTCGCCACGACCGACGTCGCCTCGCCTCGCCTCTCTCGGGCTTGATCGCGATAATTTACACGGGATATTGGCGTGATCTAATTTTGGCCGCTGGCAGACGGCCGTGTCACGTTCGATTACGAGCTTGCGAGAGTACAGCTTGCGACCGACTCTGCAATTAACCATAAGCGAACACCGTTTCGCCTATTAATACGGTTAGGCTCGTTTTTAGAAGTTTTCTTACAATTTTAAGAGACCTAGAGTCTTCTCGGAAGAGGTGGAATGACAGCAACAGACTTTGAGATGGAACTGGCTTATGATACTCGAATTCTTAGGGATGACATTGGGACGATGATAAGATGATCGTGCAACAGATTGAAAATCGATCTTTCAGAATTTAAATTTGAAAATTTCTAAATTCGAAACGCGATCTTCTCGCACTTGCGAAATTTCAAACTCGGTATTTGAAAGTATATATAATACTATAAAATCCACCTAATTGTAAGACGAAGATAAATTAGTAGACGAGGATTTTCGCGAATTTGCCGTAACATTACGAAAACGGAAACCTATAAAATTCACTATACCAAACGCACCAACGCGATTTCGTCAAACTCTACAACTTTCATGGCAACAATTTACTAAACCCGCGAAACCTAACCCAAACCCACACGTCCNCAAACTCGGTATTTGAAAGTATATATAATACTATGAAACACCCGGCAACAATTCCGATAATTCGCGACCGCTAAAAATATTCATCTGGCAACCACTGGCATCGAGAAACGGTCTCTGTGAAACCAGCCTCATCCCTCTCGATCCTCCGGCTCGTTAACATCGACCGTAAATATGGCGGGCAAACAGGCGCGAAGTTTTCTCCCGGGGCGCGGGATCAATCAGCCGGGCTTACGCGATTTCTTGTTTCCACCTCAAAGAAGAGAGAGGGAGTAAAAGGGAGAGAGAGAGAGAGAGAGAAAGAGAGGAAGAGAAAACAGCCCAGGGCCGTTTCCTCGGCGTTCGTTTGCATCCGGGACGCAATTTCCATTTTTCAAAGGGGCCAACGCGGCCTAGGCCGATGGGAAGTTGACGAAACCAAATATGCGGCTCGCGCCGTTGCTTTGATCAGCTTCTTCTCCGACAGAGAGCACCGAATAACGCCGTCTCTGCCGCTTTTTCCATCCGGCATACCAATCTCCCGGTTAATGCACGTCGTCTCTGTTTATGCGCCCCTTCCGGTCTAACGCAGTTCCACCGACAAGACCTTTTTCTCGACGTGGAAATAATTAATATAACGCCTTGGCCGGCAACCGGAGCCAGTTTTTGTTCCCCGTAGAGTGGCTCAAGAAACGGCCGCTGTCGTGTTAATTGCACGCTCAAGCCCCGCGTTAATTCGACGCCGGTTATCCGGACCACTTTCTCGCCTAGGCTCGAATTAATTGGTACCGTGTTCCAGGGACCACTGGGCGTCCGGATATTTCGCCGCGAAACTCGCGTTCGGACCCTCGGATACCTACTCTAGTGTTTCTCGCGAATTCGCGGAATTTTGGGGAACTTATGAAAAATTATATTTAGGGGAATATGGGGAATTCGGGGAATTATGCGAAGATAGATAGCTTCGTGCTTTCGTCGACTAGTTAATTAGATGCAGCGTCAATGCAACGTTCGCCTTGGATTTGGGTTAAAATTGTAAAAAATTATATTTAGGAGAATTATGCGAGGATAGATAGTTTTGTGCTTTCGTCGACACCAATTCGTTAGAGTCGGTGTCGATGTAATGTTTGCTTGGATTTAAATTAGCTCTGCGAAAAATTATATTCAGAGGAATGTGAGGAATTTGGGGAATTCCAGGGAAGAACGACGAGTTTCGTAGTTTCACGTGTCGAGTTTGTTGAAACAGATGTACCGTTTTTATCTCGGGACATTGCGATTTGAGAATACGATTTAAGGAATACTCGTCATTGCGTTAATCCTTCCGCACCGACCCACACATCACTCGTTTCGAAACGTTATAAAACGAGAACCGGAAAAGATATCTGAACTCTGTTTTCACAGCTGTAAAGCGTAAGAACATAGCTGAGCGTCCATATATGACGTCAAATACGATAAAATTTGTAAGAATTAGTACGAATTTAGCAAGTTCCCGTAAATTTAGATTGGAATAAAAATCGCGAACGTAATTTCGAAAAAGAATATTTCATGGGTAATTTTTGGAAAGTGAAACTCGACGAACGACGAAGGCAAGGGTTGACAGGATGATTTGGAAAGAATGTCCCGGAATTTTCATATTAAATTCCTGCACAGGACGTCATCGCCGGGGTAATCCGCGGAAGCAAAGGAAATACGCGAAGATTTTTCGCCGGCGCGGTTGAAAAATGGCTGAATGTTTTAGCGGATAAAGAGGCACGGCGAAATAAGGAGCACTCGGGGCATGACAAACTGGCGTTACGAGCCGTGAACACGTTCTTCCGTGTCATCTTTGCAAATATCACTCCCACGGAGCCCTGACATTTCGCCAACGCGGAAATCCTTTTGAAATAAATAACTTCCGCGAAAGGGCGATGCCGCGGCGCCGGTATCCGTGCAAAACCGACAACAGGCTCAGACTTTCAAAGCGGATAATTGAAATAGAAATATCAAAACCCGTCTGGTAACCTGGCACCTCGTTCCATCGAGGAAATATGTCACGCTTCTCGCCGCGCCGGTATTCCGGAGCACCGATTATTCCCGAAAATTCGCCTGATTTTCTTTTTCCACAAACCGAAATTAAATCCAACGAAATTAATAAAAATTAATCTGAAATAAAATTTCTTATCCCCTATCGATATAAATATTCCGAATGGAAATTGTACCGTCTAAATTTCAGCACCTATTTTTAGTACTTCACGATTACAGTAACTCGAGTGAAAAATTTTATTCTTTATTCTCAATTCGTTTCTGTACGTAGAATCCTATCATCTGGGACACCTTTTATATCGAATAAAATAAGACAGGGTGCATAATAAATGAAACAAAACTTGAATATTCTAAAACAAAGTTCAATGATCCTTCGAATTTTAGAGAACTGCTAAAAGTCTATTATAAAATAGATTTATATTGCCCATTATAGATTACATGCCCATTTTGGACCCCATCTGGCACCACTGTTCGTTATCCACGAGAGTCATCTCGCAGTTAGCCCTAAATCCGCGTTTACACGAGATTACTTCATCCTAGGCTCGCCTAACCAGTCAAATAACCTCGCCGATAAAAATTTCGCAAAATTCGCGATCGTGTCGCTCGATAAAACCTACGTGTACGCTGATGTTAAGCGAAACGAATCTCGAGAAATCCCTAGGACAATCAACAGTTGACTCTCGAGACTGGAGATCGAGCGTGGGGCTTCGCGAGAGGAATAAACCAAAAGAGACCGGGAAAGGGGATTAGGGCGATGGTTTGACGAAATCCGCGCGATTTGTCGCGATTCGCGACGCCGAGGATCCAATGGGACGGCGCCTGGAGAGGAATCGGAAGGAACGACGGGGAAGAAAGAGGAAAGAACGCGAACGAGCGAGAGATAGAGACAGGAGGTTTAATAGGATCGAAATGGCCGTCGGTGTCCAGCCGGAAAATCCGAATTTATGAACCTCCGGAAGGATTTAATTTATTTAAATTTCCGACCGGCGAGCCCCGGCTTTAATCCTGATTTACCACATGGCTTTTCTTGTTGCGCCACGCACGCTCGCCGCGCGGCTTAAGCGGCCTGTTATCACGCGGCTGCTTATAAAGCGTGTTCCCGCGGCCGATAAGCGACCGTGAAACCGGCCCGGTAGTTTTAGTAATGGAGAACACAGCGGCTTCCGCTCCGATAGCCTCGCCATCGCCGCTAGGGAATTTCGTTCGGGGACAAAGAGTTTCCGGACGGCGCTAGTTTGATCGCGACCAGATCGAATGACTGATATTTTATTAGGATATAGTAGATGCTCATGAGAGTAGACTGTTATTTATTCTTGGGTGAGTTGTTTCTGAAGTTAATATTTCCACCAGTCTTCCGATTAAATCTAGGGAATATTTTAGAGGCTCAAAGGAGTTTCCAGGTGGCGCTAGTTTCATCTCGACCAAGTCGAATGACCGATATTGTTAGGAGCGTTGTTTATGGAATAAAGCTAGATCTAGCAGCTGTACGATGCGTGGAAGGGAAATTATTAAAGACTCGAGGGAGTTTCTAGGTAGCGCTAGTTTGTTGGAGTATAGAGAAATTGAGTTACAGATATTTTGTTTATATCTTAACTCGGAGCTGAGTTTTAATTACAAAACTTTGACTTGTCTCGTGTAATAAAATCGGGAAAAATAATCTGATTCTTCATTCTTCAACCGAGTACGCTAATTTTTGACTGTATTAGCTACGACAAAGATTGATAATCGACAGCCTAGAATTCGACAACCTACCCGATATATAGATAGATAGATAGATATTAAACAGTTTAGAGAGGGAAAGAATGGATCGGATGAGCTACGACAAAGATTGATAATCGACAGCCTAGAATTCGAAAACCTACCCGATATATAGATAGATAGATAGATATTAAACAGTTTAGAGAGGGAAAGAATGGGTCGGATGACGGAAACGGCGGTGCCCCAGCGTTGAATTCCGCTATCCGCAAACAATTGCCAAGAAGCGGTGGCAAGTTTGCCGACCCCCGAAATCAAGCCGAACGAAACAAAGCAAACTTGCCGTCTGAGAGAACAGTAACTTCCCACTTATCGTCGCAATTCCTACGCCAGACAAGTGCCAAGCGAACTTCCGGGGCACCTGTATCTCGAGAGACGCGAGACAACCGCGACTCGCGTGTTCCCTTTAAACAGCGCGCTTCCTCTGCAAGCCCCGATGAGGGAGAGTGCATCGCATTAATCACCGGGGAACGGCAGCGGACACAATGGAAACAGTCCGCGAAGTCCATCTAATCGGCCTCCTAATCTCCGTTTCGCCCCGGGTCAATCGATCAAAAAGCTCGCGGACACTCGCGGCGAAAGAGAGAAGGAAGAGGAAAAAGGAAGCGCGGTTTTATCGGGACTTTTCATTTGTTTCGTCGGCGAGATTAGGCGCGTCCGGAGTTTATTCGTATCTCCCGGCTAAGTAATTGGAAGGTCTCGCCCCGGGTGATTTATCACCGGCTCCTTGACGCAACGAAAGACGAAGGGTTAGAGATTGTTGCCAGGCCTGACCAATGATCGATCGTTTCGATAGGTGCGCCGGACGTGGCCCGTCCGTTGCCACGGATCCTGTGATTAAGCGATTTCCGCGAGAAAAACGAATCGGTACGCGATCTGCGTTTCCCGGATTTTCAAGCAGACCTCCGCTTCGGTTGCAGGTCAGAACGACATCAAGAAGCTGCGCAGGGAGAACGAGCAGCTGCGTAGAGAGATATGGAGCCTCAGGGACGAGTACGACAAACTCGAGGAGATACTGAAGAGGCAGAAGAGCCACGCGGAAAGCGAAGAATACGAGGTACTCCGAGGGCGAAGCGAGAGAGGGATGAATGATCGATGCGTCGATTTTCGGGATTTCGGCGGTTTGATTGATAACCGAAAGTTTGTTTCCGCCAGAGAGGCCTCCGAACATTCGAGAGATCGATGCGCCAGAGCTATCAGGCAAAACGAGTTCCCGAATTATCCCCCGAAATCGAGCGTCCTTCCAAATTATCTCCCAATTTTCGACATCGAGATTTCGAGGATTTCGTGTGTTTCAGGATCGCTCCGACGAGGATGACGGTCTGCGATCGGACTACTCGTTCGAGGAGGACGAGGACCTCAGCCAGGACGCGCAGGACGCCGCCAAGGAGACCAGCAAGTCCGAGCAATTAGAGAACGTCGAGAACCAGAAGATATCCACCGAGAAGATGAACAACAACAATCTGCACAGGCTGCACGTGGACTTCGACGACCTGTCGGTGGTCGACGAAGAGGAGGAGCCTAAGAGGGACAAAGAGAAGAAGGACCTCTCCTCGGAGGACGTGGCCAAAGCGAAAGAGGAGAGGAGTCCGCTGTCTATCCTAAAATCGAGGCAACTTCACGACAACATCCCCTTTTATCCCGGCGCGTACCAGTCACCCAACTGCCTAAACAGTCCTGCCTATTACAGCGAGTGCCCCTTCAAGTTTCCCAGCACGCTCAATCTCATGATGCCCGCCGACACGTCTGCGATGCTCGGTTCGCCGATCCCGAGTTTAACCGACCCGATCATAGACCCGATGACCGATCAGATATTACACGCGCCTCCCATAGGTTGGCAGAATAACGTCGTGGTGCCTCAGAAGCAGATGACCACGTTCACCGCGGCTGACGCCAATGGTTCCTCTGGAATTCATCAGAATCAAACGAAGCAACAGGCACCTGGACGAACGATCGGCAGTTTTCCTCAGCTTCCGAGCTTTTTGCAGAGAAAGAACGCTGGTATAAAACTGTCCAGCGACCTGTTCAACCCGACAGCGTTCGGAAAGACGTACCAGAACTCGGAGAAGGCTATAGTCGAAAACGGCTGGGGCATGCATGCCGATTTTTCCAGCAGACCCGCCAAGGATCCGACCGTGAATGGGAAACACACGGAATCCGAAGGCAGTCCTGTGTTGTCCGCGATGGAGAAGCCGAAACATTTCTTCGCGCCGTTGCCTTCGAAGGCTAGGAAGCCACAGGATGAACCTTCGCCGACGACCAGCCACTTTGGGACCGGGAATAGCTCCAGCAGTGGCAAGACTGGGTCCACGGTGGTCTCCAAGACTCATTTTGCTGCTTCAAAGGGATCAGCCGATGTCTACGTGAACGGAGCAATTCCGTACGAAGACGAGACGCAAAGTGGCAAGATAGAACAGAGAACGTTCTTAAGCACGGACAATTTGATCTCGGACGTGAAAAACGGAACGGGGAATCAGCTGACGAAGTCGATGTCCTGCCAAGACCTGTCCAGCAAGTCCCAAACGGCGAACGGCGAAGGGAAGCAGATGCTGACCCGAAGCGACAACACCTTGGACAACATATCGGACTCTAAACCATACAAGTCGCACCTGAACGTAACCCTGAAGACGCCTCGCGTAGAGGAGGCTGCCAGCCCTGACACCCCGGAGATCCCCAAGCTGCCCACGATAGACTACCGTCTCTTCAAGAACCCTTTCCTGCGAAACTTCGAGTCGTCTTACGCGAACCAGAACAACGTGACCAGGCCTCTGTCCGTTCAAGTGAACGACGACAACCTGTGTTATTATCCACCCCAACCAGAGGTGTCCACCTTCGGCAGAGGGATCCCATTCGTGGACAGGTACAGGCCGACCCAGTCGGACCAGAACCGTCTGCTGATCCCGTCTAACCAATTAATCAACGGAAAGGTGATATCCCCTACGAGCAAGCATCAGATCGAGGTGACGTCCTTCGAGAGACCCAGTCCGCACACTCTAATAGGCCCGACCACTCCGTACGAGTTCAACCCGGTGCGCAGGCTGAACGCCAATCCGTATCTGCACGGTCAGAACCTGTACCAGAACATCCCGTACCTGTCCAGGGGCGGCCTGTACCCGCAGAGGGGGATGATGTACTACGACAACCTGGCACTGAAGGTGCCGGCTCAGACGCAGACCTCCATCGACGGGGACTCCCATCACGAGGACGAGCACGCGTTCTCTCACGAGGAGAGCGCACCTAGCACACCCAGCGGACAAAGAAGGAAGAGGATGGTCAGATCGGAGAAGAGTAACGCGAAGGATCAGAAACCTGTGTCACCGGGTGCTCAGAGGAGGCTGAAGAAGCAGAGCAGCGTCACGTCGTCCGAGGTGCCCGAGTCTCCGGGAAAGGTGACTCGGAAAAGGTCCAGGAAGCTGAGCATCACAACGACGACCACGTCCGAGGGTCAGGAGGACAAGAACGAGAGCAGGTCCTCCTCGTCGGGCCAGGACTCGCCGAAGAAGGAGCAAATGAGGAGAGTGTCGCTGTACTTTAACGCGAAGAAGAGGCCTTCGCTGACCTCGGTGAGGACCGTGAGGAGCAGCAGCCTGGACATAGGCAGGGAGAAGGAGGCTATGGCGCTGAATTCGGAAAGGGAAAGGACTAATTCGGTTAGCAGCAGGGAGACCGGGACCGCCAAGGCGAGGAAAGCCAGCACCAGCAGTGGAAACGTGCCTTGGTGCGCCTGCTGGGGCAACGGCTGTGTTTAGGCACTTCGTAATTGGTTTTATCGCTGGCCCCGGCTCCGATCTAATTAAACCTTCCAGTTTTGTTTACCTTGCGGCATGCCGTATCAGCCTGTGGTACTCCGGTTTCTCGTTTTAATCGCGGAAGAGACACCGAGCCAATGTGCGGCTCAAAAGGTTCGCGGAATCATAGACCAGATCGCGTTCGAGAGCGAAATTTCGAAGTGGCGAATCGCGAGAGTAAGAATGTCAGAGACGTTTCAGACGTGTCAGATACAGAAGGATCCGCTGCTTCGAGAGCAGCGGTGGGAAATATCGAACAGAGAGCATGCTCCTTCTGGAACCGTATCGACCTTCAGCGTAACTCTAAGGCAACCGCTGCAGCCAATGGGGGAGGTCGTAAAACTAGCGCCGGCAGAACCAGGACACCATAAAACCCGTTGCCGTTCAGGTGACAGTTGCAACAGTGGTGGCACTTGCCAGGAATACGGGAGCACGGTCTGGCTTGAGGCGCGAGTGGATCGAATTACGGGATTAATATTTAACGAAGGACCAGACCGAGTCGGCCGAGCCAGACCCTGTCGATGATCGCAGCGATAAAAGTTCCGTGAACTGTGCCAGTGAAAACTCCTATAGCTATCTCTAATTTCCTAGAGGTTACTCTTATCGTTTATAGGAATAATTCAGATGAAACGAAGACTCGATTCAATACCAACAGACTAACTGTTTGGAACTGGAGCTTTGATGTTAAGTGTTAAGCTAAGCAACGATACGATAAGTCTGTGCATTTAATTAACGTTAAGAGCCTAGGAGACACGAGTCTCCGTTAAAAATGTAAATACGGTTTTAATTTACGTTGAAAAATACATCATCTTACGAGAGATGATGTTTTGCTAGGACACCGTCTACTTTTGCGAATCGAATACCAGAACTAAGTCGATCATAGTCGAATAGGAAGAATCGTGGTTGTAAATTTCACGTTTAATTTCCGAGAAATACTCGGAGATGAAGTTTTGCTAGGATACCGTTTACTTTTGCGAATCGTGTACTAGGACTAAGTCGATCATAGTAGAATAGAAAGAACCGTGGTTGAAAATTTCGCGTGAACAAATTTTTATCTATATTACAGTCAATTCCTGCAACGAGCTTTCTCGGGACAATGGCAATTCGAAGTCGAACGATCTCCGGCGGAAACTCCTCGCTATAAGAATCCTAGATAAAATTTTAACCGGATCAAGTAAGTCTGGAGCACTTCTGGTATCGTTCTCGGAAGAACGCTATTAAGAATTCTAACTACACTTCGTGTGCGTATAAGCCAGCGACTTTAAAGCGACATAACTTCGTTATCCTAAGGAATTTTAACGTGTAATTTTGTACGACTATTCCATTAAGATCGTACCTTCCAATAAACTCATTTCCATAACGCCGATTTCTTTCGTCTCTCGATTAACATTTAAGAAGATATTTCAAGACTCAACGAAAGAAAACCTTCGACACTACTTAAATATCTCTACTCTCTGTACTCCTATCGGAACACCGAGACTGTTATCCGACAATTCTACGGGAAATGTTAATCTTACCACGTTGATGTTCTTTTAAAAACGTAAATTAGCGTACAAGAAGTAGTTGGAATGGCTCGAGCTTCAAAAAGGTTTTGTCTCGTAAAAGTTTATTTCACGCATTGTCCTAAGGTCTTAAACGAATTGGGGTCAGCGTATCATTCGTGATCTCTCGCTAGGATATAGCTTAAGCGATGTTCACAGGATATTCGCGAGTGATAGAAGTAACAAAGACACGGAAGAATCTGTCACTTAGTCTAGGAACGAACGGAGAAGACGAAGGAAACGTTGCTCGTCGATTTCAGCCGCGGCTTTCAAGGAAGCACCGGGGCTGGGAAATTGCAGCGGACCCTCGTATTTTCGCCGAGTCATTCATCCCTCTCTATAATTCATCGAATTATCGATTATTCTACGCAACTTATTCCAAGAGCCCCATTTATTAATGGCTCGGAGGGGCAGGAGCGAGAGAGGGGGGCAGAGGAAACTTCAACCGCGGCCGGAGATAATTTCTTTCAGCGGAATACTCTTTGATTTTTCAATAAACGCGATTTTCGAGCCCGCGACGCCAATTCGCGTCTGCCAGAGGTTACACGTTACCAAGGGTTCGTTTAATTTCGTTTCTATCTGAACCTTTCTCTCTCTCTGCAGCTATCGAAACGAGATTTGATACAAAGTTTCGTCGAATTTTAAAACCGTGATCGTGCAGTTGCGAATTTAATCGAGAAGCAGGTCGAGAGCGTTAATTAAACGAATCCTGAAAGCGAATTTTCTCCTCGCGATTGTAATCGAGACACAGAAAGATAGAAGATTTATAAAAAATTAAAACCTTGGACGCGGCACGGTCCGTGGGGAATGACAGTGAACTTTTCGTTTACACGGTAGTACTTTAAGGGGATTGGCAATGTATTTTTAATTTGAGCTATGTGAGATCAGACGGCATCGAGATTGACCCTTCGCTAAAAGACAAAATAATTAAAAGCGTACCAACCGAGGGAAATTTTCAGAATTAAAAGACGCGTATAACAATGAAAAGATTGCGCTTTGAAGAATAAAAATATTTTCACGTATATTATGACATTCGTCCTCAAAGGATTAATCCAAGGATTGAACATCACGCTAATTTTACATGGCTTCCCTTATCACGCGTGTTAATTATTATTTACAACGAATATATTAGGTTGCTCGGGAAGTAAGTTTGTTTTTCCTAACAGAGGACCTAATTGTATTTTTTCACACCCAACTTCACACTTAAGCCGCATAAAAAGAAAAAAGAAAACGAAATGACTTTCAGAACAACTAATGTTATCGGGGATAAGAGGGGTTCTCTTTGCTGGAATTATGCGTTTCCAATAATCGTTGACCCCGGTATCGTAACATTCAACGTGTTAAATTCCACGGAAACGAACCTCGCGAGGCATCGGAGGCACATAACCGTGAAAATGGAGATCTCAGCCGGAGAGGGAATCGGCGCGGAAGCTGTAAACCCGTGGAATAAACAATCGAAATGGGAAAATGCTGGAAGAGCCCGATCAGAATGCTGGCACAAAAGGTGAAACGAGCGATGGACGACGGAAAAGATAGCCGAAGCTTCGACGACGAGGTCGCCGCGTATATTCGAGAAGGCGAAGGTCGACGGCACAATGGCGGCCGAAACAAAGGTTCCGGCGTGGAAACGCGCGCGAGGAAAGGCGCTGGCTGGTCGCGGGTGTCAACCGGAGAGAGAGAAAGAGAGAGAGAGGCGCAGACTGGCGCAATTAAAATGCAAATTATCTCTTTTCGCGCGGCCATCTTCCCAGAAGAGGCCGGCGCTCGCAACCCTGCGCCGTCACCGATTAACCCGCGACTAATTTACGACGACGCCCG
>NIJG01000029.1:2593213-2654142 GCA_002201625.1 Euglossa dilemma
GTTTTTTTCTCAATAGATAACCTATATGTATTTTTTCACAGCCAACTTCACACTCAAGCCGTATAATCGTTATATATTTTGACAGCTGATATAGTAAGGCTTGTTTGATAAAAATTTTGTTTGATTCTTTGCAATAGCTTTTGTTTGGTGCCCTATCAGAGATGGAATTTTCATTTTCATCAAAAGAAAACGAAATAACTTTCCGAAGAACCCAATAATTGGGCCTCGATACGTGTATCGAGCATGCTTCTTGGTACGCGAAAAATATTTTCCCGGAGTCTGTTTCGTGTTTAATATTTTTCATAGATCTAGAATAGTGTTGAGATCTAGGATCAAGATGTAATTTCGTCGGGATATAACTTTTTACGAGGTCAAGAATGCATCGGGTGTTGAGAATTATTGCGAATCAGGTCGGAATTATCGAAAACGCGAATAATCATATCTACTCTGGGACCTTTTAATTAGGTCTCGATACACGTATCGAGTAAACCTCTTCACGCGAAATAATTATTTTTCCGTAGTTGCTATCTTTAATAGATCCAGAATGGTTCCCAGGTACATGTATATCGTACTGTAATAACGGTGACATGAATTTTATGCGATATGCAAACACGAAAATTCAAATTCGCGTGTATCAAGTCAGGAGACCCGATGCCACGGGCTGCCATTGGTCCGTTGGCACTCTCGCCATTAGAATACCGTGTCTCTCGAGCGTGCGAGTGACTGTATCTACTCTGGGACCTAGCATATGCGGACAAGTGTCGCGTCATTACACAAATGCGACGTAGAACGAAGTTAATACGGTGGGAGACGGTCTATCGGAGGGGAATAAACGTCGTGTGACCCGTCAGATCCTCCGAATTAACGTACACCGCGTATTAAAGTCGAATATAGCGCGGTCCACGTGTATGGCCAGCAACTAGACTCTACGCGCGTGGCCATATATCCGAGAAACGCGTTTCACGTATCGAGCGATAAATTCGTCCCGTCCCTATCCGTAAAATCGAGCAATTAAACGTGAAAAATATAAAAAAATGACGAAGATAGACTCACGCAGTAAAGATTAATCAAACGCGATAATATAATACGAGAATATTCAAATTGAAAAATAAAGTTGAAGATTCATGGTGCATAAATGACAACATGGAATTCAATTACAAGGGAGAGAAGGGATTTTTAAAAACTCGCGTACACCCTGTAGCTATAGTCTATTTGAGGTAACAGACGAGTTTTCAAGGCAGATGGTGTAGCTGGTGGTCGGAGGTTGTTTGAATAATTGATACGATTATTGCGAAACAAGGATGTACATCGATGAGGTGGGGATCCGAGCAATTATTCAATGTCTGCGACGAAGGACGCGACTGAAGCGTAGGAAACGTAGACTTTGATCCTGATAGAAGAGGATTAGAGGGAAGTTTAACTGGGTTAGAGATTGGCTGGATGATGGAAGACAAGGTTGACGAACTTGTTCCCGGGCGTTCGAAGGGTTCAAGCACAGGCACTTTTGCAATTTGTTTGTTCCCTCGCGACTTTTCATTTCACTCGGAATAATTAGACCGGATGAAAGTTTGCCTGGGTGACAGGAGGCCAAGGCGACGAAGTTACATCGCGTTTCGCGAGGTTTCGACGGATTAATATAGAAAGTTCTGGAATTTGCTTCTTCGTTGCAAGATTTTGCTAACCTTTATTAAACGTGAAATTATTGTAGAAATCTTGTAGAATTTGAAATTACCCGAAATTATAATAATCGAACCGATTCTTTGATATTGATTAGAGACTTTATTTTCTACTTTAAACCTCGCGAGAAAATGAGAAATTTGACGTAAGAATATTTGATCACACTTCCAATCGCGTCCTCCAAATCTTGAAAATAAAATCCTCCAAATCTTGAAAATAAAATCCTCCAAATTCGTGGAACGTATCTTTCAGTAAACCGGTCTTATTTTCACAAAATGAAACTCCCCAAAAATTCCGCAGGTTCGTGGAACATATCAGCAAACCGGTCTTATTTTCACAAAATGAAACTCCCCAGAATTCTCCAGATTCGTGGAACGTATTTTTCAACAAACCGATCTCTTACTTACGACTCTAACCCATTCGGTGTTCGAGAAATTCCGAAAAATATGCTTTCAACCCCTACCTCTGAGGGTTTATTTCACTCATCTAACACAAACGATGACCGGTAGAAAGAAAAAATATTTTTCCATGAACTATCTATCGTGCAAATATCCAGAAAATTGGTTTACACGCGTCGAATACGGTCTCTCGTTAATTAAATAAAACTCCCATCCCTACTTCTCGTTTTTTCCCCATCGTTTTCGATTAATTTCCCCGTAAACCGGCCGCGAGATAAAGAGAAGAGCCGGAGCCATTGAAACTTACGACCACCGTGAATCCCTCAAATTTCACTGGGACGAAGGAATCGGCAAAGCGAACAAGACCTACGCCAACTGTTAATTACCGCCCGGCCGAAGATTTATAGTAATTGTGCAACAACCTCCTCGAGAGATACGTTTATCACGTCCACTACCAAACAGAGCTGGCTGTACTCGTCTGGGCCAGATATCGCGCAGATACAACGAAGATTATCGGATGGGAATACTATGCACTCGAGCCCATGAATTCCAATTAAAAGCCTATCGTAAGTATTTATAGGCCGAAGACGGGAACGATATCTGCTGTTACAATGGCCGTTAAGATAATCAGCTTTAATTACGCACCTCGTAAAGCCTTTATGAACGCTGGAGCGGACGTCGTGGCGCCGGGGTTTAAGCAAATCGTAGCCCAGAGAGGTATAGTTACCTGGAAGAAGAAAAATGGTTAGTGCCGTGCGTTTAAGTTCCTCGGATTTATGAATATCGGCGTGCAAACCCGACTTTCTTTCATGGGCCTGTCGAGCACACGGAATGGCCAGCTAAGCCTTCCGCTATTCCGACATTTTATTATCCCGATAATGGTTCCCCTTTTCGTTGCTTTAACGCGAAATTAGAGAGACGCACGTGAACCACGCGAGGACAACGTCCGCGGGAATGAGTTGTCGGAACGAGGCGGTTTTCCACATTGAAAATCCGCGAAAAATACACCGATTGGTTCAGTAGTCTAAAGGGATGATAATTTTCCCGAGCTCGTGAACGGGGATATTGTTCATTATAGTCCCGTGATCGGCTGCCGTTCGATGGTGCGTGCCAAGTTAATTACCGGGTCTATTTATGAACGAGAAATCGAGGAAATATTCGCTTCTTCATTTTCTACCTCGCGATCTGTGTTCGTTTTTCTTTTGTTTTTGTAAAAGAAATTCAAAAGGTTTTGTAGAAACTTACTCCAGTTGATTAAATTTGATTAAATATTAATTATTAGGTCGTTCGGAAAGCCATTTCGTTCTCTTTTTTTTATGCGGCTGTAGTGTGAAGTTGGCTGTGAAAAGATAAAATTAGAACCTCTGTTGGGAAAAAACGAAATGACTTTCCAAATAACCTAATAGTATTCATTTACATCGTAAGTGTTGTGGTATTACGATATCTGTTCAATATTTAATTCTAGACTCTCTAATCCTAGATCTCACAAAGATTCGCCTCATTTACAATTCAAAATTCTCTGAAAATTCATTGAAATTGGGCTACACGTCAAATACGATACTAAAATATTTGTGAGATTAGAAAAGGTTTCACTTTCTTGATTGCAAATGCTTCTAATACTTGTTCAGTCGCATTCCCTCGATCTAGCCCTCATGAACTTCACACTATTCCTCAACACCACGTTCTAGTCAAACACACCTATCTACACCTTCCAATGAACCAAACTTGCTCGGAATTTCGTCCAAAGTAGATCAAGTACCCACCTACAATACCAACAAAGGCTTCAGCCAATCTACGTGAACCATAAGTACCAGGTTGAAACTTCATGAATATCCATGCTCACCATTAATTTCTCGTTTATTTCTCATTTGATACCTCTCTACACCTAATAAGAAACGAAATTTGCTTGAACCTTCGTTCAAAGTAGACTAAACACCCACCATTATCTACAATATCACAAAAAGCTTTAGCCAATCTACGCGTAGCATAAGTACTAGGTCTAAATCTCATGAATATCCATACTCTCCAATAATTCCTCGTTTATTTCTCATTTAATACCTCTCTACATCTAATAAGAAAGGAAATTTCAACGAAGCTTCGCTTAAAGTAGAATAATTACTCACCATCACCTAGAATATCACAAAAAGCTTTAGCCAATCTACGTGTACCCCAAGTTTCTGGTCCAAATCTCATGAATATCCATACTATCTAATAATTCCCAGTTTATTCCTCGTTTGATACCTCTCTACATCTAATATGAAACCAAACTTATCTGAAAATTCACTTAAAGCTAACTAAATACCCATCGCGATCTAAAATATCAACAAACGCTTCAGCCAATGTACGTGTACCCTAAGTACTAGGTTCAAACCTCATGATGATCCGTACTCTTCGTTAATTTTTTGTTTATTCCTCGTTTGATACCTCTCTATATCTAATAAAATATCAAATTCGCTTAAAAATTCGCCTAAAGCAGACCAAATACCTATCACTATTCAGAATATCAAGAAACTCTTCAGCCAATCTACGTGCACCCTAAATAACAGGTTCAAACCTCATAATGATTCATACTCTCCATTAATTCCTCGTTTATTCTTCATTCTACACCTCTCTGCACCTAATAAGACACGAAACTGGCATGAAAATTCACCTAAAGCAGTCGAAACATCCATCACGATCTAGAATATCAACGAACGCTTCAGCCAATCTACCCTAAGTTCCTATGAGCTCGAAAGCTCATAACCATCCATGCTCTCCATTAATTCCTCGTGATGTGCTCATTGGCACGCCTGCCTGCGCCGAATCAAGAAGTAAACTCGGGAAAAACTGAAAGTTCTCGCGCAGGTGACCGGAATGGGAAGCAAGACCGGCCTGACTCGCTCATCCTCGGACAATTACCAGGCAACCCGTGACATCCGGAAGTTGGCTTAAAAAGCTGATAATCCAATCTAAGTTGTTGCCCGTGGGAACGGGCGAAGACCTAAAGGAAGAAAGTTCATTGGCAAAGCCCGGGAGCATGCAGTGGCATCGAGTCGCTAAGCGGAATTCCCAGCCGGCGTTTGAGTGTCCGGCCGCGGCGATATAACGCGGCAACGTAATAAAGCTAGCAGTCTGGCCCGTCGAAATTGGGCGGACCACGTACCATCCAGCGAAAGAGTAATGAAACTGCCGCAAGTGTAATACCGTTATACCAGCGGACGCGAAAACAACGCGGCGCGAATTCCGCCCGGCCTAGCCAGCCTTCGAAATTTCTTCAACGAGAAACTTCCCGCCGTTTCTCCTCCTTCTCATCCTACGTTCGACCTGCACACACTCTGCGCGAATATCTCTCTTTGCCCCGGTAATTTCTGTTGCGAGAACGGCAAAAGGATAACCTTCCAGGGATATTCACAGAAAGAGGTATTAACGCGATAAATTCGAAAATATTGTAGGAATGGAATGGGACGGGTTCTTGAATTAACCCTTTGCACTCGACGATTTTTTAGCTACAGAAGAGTAGAAATTTACAGATTTTCTGCTATAAAACTGATGTTATTTTCTTGAGTGGTAAATAAAGAACCGGAAAATAATTAACGCGCAAAATGATTTGATTTCGATATCTTGCATGTTGTTACATTATCTTAAATTTCATATATTAATTAATACGAATCTTCAAAATTTCATGGTGACTGACAGTCGCCTCTCAAGTGCAAAGGGTTAATATTAACCCTTAAGAGTTGGTGGGGATCCAGGACGAATGTAGGTGGTTTATGATAGAGACGAATGCTGTTAAGCCCTGAAACGGCATTTTTGTTCTGTAATTGAGGAATTATACCCCAGGTAAAGACACGATGGCACGGAAACTTTGTACCATCGACAAATAAATGGAGTTCGAAGTGAGAGCAATAGAGTTACTGTACAAACCAATTATGACTCCCTATAAAAGGACTAGAAGTTGTAAGAACGAAACAGAATCAGGACAACTCTTGGAATATACACACACAAGGAAACATAATCTCGTATACACCACACGCTCCTTTAAGGAAAGACGTTGTTTAACATTATACAAAATAAAGAATACAGTCCACTTTAGAATTACCTAGAATTCGACCTAGTGTGAAGATATACACCAGCAACGAGTGAAAGTTTAGGGATGCGAGCCGAATGTCTCAAGTACTTGACAATGCATGAGAAATGAGAAGGAAAGCCTGTGTATGAAAGAAGATAGAAATAAAATAATTCTATGCCTTAGTTTGCATACGATTTCTAATTTACCGTTTTAAAAATCTCGCCCACTTTATGAGAGAAAGTCTTCGAATTCCTATTTTTCTCTAACGAAAAGATCGTCCAGTGCAAAGGATTAAATAGGAGTGTAAGGACGAAGGCTAGTTCAGTTTTTTAAATCAGTATATTCAGTCGAGAGTAGTCGGTCGTCAATGTCAGTCTGCAAAGTATATGTTAAGCGTCTAGTTATTTTAAATACACCATTTTTGTTATTACAGAGTCTCCGTGAATTTCCGAGAATCACATAACAATTCCTACGTATATAACCCAACGTACGAAAGAAGATAGAATGAAAGGTTTAAATTTAAAAGGACGAAAGCCAGTGCAGTTAGAGTTCAGTTTTAAAACAGTATTTTGTACTCGATCGTCAGTGTAAGTGTCGAAGTATAAGTCTAGTTATTATTTAAATAAACCATTTTTGTTATTAAAAAAGTCTTCCTTCCATCAATCACCTAACAATTCTTGCAATATAGTATCGAAATGATTAATCGACTCTCTTTCTCTTTCTCTCACTCTCCCTTTCTCTTTGTCGCATTACCACTGTTCCGTGACGAGTGTTTCTTCTAGAATATTGTTTGAAATATCATTTACTCAAGGATATAGGGACTCTCGCTGATTATATTTGCATATACCAGGTAGACTTCGCAATTACGGACAAAGGAACCTCATACTCGCTCCGCGATTTCGACATCGTGTTCTGTCTTTTTAATCCCGTTTCCTTCGTTTCTCTCCGCGCTACTTTTTTTACTCGCGGTGGAAATTCGCCCGCGAGACGGAAGTTTCCGTCGGTGATTCTGGTTTTCCGCAGGAGTTATCGGAAATAGCTCGGGCCGCGAGGCGATGTTCCGAATAAATTTCTTTCGGCCGCGATTCTCGCGAGATTCCGCCGGGATCTTCCGGGAATATAAGATTCCGATGAAAGAATCCTCTGTGATGGTAACGACGGAATTTTCCCGCGGAGAAGGTGTTCTCGGCAGCCCGGGGAAACAATTTTTCATCCTTTGTTCGACAGTTCGCCGAGCTCCGAGTGTTTAGGTGTTCACCGGATAGTCACGATTAATATTTACAGCTGTGCCCGGTTTCGCGTCCGTGTCCGGACCGTTATCCGGGCGGATGATTTCTGAGAATTCCGAGAGAGGATTACGTCGAGAGAGACGATCGGTAAGAAACGTGTGGCAGCAATGAAAAATTTATATCGATCTCGTAAGATTCGAAGAAAACTGGAAGCTGTAAATTAGGCGAGCAGAGATTCGGATGTTTATGGCAGAAATACTATAATTCGTGTTCTAAATTACGCAAAAATGTTTTAATCGAACACCAGTGCTGGAGGTATCCCGATGGAAACGGTAAAAAAATTCGATTCCTATTTTGTACTTTTTAAAAAGAAATACATATACACCAGAATTAATTTGGTGTCATAATTAACGAGATCCATTGTTCCGTTAAATTTCATATTTTTTGAGTAAAATTTAGCATGGTCTGAATCACTGATTTCCAAACTTTCGTGAAATATCCCAATGTTTTTGTTATTCTATTTTTCAAAGCTTGTACTCCTTTTCCATTCACCATTGATGGGTTCATCGTTAAAACACAGAATTTTGCCGTCGACAGATTCGAAATAGATATTTGTTTTAATTATATCAAATACATACGCATAGATACGAGAACAATAACACAATCAGTAACCAAAAGAAATTCCAATTACCGAAAAACAGAAATAAAAATATGCGTACACGAAAATCAGTACCGTGCGCTCTACGAATTGCAATTACAGGAGAAAAATCAACTCGATTTTCCCACAATGAAAATCCCCTTTTTCATTTTCCTGCTCGCTCGTCTCCTCGCCGGGAACGTATCGAAAACTAATTAAAATCGAATTCGAGCGATTAAACGGGAGCGCGAACCGTGGGCCGATTCGAGCGGAATAATAGCCGGGGCAGGTAATTAAAAATTCGTGGAAACGAGTTTGCAACCTCGGTTTCTCGAAAAGCATCGCTCGGACGACGGGTTTCGGGTCTTGGCCTATTAAATAATTCGGCGAACCGATCAAAAACACGTCGGAACTGGAGCATGCCGGGCCACGGCCAAGGCACAAACGGTTCATTTACGCGAAACATCCAATATCCTGTTATGAGCACACGTATTGTGCCCCCGGAGCCGGTTCTCCCGGAACTCCGCGCGTTTTTGCAATCGCTCCTTCGTCGCGCAAATATTTGCGAATTGCGCTGGCATGCGAAACGAGCTGCACCACCGATGGATGAACCCTGAACAAACGACGCACTGTCGGCGTATCAGATTCGTTTATTTTTTTCCCCTTTTTCCCCCCACTTTTTCATTTATTTCTCTGTTTTCCCGGCGTGTTTGCTCGGCAGTGGGGGCACTGGCATTACCGATTGTAATTTTCCGACCCGGGGGGTTCCACGGTATGATTTCGGAATGAGACAGACCAGAGGGGGGCACAAGGTGGAGTTCAAGAGTGAAATTGTAGATTTTCTATTGGTTAACCCTTTGGGGAAGAATGTCATAATGCACGTGGAAGATTTTTCATTTTTCAGAATGAAAGCTGCATGGAATACAGCGAAAAATAATTTTAGCATTGTCATCAATGGAGAAATTATTTTTTAATTCGCAGAACTTCCCTCGATTTGTTATACCGAATGTATCGTTAACTACGTTTCTCACCTGCAAAGGGTTATTTTTTGTTTTAATGTCGAGCAGGTACATTAGCAATTTGCATTAAAATTTCACTAGTGTGGTTTGGATCAAAGGAAATAAATATAATGGATGTTTATTTTTTAATCTTCTAACCATGTGAAATTGTAGATGGAACAATTTGATTATTACTTCCTCTCCTTTATTTTCTACCGATTGTAATTCTGTAATTGACTTGACAATAGAGTAGAGAAGAATTTTCTTTTCTACGTTAAACTCGGATATCCTGTAGATACCTGCCGCGAATCGCACAAAGCGGTCACATCCGTATCTATCGAATAAAGCCCGTTGGCATCGTTATCAGATCTCAGTTTCGAGATCAAAGAGCAAGAGGAAAATAATTTTTCTGCTCACGAACAGAGAGAATTCCGGGTCACGCGGGGTTAATCAATTTCCGTCACACGGCACACTTTAGACGGCGAAAATCTCGCAGTTTACCAGAGGAAACGCAATTTCCTCGGAGGCCAGCGCGACACACGTTGCAACTCGATCGGCTAGAAAGACGTCTCCTCGTGCTTTCGACTTTTATCGCGAACGCCACTTTCTAAGTTTCGAATTTCCTGCGATCCGACCGGTGCCGAGTCGAAAAGGGGTGGAAACTGGCAGCTTCAGCACGAAAGTAAACGGATCCTTCGCGAGGAATCGAAAAAAGTTCCGAAATTCCGAGACACGTCGAGGAACGGAACCTCCGTGTCATCTGAAAAGTTAATCGCCACTGTCACGGGAATTTCGCAACGCAATTTTTAACCGTGAAGAACGATTCGGCGGGATGGGACTATTTTTTTCCTCGAGAACGGACGAAAACTTTTTACGACCGGTCGTTTACATTTTTATTGGAATCAGTGCTGGAGAGAGCTGCACCAAGTGGTGGACTAAAAAATTAATTGGAAAAATACGTAATTGGAATTGAAGAATATTTTTTATAGAGTATTTAAAGAACATTTTTTAAAATGGGGTATTATATACACAGTCTACTTATTTTCAATGCATATAAAAGATGGAAAAAGGTAAAAATGCAGTTCAAGCAATGCGAAAATTATGCGATGCGTGTGGAGAAGATGTATCAAGATGTATCAATTTCGATGCTGAAGAAGCACCACGTTCTTAAAGCCGATGAAGACAAAATAAAGGCATTAATAGATGCAAACCGTTAAATAACAACTCGTGAGATTGCCGAGAGGTTAAATGATCGCGTGAAACGTCACTCTAAAAAAATCGTGTTTCATTTTCACCCAGAAAAACGAAATGACTTTCCGAACAACCCGATAACTGTATTACTAACAGACAGAAAAAATCGAGTTGGTAAACACGAAGACGAAGGAAGTGGTCACGTTAAATGTGCCACCCTGTATGCACAGGGTGTGGCACGTAACTGTCGCCACGGTTTCTGAGGTGCTTCCGAAAAATATTTCATTGAAATACAAAAGATTCTAAAATTTATTATTTTTGGACGAGAAGTCACGATCACCATAATTCCTTTAAATGACACCTTGTATTTTTGACTTCGTACCGTTATTCCTAACGAAAATACGAGTTCGATAACCTGCTATATCATTATCGTCTGACGATCCTGATATCAGAAAATAAAGTTTGATTATAGAATATATTAATTTTTCAAACCTCCTTTCCCTACGCCATTATAATTTTAAATTAAGCAGAAAAACTAAATAATCAATTCGATTCCAATAAATTAACTCCACTAAAGAAAATATAATTTCTGCTTCGATAAATACCAATCTCGATATTTTCAAAAAGAAAAACACTCTAAACACCCAGAAAGAATAATTTCTCGAATCATCACGAACACATATTTCTGTTCCTATAATTTCCAAATTTCCGTGCGAAAAGGATTTCCGATTTTTGCAAATCTCGATTGCGTAAATCGCGAGACTAAAAGGAATAATCGTATCGATATTACTCTCGGAGAGCCTGGCGTTAATCATATATATTTCTCGAGCCATCAGCGAACGGCGGCCATTATGCAGACACGAACTCCATAATGAATTCATCCGACTCTCTAATGTACTCACGTAAACGCAGAAATGTGTACACTTAGCGGGGCTGGCGAGACACGAATGCAGTGGCAGAAGACGTTCTCCCGTGTCTAATTTTGTTCGGTGGAAGCCGTGTTGCTAAAAGAGTATCGAACCGCTTAAAAGTACGCCGGAAATGGGAATTCCTTTCCTGCGCAACGCTAATGGACACGGCCCACGTACGATTCTCTCTCGTCGACGCTTTGTCCATCTTCATTCTCCAAACTACTTAACCGACGCTGGAATATCCAGCCGGCCGACGCTTCGTTAATATTTAGATTGCTTTATCGAATCCGCCGCGGATATTTTCAGCAGCGAAAATTTCGGCAGTCGCTCGAAAAGCGACGGAAGCTCGAATGCCTTATCAATCCGCGACAATTTTAATCGTTCCATTCGAGTCTTGATATTTCCGAAATAATCCAGCAATTCAACAGGAGTGACAGCGATCACGGAAATATTCTAACTCGAAATTGTTTAATATCAACGCGATAGAAGTAACTTAATTAAAAGCGACCGATACTGAATTTAATAATTATTATTTTTCTTTGAATATCCCTCGGGCGTTCTGACAGAAGTGTCGAAAGGAATTACGTACTTGGGATCCACGTTTGATTTATTTAGTTTACAGTCGAAGACAAATTTGCTATTGTAATGAACAAACACGGTGTATGCTTCCAAGTATACCTTGAGTAAACGCTACAGCTGGTGTTTGTCTGTGTCGGTAACCGATGGAGGTATAATACGTCGATGCCGAAGTTTCGGGACAGCCAACTATACCTATAATAAGAATAGCATTGTCTGAAGGAGACGCAAATACGCTTAAAACGATATTCGAAACGGAAGGTCGACCATGGATCTTTCAATCGACCGTTGAATTTTAATTCTATAATTAATTAATTCTAAAAATTCTTTCTATAAGTTTCTTTCTGTCAAGTTAATGAATTCACTCCGATTCTGCTTTAAATGTAACACGTTAGAAAAATGCAGAAAGTCCAGAAGCATACGAACCGACAGCGTTCTCCGACGCCGTGAATGAAACCTACGTAGACTCGCGGAAAAAAAAGCAGAGATGTCACCGAATGCAAGGAGAGATCGAGTGGTGGGAACCGTAGCGAACCTCCTAAACACCCTGTAATTACCACAAACACGACACCATCTCCAAACTTTCCACGCAATTACCTACGCCAGGCTCGCGATCCCGGCGCCGAAACAAGCGAGCGGAATCGCGTCTTACGAATTCCCCAGGCGTCTACAATTCTCTCGGCACCGTCGTCTAATCACGGGAAGCCAGCTTGCAAATCGTTCAACCGTTGCCTACACGCTGTCTCCTCTGCCTTGTGTCCAGGGCGAGAAAAGAAGCGGCAGCGGACCGATCGGAATCTCCGCGGTTATCGTATCAAATGCATAAATCTCCGCTTTATTGCTGTTATATGCAAAGCAGCATGCGAATCCACGGGAACCACGCAGCCAGCGGAACCTAAGAATAATGCATTCCTTCGTAGATCGATGCTGGCTCGTCTCATTCTATGTTTATACGCGACCGAGACTCGGGCGAACGAGGAGAAGAAGAAGAAGAGAGAGGGAGGTCGGAGAGAGTGAAATAGAGGGGAAAAAAAGGACGACACGATAGCGATCGGTGTGGACTTATTTAATTTGGGGACCGGTCGGCCTCCCGAGTTGTTTGCAGAACGATCGTTAACGCTGATTTATACGCTCATTCATTTCCACGATGAACCCCGCTTACTCGCTCGCGCCATCTACCTCGCGCCGCGTGCATCCGCAAAAATATACGAGTTTCGGGGACAAGTGTTCGACGCGAGCGTGAAACGGGCCTGGCCCTGCTAATAAGGGTTCCTAAAGGATTGGTCTGGCCTTCGCCGGGCTGGATAGACGTGTTTATGCGAGAAATATGATGCGAACCGCCGTGTCGATTAGCGGCTGGCTCCAATACGGGTTATGGGGTGATCCAGGGTGAACTGGCAACTCGGATTTATGGACAGTTGTTAGTTGTATTCGTGGGAGTTTTCCAAACTCTCTTAACTTATTTTCAACCTGCGTTCTTATTCATTCCGAGACAATAATATTGATGGATATAAATGGGTGAAAGATACTTCTCCGATAGAGGTTCTATTGGAAATTCCTGGGAATTCTCCAATTATACCAGGAGAATATTTCTAAATTAGATAGATAGGATAGTGACAAACGTGGTACTACCTTTGCACTCGGCGATGTGTTACAGAAAAATAGTAATTCGAAGACTTTCTGCCATAAAGTTGACAATTACTTTACTTCTACATTCTATACATCGATGGGAAATTTAAAATTCGATAAATTAATTAACAACGATCTTCAGAATCTGATTAAATAGCGATTGAGAGTTACCTCTCGGGACGAATATCGTAATATACGTGAAAGTTTTTTAATTTTTCAGAATGAAAGCTGCACGAAATATAGCGAAGAATAATTTTAACATTGTCTCCGATATCGTACGTATTTTTTAATTCGCAGAATTTCCCTCGATATGTTATTTTTTATCGTTTAGCGTACACCGAATTTATCGTTACCTTTGTTTCTCGTCCGCAAAGAGTTAATGTAATAAATTAATAAGAATAAGAACTCTTAGGTTCCGCCAGCAAGGTCCTTGTACCCTATATCATGACGTCAGCCCATGCGTCATCCTAGTTTCTAAGAACCCTTCGACTTATCGCTTTTCCTCGAAGCGAAATAGAGCCCAATGGCGCCATCGAAATAGAGATTCGTCTTACGCAAAAATATTCGAACGTATAGCACGGTGTATTTCGTCGTAAACGATGAAGGGAATAGTCCTGGAAAAATGATCGTTGCCGGTTAGGAACGACGAGGATTAGGGTAACACGATAGGGACGTACCCTGGATCAAGGATTTTGTATGGAGTTTTACTCTGTGACGGTTCCAGGCCAAGAACACCGGAAATTCTAATTAGGACTTAGAGGGGACTTGGAGCCTCTTCCTGCTACTCTAGGCAACCTACGGAAACGTCAGGATTCAGACAGACCTGGATTATAGAGTTAAGAACATCAAACTTCGGGAAACCTAGTTGCGCCACCAACTATTCGAACAGGGAAATTAGACTCTATTTCTTGCACGAGATTAGTTTTAGAGTCGAAATTCGCCGGGCGTGTCGGGTCTGATACTCGAAGATTTTCTCTCATCTGCAATTTTAATTCCATGCAAAGAATTCGAGTTCGTGCAGAATCGGACGAAAATTTTTTTTAGAAGAAGCCTCTAAAAATCCTGCTATATCAAGCTCTGTTAAATCAAAGAATTCACTGCAATTCTACTTGACCAATTTAATCAGGAAATATTCAAATTTGGCCCAAAATTCTCGTACCGAGTCATGATAGATCGAGTATATACTAAATAATTAAAAATAACAAATCGAGGGAAATTTTGTGAATTAAAAGATACGTTGTTTTCATTCGTCCCCAAAGAGTTAACCTTGGCACAGCTCCCTTTTAAACGTTTTATTTTAAATTTTCTTCGACTAAAAAACAGGGCAATATAAATAATTATTTACACTACTGTCGTACTTTGCAATTTCCAAACGTATAATATCTCTTGAAATAAAAACTGACGTTGAATCACACTCGACACGGGACAGCAAACATAAAGGAAGACAAAAAATTCCAAAACCTTCAACAATAAGACATAAAAACTGTGACACCTGTGCTCCAGCTCGCAAGCTTAACTACTTAATCTTGAAGAAAGGAATCACACTCGAAATTGGAGTGCAAACAAAAAAGAAGTCAAAAAAATTCCCAAATCTTCAAGAATAAGACATAAAAACTGTGACACCTATGGCCCATCTCGCAATCTTAACTATTTAATCCCGGCTACCTTAATCCTGACAACCCAATTCAAAAATTAAACATCGAATCGAGCCGTAAGCTATATATTCACGAAGAATCTCATTGGCCGAGACGCGAGATCATCGAACCTGTGTATAAGACTGCTCTCACGCTAATTCCCGTGGCGGTTGGATATTCACGGAACGGAGCGTCGGGACGCAGGCGAAAATTAGGTGTAACGAAGCAGCATGAGGTCGACGGGCAAGGACGCGGCGCGAAGGACGAGAAGAAAGGAAAAAGGAAGGTTCGGAAACGTCGATGGGGGACGCGGGGGCGGACACAGAGAAATAAGATACACGATATACCGGGATAAAAGGGAGTAGCTGGGCTGTAACGAGTCGTCTATCGGCTTGCCTCCAATTTCCCCGGCGTTCGCGACGAAAACTTCCGACTTTACGATTCGATAAATTCCGGCAAGTTTTTCCAGCAAACGGAAGTGGACTTCATAATCTTGCCTCGGCTCTTAAACTTTCCGTTCCGAAGCTTTCTGCCGCGATTGTAGGCGCTCCGGCTGCCGGAGTTCCGCTTCGGGAACGGGCGAGTTTCCTCGCGGAGGATACGTCGGATTCCCCGACCAGCCAACCTTTTATTGCCACTCGCTTTTTTCGCCTGCTAAGTTTGTTTATTGCCCGGCTTTACGATCGTGCTTCGCGCCAGAGGTGTGACGAGTATGGGGTTTATGTACGGGGGTGGTCTTGCTTCGAAGGAGCAGCGACGTGTTCCCATGGAATTAACAGTAGAGTTACCGACCTGCAATGAGCAGCGTGAATGTAATTGAACGTACGGACAAGACGAATAATTAGAAACTATTGGGTTGTTCGGAAAGTAATTCCGTTTTTTCTCAGCAGATGACGTAATTGTATTTTTTCCCAGCCAACCTCACGCTCAAGCCACATAATCGTTATATATTTTAACAGCTGATGTAGCGAGGTTTGTTTGTTAAAAATTTTGTTATATTCTTTGCAATAGTTTTTGTTTGGTGTCCTATAAAAGATGGAAAATCGAAAGCGGCATTTTTGGCATATTTTACTCTTTCAATGTCGAAAACGTAAAAATGCAGGTCAAGCAAGGCGAAAATTATGTAACGTGTATGGAGAAGATGTGTTGACTGAACGACAATGTCAAAATTGATTCGTAGAAATTAACTTTAAAAAGTTTACGCTTTAAAAAGTAACAACATTTCCACGTATATTGTGATATTCGTCCCCAAAGAGTCGAGTTTCACAGAGTCTTTCGTGAGAGTGTGTATTCAAGAATAATAAACACTTAATCTAGACAGAAAGACTTCGGTGAAAATAATCGGCAAAGTTACAGAGACACATCTAAATCACTATTTTTCTAGCTAGTCCTCGACGAAATAAATAAACAACATCTCCTCTGCGTGCAACGAAAACCTTCTAATAGATTACTCTACTATCAATCACGGGCCACTCTGTAACCCACTCGAAATTGTTCTTAGAACAGCGAAAGAATTGTGAGAATGTAAAATAAATACTACTCACTAAACACTCGTTCGGAAACCGTCGAAGCTTAGCGAAGATGGGGCGTGGCACGTTCAACAGGAAAATCACTCACACTTCGGAGTGGTTTCGTCCTAACGCGACGAAGAATAACACGCAACTGAGACAGAAGGACATCGACGAAAATTGACCGCGAACCTGATCCGTATAGTTTACGTTCAGCTCATCTACAAACCACGCCTCTCCTTCGTCGTACTGATACGATCCCAGGAAAAATCTAAAACATTCTTGTACTACTACACATTAACAAGTAGTTTCATTCTTAGTATCATTATCAACCAAAGAAACTAGCAAAGCTATGTAATTCTGCTTAGGATGTTGTATAGGAATTGTTAAATTGTAAAATATATAAATTTAAAAAATCATTTTCAGTTAATCGATCTATCTATTTACACAAAAAGTAAATACACAAAAAGCGGCCGTAAACCTAGAGTGTCAAGAAAGGAAATATACCTCATAGAAATCCTTAGGACCCAGTTCCTTTTCTCTCGCTGAACCCAAAAAATTGTCTTCGAAATTTCCCTAATTTACGAGAGAAAAAAAAGAAGAAGAAGAAAAATTCCATCTGCCATAACGGTGTATCTTAAACACGAGCCACGATATAACCCGGTGCGTCTGTTTCCCGGAGCGAAGCCAGCCCTTGAACCGAGCCAATCTCGCACGATCAGCCATCCGCCTGCGGTTTAACACCGATTCCCGTGCTGCTGGCAGCGATTAGCATGAAAACAGCCAGAAGCCCGTGCAACGTCGTGTCACGGTGTATCCGCGACAATGAACGCCGATTAATAATGCAAAGGAGACCGGGGCCGGGTTGTAACTGGTCGCGCAAGTTCGAGGCCGCCGGTCGTTCCAAGTCTGCGTGCACGCGACAGGATTAATTCGATTGGCCGGCAATGCGCGGCTGCGAATTTATCGAAGAACCGAGGCCGCGGCATCGGCACGATTAATTTAATTCGACGTTTCGCGAGCTCGCCAGCCTCCGAGTCCGCGATTTAATTACCGTCTGGCAATAACTTCGCCGCGGGAGCCGCGACAGACCCACCCCACTTCCACCCTCTCCCACCCTCTTCCACCTTCCACCCGTCTCTCGTCGGCCTTCTGATTTTTTTCCCACCGACAGCCGACGTTAAATTGGAATTCTGGCTTTCGAATCGCTCCATGGATACCTGGGGGTCACGCGGATTTGTTTCACGCGGAATTTTGCTCCAGGTGGATCTTGCCGGGGGTTTTTTGGAAACGGCGCTGTCGTAAATTCTCCTCCCTTGATTTAATACCGGTTCTACCGCGATGGTGCAGCGTCAGGGGTGGAGACGTAATATTTGAGTAACTGATCGGTGTAGTTAGTCGATACTAGTAAATATCCAGTGGTAATAATAGTATACAGGAGGAATATTAGCATTGTGTGCAACTCGACGCAAAGGAAAACACGGACTGACCAAAAAAGAGTTTTTAAAACTCGCAGTTTAAGTCGCGACATACTTTTTTGTGTATCAGGGTATTTAGTTTTAATTATTTATATTGTGGAAACTATCGAGTTTTAAGATATACTTCTACATAGTTATAAATAGTGGTAAGATCAAAATATAATATTTTGCATACGTCGAAAAGGATACCTCGATTATCTTTCTGTAAAAGCAAAATAAAATCGAATTTGGTCAGTTCGTGTTCTTTCCTTGTTAATTCCAAAAACTTAAATCATCCCATATTCTATACCTTTTGTAAAATATTCCGTCTCTAGTCGAATTCCACGACATTCCTAATTCCTAATACCTAGATTACATATACACAGGGTATTCCAGCAAAGAGGAAATGGAAAATAAAGAATAAATTTTTCATTCCGAGGCTTCGAATGGAAAAATTTGTACAATGGGACACCTTGTATAAAGACTCGTGAAAACAAGAGACATATTCTTGTACAACTTCGTAACAGAAGCCTCTTAGGAGATTTCCCATTGCGTACTCGCGTCTGCTACCCGGAATCCAATATTGGTAATTATATTAGCACATTAGCGATAATCGTTTCATACAATTCTACGCGAAGAATTAATCTTACAACGTTCGCGTTCCCTTATAAAATAATCCTATTGTAGTTTTTCCCTCGCTTTGACACAGAGAACGAATAATACCCGAGCGGTGCGTCGTTCTCGGCGTTCCGGTTTCGACTGACTCGAGTCGAAGCGTCGTTTCAACCGACGCCGTCTCTGTTTGTTTTTCTCGTAGATTGCGACGAGGCGATTAGGAGCAACGCGCATGTATTAGTGCGCGTTATAGAGAATAAAACGAAACGATAATAGTAACATCGTAGAAGAGCAATATTAATAATGACAATAACGCAGTGGTGAAATAATATTAACAGTAATAACAGTACGGTGTTAGTATTAAAGTAATATTACCAGCAGACTAGAGGATTAGTGTCAGAATACTATTAGTATCAAAGTACTCTAAACAGTGCTACAATAGATTACCGCTAATAGCGATAACAGCGATCAATAAAACCAACATTACTAAATATTAAACTACCGCGTGAAATTTTGGTAAACAGTTATAGCGACGCGCGAAATTTCTCGGACGAGTAAAAACATTCGAATAATTCACGCAAACGGAGTATTCGAATACAACTATACCATTGGTCGGTTTAAAACACGATCGACTTTTATATTCGATTTGAAACTCGACGATTGGAAAATTCGATCGCAATTAGACGCGTGGAGGGAACGGGATGACCGATGGCGGAACAAAATGGTTAATATTCGGGAAAAATAATTCCACGGGAAAACGTGAGTTTCGCGGCAAAGCGGGGTCGCGTTTCTAAACAGCGCGAATTCGATCGTTCGCAAATGGGGGGATGGTCGAAATTCCGTCGGCGAATATTTGTATTTCCGGCGCGCGTATCATTTTCCTGATCGATAGGAATTGAAGAGGGAAAATTGGCCGGCGCAAAGGCAATAATTGAATTACAGCTTCAATACGATCGAGCAACGTTAAGCTGGCGTGCACCCCGTATAAACGATTCATCCAATAAACTCGATGCCCATTGTGCCCATCGTTTGCTTAATAACGTTCTTTCCTCGAATATTTTCGTCATTCTGTTTGAAATCGGAAATCGATGATTCGCGCATTTATCTTCGTGACATCGAGTCTCTCTACGATGTCATAAATAAACTCGGCATTTTTCAATCTTAGTTGCCCGCAAGGGGAGCTCGCATTCGAGGTAGAAAAATAGATTTCAATTTCTCCCCGATATTAAATCCACGCGAACTTACCGTCATATTCTCCTCGTTATTATATGCAGATTTGATTATATCACATGCGCGCATGTATACGCGAGCAGGGAAACAAGAAGAAGAAGGTAATTTTCATTAAATTAATAAAACGAAATTACAGGAATATTATAATAATAACGACAAAAGAATGTGCGTATATTTATATTTAATTTGAATATTAATCACGAGTGGACGAAGCGAAATTTGCATTTCGTATCGTTTTAGAAGAGTGCAGATTGCTAGGAAAAGAAATAATTTTTACCGTGTATTTAAGTTATTATATTTATATTAAGAATATTCCTTAGAAATTTTTAATATCTTTTATTTTTCGAGGAATCATACGTGCAGTGAAATATTCGTGATGAATGAAGCAAGATACGTTATTGCAGCGAATAGAACGCCATTTTGTTCGACGAGTGTCGATTCGCAACAACCGGAAGTCGATGACCCTCGTCCGTAATAATACGTACACCCTCGACAAGTGAAGCTAGGGTATTAATAACAATTGACCACAATTTTTACCTCTCTTAAGTAGATAAAATATCAAACAGCATATATGCACACACATTGCCAGTTGTAAAACAAAATTTATAACTAGAAAACTCTTCTCCAAAATTGCTCATTGACTGAGTTGACTTCTGAATACCGAATCGTTGGTTACTAATTATTAAATCTGAGTTTCGAGTTCTTTTCTTTCAACGAAATTTATTTATATTTTCTTTTCCTCTCTTAGAATGAAGTACTGTGCCAAAGATGGAGACATTACTGTCTTTATTATTCGGAACCAAGTCTTTCGAGAGAAAGAAAAAAAGAAAGAAACTAACCATTACGATAGTATTTGCAATTTTTTGCGAAGAGAGGTAATAGGAACGATGCTACTTATCTTAATTAATCCTTTGCAAAACGACGAATAAAAAATCGTACAGAAATTAAGTAATCTGGAATTTGATACATAATTAACATCGATTTTTAGAATAATAATGAAATGGCGATTGAGAAATTTTATTGGCCAATGACTATAGTCACAGTGCGTAGGCGTCGTCTCGTGACAGAGGACAGTCACCCTTAGTAGCGAAAGGGTGGAAAAGAAAAGACACGCGTAAAAGAAATAATTCCTATGCTATGTAATGATATGTCGCTAAATTTGCATTGGAACGGGCGAAGACTATCGATACCGACCGATACCGCATCCTGGAGATAGAATGGGACTAAAAAGCGGTCTACCCTTCCGGGAGAAATTACAGGGTAAAAAGCATTTGCAATGGAAAGGGTTGGGAATGAGCGGGAATCGGTGGGAAGGTGGGCGGAAAAAGGGCGAACGAAAGTTTAACACGGATCCGGTGGCGTTCGCCTGTTCGTGGAAGGAGTCCGCCACTTTTCTTCCGTCCCCGTGCAACCCCCTTGCAACCCCTTCGATCCATTAATCCACTCGTCGAGAGTCGGATCCACGTTCGATCATAATCCCGTTGTCGGCGCGACGCAGCCGATTGAAAATCGGTCTCGGCTCATCGACCACCGCGTTTCTTCGTCCCTCCACCTCCGGGGCTGACTATTCCCGTCCCTGGTAGATCGCGCGCGCCACCCCGCGAGCCCTAATTTGCATTTATATCGATCCGCGCGGCGAATGGAAATATTAAATCCATTTTCGTAGAGGAGGCGCCCACGCGAGCCGCGCTCGCGTCCCGACGAGAAAAAGAGAATCAATCGTGCAAGACGATGTCACGTATCGCCGGCGACGCGCAGGCTTATCTGGCTTCCGCGAAAGCGTCTCGATTTATCCGCGACGAGCCGAGCCGAGCCGAGCCGAGACGAGCCGAGACGAGCCGGACGCTCGGCAGCCTGTATCGCCGGATTGAAAAACGCGACGATGAATAATGCGCGATGCGGCACTGGACCGACTGGCTTGCAAACGCGAACAAGCTGGGCTGTATTGGGATAGGGGTGCGCGATCGGTTGGCAGGAATGGGGTGCAGGCCGAGAGCCGAAGGAACGCCGTGCCAGAAGGCTGGGGGATACAGATGTTTCGATTTCGAATATTTTACCTCGCGGTTGCCAATCTTCTTTTTTTTTCTCTTTTTCCGGGGATTTTGAGGTGTTGTTTCCGTGTGATTGTAAGGTTCGGTAGTTATAGCTCTAGTGTTGCGACAGAAAATAGTGGGTGTCGCGTGTTTTAATTTTTGAGATATGATATGTCGTTCAATGTCCCGATTGTTGTTAATTTTTCTCCTTCCTTTTTGACTCTTTTATTTTTGTAGTATTATCGTCACGTGATTGTATTATTCAGTAATAATATCCGTGACCGAGAGGAAAGATACTGGGACATCGCGTGTTTTCATTTTCCAGATATCCTAACCGTGTCTTGCGATTAATTCGAAAAAATACGTTCAACTAATTGTCATCGATCACGGAAGATCCACGAGATCGTTAAAACGCGCGTGGTGTATTTGCCAAAATAATCACGCGAAAATGAGGCATAATTTTCGGAGATGCACGAGATGTAATTCCGGGAAATTTATAAAAGCGCGTTGGAAAAGTGTAAAAGGAAGCCCGGTCGGTATTACCGCGTTCGAAAAAAAAACCCGGCCCATGCACGCATCGCGGCTAATTTATACGCGATAAATTATGATAATTTACGGTGGAATTAAAACGGAGACGATCTTGGGGGATAAAAATAAGCGAGGGAATTCGCGCGAGTGTAAGCGGTGGCGGAAATCAGGCTGGCCAGTAAATATCGCGACAGATCCTAGGAATTATGGGCACGAAAGAGGGAACAGGTTGTACTTTAAACTCGAAACGTGTTTTAGCAACAGTTTCTTGCGACGGCGTCCTGGCACAAAGGAAGATTAAACGCACTTGACGAATCTCTGACACGAAACTACCAACTACTCCCATTCGCGTTAAGTGCTGAGAGTGCAATTTTCGTGGATATATTAGACTATTTAGCGGGGAAAAGATGACGTAGCGCTTGCCGGTCATTAGACGAACAACTCGGATCTCGTACGAATACCGGACTCCGAAAGTAGCGCGATGACAAATGATACTCTTGGAAATAATTGCCGCGGCAAAGTTATACTTGCTACAGCTGGATTCCGGCGATCCTTCAGCGCTGATTAATCCAACGCGAATATAAACCCGCGTTCCAAGTTTCCGGAATAAATTGCGCGAGTTTTCAGTTTTCCGTGATCGATCGTTGATCGTGACAAACTTCCCGGGAAAAATCCGACGCCCGAATGCATAATACCGGCCGACTATTAATCCGACCGGGGTGTCGCTGAAGAAGAGTCCGAGTTTTAGTATAATTGCTCATAAGCTCGAAACTCAATTACCGTTTCAGTTTCGAGAAATAGATCCTTGGAATTTCCATCTATTCAAATTCGTAACTGCTCCAGATTTCATCGTTTCGATTATTAATCCCGAAAAACCTTGAAAGGAAGTTTGAAAGGGACTTTAGAGGCACCGATCGAAGCACACTATCCAACAATTACGTTAGCTTTTTGGAATCTAACGCCAATTCGAAGGATTCTCGACAACGGCGCGGCGGTAACTCGGAAAATTCATCCACCACGGTGGAACCGTAACTTTCCATCCAAATTTCCTCTCATTTCCAGCGACATCTCGGGAACAAGCCGCGGCCTGAAAGGAGAGAAATTGACGCAAAATTCATTTGCGCGGCGGCGGAGCGAGCCGAAGGGCCGGTATCAAACAGCAGGGGCGGTTCGGCGCGCATTGTCCCAATTCTCGAAGCGTTAGCCGGCTGTGATTAAAGCGGAAACAATAATAACGAAATTCTTCGTTGCCAGCGAAATGGAATGCCGCGGGGCTCGTATTTCGTCTTCTCCCGGGATAGACCGCCACAATGGGAAACATTACAAAGCGTCGTTATTGTCGTCTGTTCGCTACTGATAGGGCTAAACCGTGGCTCAGTATCAAATTAACGTTTACGATAGGTCGCCATTCAAATCTGGCTTAAAGCCACGCATCCGTCCGCCATGTTCGACTATCGTCGCGTCGCGAGTGCGACCTAACCCAACGTGAACTACCAGAGGGTGAAAAAAAATAAATATAACCCGAAATTCGGCGAAACTGTACTTAACGTTTCATCGGGCGAATTTACAAATATTGCCGTTGCAGGTAGATCTCGAACAACGCGCGTGCCATCGGGTGAAAATTAAAGCCGAATGTTGATTTAATCAACGGTCAACTCCACCGGCTTAATATTTACCCTCGTTCTCGATACTTTATTTCAACAGGCGGCGGGGGTAGGAAAAAAAAAAGGAGAAAAATCGACGGAAAATCCGACGGAATTGTCGTGGATACGGTCGCCGGGCGGAACCGAGCTCTGTTTGCGGTTTAAGTGGATTAATTCGTGATTTTTATGTGTTTATTTCGATGATTTAATTGGAGGCCAGAGCGCCGGCTATCCTGTCACGATCTATATTTCCACTCTGTTTTTCTTCCCTTTTTTTTTGCTTTTTTATTTTTCGGTTCGAATAATCGAAGTATAACGTAAATTGAAAAGTCCCATGGCTGTTGCGTGTAATTTATAGCCGCGAGAGCGAATCGACGATACGTTTCCCGAGTGACCCCTGTTTCCCTGTACCTTTCCATCGAGTTCTATTAAAATCGCCGAACGAAACGAAGGAAGTGGAAGGATTCGGACAAGTCCGTGGTTGTTCGCTCGATAGGAGAGCCGGGATAGCTTAGAAACGCGATTTGAATGGCAAATCAGCTCCGGGAATCGACTCGATCGCGCGTAAACGCGCGCCTGTATTCCGCGACAAATCGTTCCAGATCGACGGGTATTCGTGACATAACGAATAAATTTAGCATGCAGATTAATCCAGCGACATTCCTCTCATAAACTCCGGAACAACCGTTTGAACTCGGTTTACACGCCGGCCAACGTATATCGAAGCTGCTCATCGGCCTGGGAACGAGCTTTCAACGCACGAAACGACGCTTTAATAATCCAGCAGACGTAAGAAGTGCCTTTTTAAACGCGCTACGTCTAGCTCGCTGCAGCATCGCGTTAAAATCCTCCGCCCCGAAGACGTTCTCTTATGGAATTCAAACGCGGGGAAAGAATCTCAACGTCAGACACACGGGTGTGTAAAAATAATCGGGTAACGGGATACTCGGAGAGGCAAGGAGAAATTATTTTCAGATGTACACTCGGAATAATTCGCTGTCTGGAATCGGTATCGTCTCTGGTACCTGCAGAGAAGGCGATGAAAGAAAAAGATTGTCTATCAGCTGAAATTAATTTTACTTCTTCGTCTACCCCTGCAATTATGAATATGGCACTACTATACGAAACGAGCTTATAGAACTAAAGATATAAAGTTGATGTATATCGACACTAGGCCGATTTTAATTAACGACGATTAGTAGCGATGGTTCCTTGAGGAAACTTGCGTGTTGGTTTCGAATAGTTAGTGAACTATGTCTTATCTGGATACTGTCTAGCATTTATATCGGTGATTGGATGGAGTTTCCGAATTCCAGGTGTAAGAGTAGGCGTTACAAAAACAGAAAAATGAATAATAATTATTGCCCCGTACTCCAAGTACTTAACGTGTATGACGATCGAGCGTCCAGGTGCCATCGTGTTTTACCTGAGGTGTAATTATATTGCCGAAATGATATTTCAAGAATTAACAGTTGAATTAAAATCGGTTTCTACTTTCTTACAGCTGCCGGACCACTCTTGCATCACTGTTTAACTATCCGTTCTGTTCTCGTGTGTTCTCTTTCATTCACAGGCTTTCTTCGTCATCCACGGTTTTCCCAGACATCCTCGATTTATGTGGGCCAGATCCTTCAGACACTCGAGTATTCCTAAACTTTCATTCGATACTTGCACTCGTCCCTGTCATAGATAGCTCTTTTACAAACCGTCCTCTTGTCCCTCAGTCCCTCTTATATTTATTTATTCCCAAACACACTCGATCATTCTCACAGTCACTCGATGTTACATACATTATCAAAATGAAACGTAATTTCGCCGAAAGTCCTCGTGCAACCTGGGACAAATGTCAGTCTGAAGACTGAAAGAAGAAATTACTTTCAGACCCGCGTCTCTGGAGCTACTTTGGAATAATTTGTAGTTTCGAATTAGTACCCGAGTTGCCAAGATGCTTCTTCGCTATTATGCTGAGCCACCTACGCTCCTAGTGACGAGGTTGCTCGAAAATCCTGTGTCTTCTCTGACCTAACCTCGATTGTAAACCAGAAGGACTTGCGAGTAGGACTGGAGAGAGAACGGAAAGTCTTGCGAATAATTCATCGGTATATTTAGAAGCAATTTATGAGCCAAGAGGTCTGCTAAGTAGCCAGAGGAACCAGAGGAAGACCAAAAGATAATTTCTAGATCTACTATGTTGGAGTAACTCGAGTCCTAAAATTAGCATCGTCTCTGTCACCTTGTATGTACGTGCATCACCAAAGTCTGAGTATTGGTTACTCCGGGTCATTGAGCTTTAGCTAATATTTCGTTAATAAAACCCGTCAAGTTGTGTCCACTTTACTATAAAATCATCTAATTCTAGAAATAACTAGTGATATAACATAAACCCTGAGAAAAACAACCGATAAACGTGTTTTTAATCGATTATCATCCCGATCCATCTAAATATTCTCGACTTAGACGCGATTTCTCGAAAATTCTTAATTTGTCATCTAACTGTGGTATCCAGTGACACCTCGTGTTTCGTTTTCTCCGTTTTAAAGATGGGAGAGATTCGCAGGGAAGGTTAGAGGAACTGATTAACCCGTCATAAGAGAGAACCGTAGGAGACATCGGTCTGAAACGAATTTGCAGAGCGATGTCAACGTCGCGACGCGCGAAGAGCCTCTCGGGGAAATCGATAGCCGCACCTGAGCTCGACACTCTCGGCCGAAAATCTACTTAGAGAAGAGCCGGTAATACAGAGGCTCGATCGCGGGAAGCAGCGAGAGCGCGGCGCATTTGCGTCATTTACATACGTTGCAGAGCGTGTCTGGGAGGCTGGCGTGCGACAGATAGGCTGACAGCCTCGCTAGAAGTCGCGAATACATGGAAAAAGATTATTCCCCGGCTGTGTACGGTGCATTATACGGGGCGAGCCAGCTAAATGTCTCGGTTGCTTTCCGAGACGCTGAGCTAAGTCTGCTGGGAAAGAATGTCTTGTCACTCCGGAAATTCTTCTTCCTTCGCGAGTAATTTTCTCCGAGGATCTCCGTGTTATCCGACGCGTTCGTCCCAGCGGGAGATGGATGCGAGAGTTCAGAAACGAATTAGAAATTCTGACGTTCAACTCGAAGAATTCCAACGCGGCTCAAACTCTGAGCTCGTGAGGAAGAAGCTTTGATATAAGAGAAATAAAGTGGAATTAAATTATGGAAAGATTAGATTGGCTTCCCGAGTATCGAGTGAATCAAAGAATCAGAATCTTTTACATCCGAGGACAAAGTGTTAAACATCGATACCTGAATAGCAAGATTCAAGTATCGCTAGACCTAGACATACCGATCAAGTGTCAAGCGAAACAGAGAAAGCGGGAGATTTTTACGAAATCTTTCTAATCACAGGACACCGAGGCATCGGGTTCCAGACGCCGAGGACACAGTTCGAAGCATCGATACACCTAGTTACCTAGACCTAGACACGAAGCCTAGATAGAAACCGAGTTCCAAGCTTCGAAATCGTAAATCAGAATTTCAGATTTGGGTTATCGTGTCTGAAGCGAGAGCGGCAAGCTCCCATATTCAAGACCCGGAGACTGCAGGATCTGGAAATTAGGGTTCAGGATCAGGAGTCTAGAACTTAGGCTGTAACGTCTGAAGTCGAGGTGCCGGAATCTAAATGGGCACCGTAATCCCGAGGTTATGGAATTTGAGGTTTCACGGGACGAGTCGTGTGATCTTGCGCTACAGGAATTCGCGGCTTGAAATTCCGCAGCCTCAAGGTCGGCCTTGGTCAATAAGCCGAAATTCGAGTCGCCGCGTATCCGAGACGTCGTTCTCGATTACCGACTGACAGACGAACGAGATATCCGTTTTTCTATCCGGAGAAACTGGAAACAAGCTTAAGAACACCGGTCTCCAGACACCGCAAACGTTTATACCCTCATATTTGCCCGTTGGAACCGCGCGCAACTGTGTCCTTGACAAGCAGGCCGCGTCTGCGAAGGCGGCAGAGGGACGTTTAGGTGGCTCAATCCGAACAGCCGAGAGGTCGTGGCAGCCACTCGTGCACGTTCGCGCGGGATTACACGATTATCCGCATCTGCGGATGAGGTTCAAGAACCACTCGACCGGAATTTTAGCCCTTGCACAGTTGAATACGTCGTAATTGGTTCGCGGTGAGACCATCTCCTCGCGGTGCAGCCAGATCGTTCCGAGCAGGGTGTATCTCAAGTTGTCAACCCGCGAGAGTTCAGAGGAACGAGAGTTACGATAAGGCGCAATCTCGTAAGCGAAATTTAGGCAGGATCGCGGATTCATCGAGATCGTCGCCGGAAAGATGAAAAAGACGAGGTCGGGAATGTTGTTCTTGCAGGAGTTGGTCCGGTGTTTGCTGCTTTCCGCGGAATTGATGGTCTCGTCGTTGAAGCGCAAAAGTTTTAAGGGTCTCCTCCTGCCAGAGATATTACGGGCATATCGAAGGGCCGCAGGAACAGGTGTGTACAACTGGATAATTGTTTGGCAAGGGGACGAGTAAAAGATGTCTTGACTGTTTTAATGAAAGGTATAGAGAAACTTTTGCGTGCTGCCTGGAAGTTGGTATCAGTTGTAAGTAGGTTGTTGGGAGATAAGGGAGAGTATTGCGAAATGGATAAAACGCGCTGCGTCGCGACGAAGAAGGTATCTCTTTCTGAATAAAACCACAGATATACTTTAATTAAATTCTGTTAAAACGATGTAAAGTATATTTAAATACTGACTTTGCGTTTACCGTATACGACTCACCGATTCTTACCCATACTTTGACGAGTCTAACTCGTGATAAAATTTATGGGCCAAACCTGTATATCACGAGTCTGACTCGTAACCAATTAGGCGCGAATCACGAATTGTTAAATTTATTTTAACGAAAATTTGCGAATCATGTTAGCTACACGAACAAATCTTGTTTATATCTTTGACACTCTGTCTCAGTCGCTTGGACCTGGATTTTTTCGAGTTGAATGGTATGGCAAGTATTCCTTTCTTCGCTCACTACCCGAATTTAATAAATTATAACGAATTGAAATATTTATTTCATCGTGCACAGGTTCCTCTGCGATGAAGTTCGGACGAGCTAACATAGTGGACAAAGAGAGGTTGAAAACGAGTTGCAGGCGTGACGGAAGAAATGGAGCAACGATGAATCAGCTGTGACAATCGGTGAGAAAAACGATGCGAGAAACGACAAGCTATCGACTCTTATCCGAGAAGTTCCTGTTTTCGGGAAACGCTGTTATTCATCGCCATGCCGCGCAAAGAAAATAGGGAAAAATCGAGGCGAGATCGTAATTGAATTCACCTGTTAACGATCGGACGATAGGAACTGACGCGGTGCAAGAGCCATAAAAATTTCTCTTCATTGCGATAATCTTGAAACAGTGGGCAAATCCGGGGAGAGCAATGAGACTCTCGTCAGCCATGAATCACAGCGACGATATTCCCCGGAAGAATTGCGGAGAATCCTGGCCGTGTTATCAAGATTTATCCGGCTCCCTTTGTCGCGCGGTTAATAACAACGCGACGAACAGTGGCGCAACAATTTACGGTGAAAATGGCTAGCAATGTAGACGATCGTGGGAAGGAGAGCCAGATGACACTCGGGGGAACTACTAAAGTGTTTTTGTGACAAGAGATTTTCGGCGAGGAGAGGCAAGAGCTGGCAAAATCCGCGAGATTTTCTTCGCGTTTCATAATGCCTCGCGTTCTTTCCCGAGGTTTGAATCGTCGTATTAAGTTTTACGCGATATTTTGCATTTTACATTTTAGAGTCAACGCAGGTGTCGTGGTTGACTCGGAAATTTCAGATGCTACTAAAAATTTTGGGAAGTCTCGGGTCGTAAAACCGTTGTTAGTACTCCAAATGCAAAATAACGTCATATAGATTTTCGCCTAATATTTTATATTTTATTGTCGACATAGATGACATAGTTGATTTAGAAATTTCAAATTATAGGGGAGTCAGAAATTTAGAGGAGATTGTTAGGCATGAACAGGAGTCTCGAATTGTTAGAGAATAGGATCGTAAAATCATTTGCACCCCAAGTGTATCTCGTTCATTATTGTCACGCATTATGAAGGGAGATTGTTAGCCATGAATAAGAATCTTGGATTAGTAAAGAATAGGATCGTAAAATCATTTGCACCCCAAGTGTATCTCATTCGTTATTGTCAAGTAACGTCACATCAATTTTCACCTAACATTTAATATTTCATATTCAAAGTAGACGACGTAGTTAAACTATAAATTGGACCCCAGTTAGTAGTCCCATGCCTAACTCCCTCCAGTATAGGATTTAAAAATATAATTTATTTACAACACGTAACAGTCATTGTCGATCTTCAAAAAATTCTCATCGGCTGGATAGAGGATCTGAACTACCCCTGTCTCTCAGTTAGACTATTTTTAAGATTTCCAATTCTCCATTTCAACCCTTGTTTTTATCAAAAAATCCACCAATCGAGATTTGAACTCCAGTTAGGCTTGTCTACGAGTGATCAAGCCTAACTCTCTCCAATATATAATTTAGAAAAATAATTTATTAAAACACGTAACTCACGTAACACGTAATTCACTGTCGATGCTCAGAAAATTCTCATCTGCGAAACAGAGAACCTCGACTACCCTTATTCTACTTAAAATTCCCAATTCTTCATTTTAACCCTTGTTGTTACCAAAAAATTCCACGATCAAAATCGTCCAAGAAGCAACGACATCGAACCTCGCCAAAAATCGAGAACGGAAACGATCCCGAGCGTTGATCGATATTCAAAGGAACCCGAGGGACGACTGGCTCGTTCGAATTCCACGAGTTTTTTACAACAAACATTCGAAGAAACAGTTAAACCGGCGCTCTTAAACCGAGCGTACTGGAGCGAGCCGGAGCCATAGCAGCCACGGACGCGTTTCCTCGGTGTGCACGTCGACAGAACTGCACCCACCCACATGTCGTAGAACAGCCGGTACACACACACACGCACACACGGGGACGCAAACAGGCGCGTGCACGCGCGCGAGGGCGTTGATACACGTTGACAACGGAGAGAAGCCAAGTCCCGGCGAGGCACGTACGATTCATGGGGTTGCTTACGAGCTCCCTGACCAAAATTCATCCGCCCACGCAACCCTCTCCCCAGACGACTATTCGCTGTCGAACGAAAGGCGAAAAGATATTTATCGTCTGTACGCTGAAATCACGAACGAGACGGCGACCACCGTGCAAAAGTAATGTCCAATTATTCGTCCCCCGTCATCTCCGACCCCCCTTTTTTTTTTCTCCACCGATGTGTCTCATCACGCATTCCGCAACATTCTCGGTTTTACCACGTCGACTAATCGTTTGTTTAGCTTGACAACGTGATAAATCGTGTTTTACGAGTTCTTCTGGTAACCCGGGCGAGAAGACACGCGTATTCTCTCGCGGTTTACGAGAGAGTGGACGTCTCGAGAACAGGTGAAGGTGTCCAACCATTCGCCGTCTGTCCGAGACACGTTTTCCCGAGGAATGGCTCCTGCGACGTGGTCTCACCTCGAGGATAGGGTAAGTGGATCGGTTTTTCCTTCGGTTTTGCGAGCAACGAAATTGCCATCGAGACGCGGCACACTCGAATTCCGCGAAAGAGAAATTTCTGTCGAGTAAAAGAGGCACAGAGAGAAGTTATTCTCGCACGGCAATCCAGACGGTAATTCGCGATCTGTATTTCCCGGAATTAAAATTGTTGGCTGTAATTAATCCTGTCCCCGGCAGACCGTTTTCACCCCCTGCGCGAGGGTGGAAATACTTTCGTTCCCTCGGCGCTGACGACAGCTCATATTTGACCCCTGCCATGACAGCTTGTCCAGACGGGTTTTTAACGCAGAAAAAGCTAATTTGACATAGTTAGAGGGCCTCTCCTCGAGTTGGGGGTCACATTTTATTAAAACGATAAGGAGGGAGGCGCGTTCGAAAAAAAGGATCGAAGTGATGCCTGGGAATTTTCGCACGGTTAAAAGGTATAACTTTACCCGCGGCGTGTCCTCCATTTTGAAATAAATACCGCGCGATACGCCGCGTTTCTCTTTTCGTGCCTTCGCTTTGAGTCATCGAGTTATCCACTTCGCATGCGATTTAACGATTTTCGGTGGAAATACTCGGACATCGAGTTTTTGAAATTTCATTGTTCTCGGTGACCGTTTCGTTCGCGAAAGTTTGACTGACTGAGAAATTAAAAAAATTCCGAATTTTTATCAACGCGATCCATCTGCAACGTTGGTTACGGTTATTTTTGTATACACGGGAAATAAAGGAGCGATTTGTTTTTAACGATGTATGGAAGAAGCGCGATATTTGCAAGTGTAATATTTTTATATCGCGACGGACATCCACCCCGGCAATCGAATTTGAAATTGCACAGTCGTAGGGGCGAAAAGGGTGCCATTTCAAAGTCAGCGACCAGGTGTTACACGGTCGGTATTATTTTCCGGCTCGGGAACGGTAACAAATGGCACCTGACTGAGCTCGTGATTAATCGCAAGGGATTCATTTAGCGTTCGACTTACAGCGGCTCGAATATTCCCGCCAAGTCGATCTCTCGAGTGCAATATTTGGAACTGCTTCGAGAAATTCCGGTATCTCTGAAAACTGCATAATTCCATAACCATGAAACGTGATACCATTCTCAAAGCCACAGTATGGCTACTGAAAGAGTTCCTAAAATTATAAATAAAGTATAACTTCCGAGTATATAAATCGGAAATTTAAATAGTCAAAATTAGGGAAACAAATTGTAACAAATTATTATCTAATCACCTGGACCTAATCTAAACCAGTTATCGTTCAAATAAATTTATACAATATATTTTTAATTTCAAGTAAATTCGTGAATCTACTACTTATGCAATTTTTTTTCACCAGGTCCACCAGGTCCACATACCTAATCAAGAATTCGACTATTCTTTGACACATATGTCAGTTCGAAATCAAAGCTCAAGTATTCGCGTTATTTTCGTTAATTAAAAAATAATTAATCGTAACGATACCTCCACGCAAACCTCCTAAAAAACCTCGTATAACCCGAGAATAAAGTTCACAGAAAACAGTCGAAGCGGTCCATAAAATCTATCGAAAAGCAAGGAACCCTGGACCTATCAGCGGTGGGTATCCGGAGGTCTCGGGAGGCATGAGAAACGAGTGGTCGAAATAGAACACATTCGCAGACTACCCAAGCAGCGGATTAATATGATAGGCCAGGAAGTGCTGAAGGCTAGTTTCGGTACGTACGCGCGGATATACGCTTCCGTAAGCTTGTAAACGGATTTACGCTGATAACGCGGCCCAAGTAGACGGATAAGGCGTACCCGTTGGCATTCGCCGGGCGTTCGGGATCGAAATTGCCAATAGAACGTGTCCGGAGTACGGGAGGAGAATTCGGGAAAAACGGCAGGCTAGACATTAGCGACCAAGGGAGCGAAGAATGAAGGAAACCGGGAGGAGCACGTTCCTCTCCTAGCGAGCCGCAGCAGCAGGCTCTATGAAATATCGCGGAAATTCGCCGTTATTTAATCGACCGAGGATTTAATCAAACACCCGGTGAACCGGCTACTCGATTATAACCCTGAGAAATGGCGGGAAAGCGTGGGTTTGCTCCCGCAACATGGCAAAATCGTTCGGGGTACACTGCAGGGGTCTTAGACTAGACTCGTCAAACCTCTCGTTTCTACGAATAGGTAGAAACTTTGAATAAAAGCGAGACAGAAACGCTTTCTCCACTGGAGCCAGCTATCAACTCTCCAGACTCGAGTAGATTTTGAGTTACATAAGGCGGGAAAGTAGCTGTCAGCCTGCTGTATCAGCCGCGTTGCTATTTTTGGGCAGATTGGACGCTCGTGACGGTAATTCTATTGGTTTATTCGGTAACGCGCGAAGAGGTTTGTTTCCTGCACGCTTTGCGTAACGTATGCGATCCGCAAGTGGATGTAAATGCGTTTCTGTGCGTTATAGGTGACGTACAAGGTAGACAAAGGGTCAAACACTTCGTCCCTAAACTACGTTTCCTGACATGCAAATTTCTCCACCGAGGTATAACCGACCGACGATGAGTTCGGACCTGAGATCGCTGTCTGTATACTCCGTTCAACGAGAATTGACTTAGAGATAGGAAATGTATACAGATGCCAGGATGCTAGGTCGTTAGACCTGGACCGGAGCTGATCCAAGAGTAAGATCAAATATTTCGAGGGAAATTTTGAAATTTTTCACAGTTAAGAGTCTCCATTTGGGTTTTTTAAAATTCGATTCTGAGCGTTCGACGTTCAGTAGTTATTTATCCGAGTCGGTAGTGTCGATCACGTGACCGTTTTGTTCGTATTTCCTGATAATTCTAGAGTGTAAAACAGAGTGGATTTCGAGAAGAGCAAGAACTTTATAAAGGTCCATCGCGATATATTCTTCTCTGGTACTCTAATCTCGGTTATACATTGAACGACAAAAGGAATGTCGTTCTGATTGGTCCTGGTACGATAGCTCCATCTTCTTTGACACGGTCGTAAAGATAGGGCACGCCTACCTAGGCAGACCTAGCGTAGTTCTCTGACACGTTCGCAGAGATACAGTTTCTTCTATTGAGCGAACGTCTACTTAGAGGGAAGGGGCTGGCAGGAGGAATATGCATTTAACTGATCGCAAGCGTAATAAGTCCAGCTTCTCAAACACAGTCGCAAAGACAGGTCGCAGCTATCCAGATAGAACTAGAATAATTCCCTGGCACGGTCGTAAAGATACGGCCCGCGAATTTCCATTAGTCCCCGGAAGGATCGTGTCTGCTTCGCAGAAACGAAAAGAAGGCTGGCAGAGGGATAGAGGGACACATCTCTATGTCACGGTGTAACAGGTAGACCTATCTGTCACGGTCACGAAGATAAGTCTTGCGAACCTTCGTTACTCGTGTGAGAGGAAACTACTATCCTAATAACTGCTGTAGAAAAGTTCTGGAAGCTTCAGGTCGAGGAGAAATCCAAGACACTTCTTGTAACGCTTTATTTAAATTAACAAACGTCGCTGACTACAAACGAATTTCTACAATCACATTTTTCTACCCTCAGCTAGTCGTGAATGAGCCCGGCCAGAACGATGTTCAGCCTAATTTGTCCGACACTTGCAAAAAGAATCACACCTATGTAAAGGATCTTGCGAAGAACAAGCTACGCAGAGATTAAGAAAAGCTCTATTGCAGATATAGGATCAGTGTCAACTATTCGACATCAGCCAGGAAGGTCACAGTCATAACTCACCTCTATATTAATATGCATCGTGAAGAGTCTAGGACTACGCTAGAACTAGGATTAGGACTAGGACTAGAACTAGGACTAAGACAGACTACAAGAGTCCGAGATTTTTCTCGTTTAAGTCCACTCCTTCGTCTCTAAAGGATCTCTAGATTCAATCACTCGTTAGTTTCAGACCTGTAGTTAGAAGGATGAGATCAACTACACCTGTATTTTATTTCGCTATAATATACTAATATCCAAATTCATTTCTACGTCTCTAACCGATCTCAAAACTCGATCACTCGCTAGTCTCAGACCTCTAGTTGGAAGAATGAGACCAACTACACCTATTTTTCTCTTCGCTATGCCATCCCACGAGACTTGTTCTTGGGTCGAAACCTAACCCAGGCCACTCCCTGATCTCAAACCGATCTCAAAACTCGATTACTCGCTATAGACTGCAAAGTGCTCGCGCTAACGATCGATTTGCGGAATACACGTATCGGTCTGATCCATCGGGAGTGCCGGTTCGTCCCATCATCGCGAGGTATCTCCGGGATGGTATTGAAACGGTCGTGAGCGTCACTGGCGATTATTCCCGAGCGAGGCGAAGGAGTGCGGTAGGGTGGAAGAACGCGAGTCAAAAGCCATATGAAAATTCAAACGGTCCGCAAAGGAAATCCCGATGAAAGGTCCTCCACGGTTAACCGGCGTTTAGCAAGCGGGCTCGCGTACCACGAGGTAAACACAGCGAGCGGTAAAAACCGTAGCGCCGCGAAGGGGGAGAATTTCAAAAGGAAAGGTAAACCAAAGAGGTTCACAGAGCCCGGGCTCGATAGCGGTTCCGCGGTAGTAATTACCGGTTCTCCGGTAACAAGTTACTACTCCTGAACGGTACTGTAATTCCCCAGAAAAAGGACTTTCACGGGTCAAACATCTGTCTTCCGCTTTGCAACCGTGCTTGCCTCTATGACGATCGTTCACGGTCGAGTGTCGTGCAACATTCTCTCAAAGGGTTAAATTTATCTTGGTTACAGTCTGAAATTCCAATGTCCCGCAGTCGTGAAGAGCGCTGCGACGCTGCTGTTCCAGCCTCTCGAGATGGATCGGCTTTGTCTCGAATCGTTGCATCCGGATTTACCCGAAAAAGAATCTCGAATATCGTATATCTCGCTCGTCGACTGAAACTTTCCGAAGACTCAGTCGAGAAGCTAACTTTCTCGTCCAACTTCCAGCAAGAATGGAATCGTAGTACTCGCGACAGTGTCGAAAATTCCCGTTTAAATCGAAGCTGTACTCGCGAGAGTAGTTCAACTTGGTCATCGAAAATTGGACCGTCCGCGGGATTAGGAAGCCGTTAAAACAGAGCGAGAGCATAATCAAATAGAGGAAGCCACGAACCCAACGTAGCTGAGTTAGACCAGGCACACGGAGACCGTGGATCGTGCCTCTTGCTCATTTGTCGAGAAAAAGGGCAGCGCCCTATATCAGGCTGAAAGCCCGGTAGTCGAAACCAGTCCATCGTGACTGGGACGGCGGTGGCTTAGCGGAACAGGTCCAATTCTATCGTGATCCCCGCGGACCAGGTCCCGGGACAAAAGAATCCAGCGTGAATAACGATAGCGCCGATAAATAGACCCGGCACAGGCGGAAAGCCGGCAGCGCGGGGAAGAAGCGGCGTAAAACAAGAAGCGCGTGTGGTTTGCGGCTGTCCAACCTCAGCTCTTGAACCCACGTGAGAAACAGCACACGCTGGTATCGGTTCAGACCGGTTCTCCTCGCAGATCTTGTGTCCACGGACCTATTTTCGAGTCTCGCGCGATTGCGTTTCAGGTGTATCCACCAGAGCCATCGATCCGAACAGCCCCGACACCCTTCGATCTGGTGTTAAGGAACGAGAGAACGACCCTCACACGGTGGATTAAGCAAAGACGATTATGCTCAGCCGTCCCTCGCTTTTTGCATTCCGTACCACCAAGCCTAGCGGCTCGTGAATAAATTACGCTCTTCTCGACAAATTTTTTTTAACTAGACCTGACTTCTACTGGGAGATTTAGAGCTTGTGGTTCTCGAAGAAAATTTGGTGGATCGAGTTTGGACTAGAAAACAATAATAATTAATTAGAGTAGAAATTTCTTCGACTCTAGGGGTACAAAATGAAATTAATTTCGTTTAATTCCTCCGATCATACATTAATTTTACAACCACTCGGAGTTGAATTACGTGTTTAACGAGTGATAAGAAACCAATATTCTCCGACTGACTTCAACTTTTGAATGCCACAGAGCGTAACACGAAGATTAACGAATCGTCACCGAGCCAATTAAGTTCAGGCCAACTCGCGAACGTAACCAGTTACTACCCAATCGATCCCAAATTTATTTTACAACCACTCGGAGTTAAACGACGTCTCTAACCTTGTGATAAGAAACCATACTTCAACCCCTGACTCGAGCTACAACCCTGGAACCTCGGATCTTGCTGAATCGATCGAGCCAAAATCATCGCTAAACACTTGGTACTTCGGTCTCCGTCAAAATTACCACGGACTATTACCAAAACAGAAACACAGCTATACCACCTCTTATATTATCCTGGTCGCTACCATAAGCGTACCCTACATTCGTCTGCACATCGGAACTCGAGAACTTCGGTGTTAACTGCAGACTATAGAGCAGCTCGCAACATTCCCGCAACGATGGTCGATAGCTCGGAAAGTGTAAGAAAATTCGCGGTGGAAGGCGGTCCGCCTGGAAACGAGAGCCGCTCGGCGTAATAACAGAAGGAGATTTCCGTACATGGTTATTATGTAAGTGTACACGTGCGCAATTGGCCGCGTGAACACCGGCTACACGTATGTAAATGCGGCCGGCACGCATATATATGGCCGGCTTTGCGGAGTTACTGCAAATTGCGCGTGTGAATACGCGGTGTACATCTATCCTGCACGTGGGTACACACCGGTCAGGAACGCCTGGCCACGCGATGTAACTCCGGCTAAGGAACGATCTTTTTAAGGCGGCCATTGTTATTAACGAGGACGGAGAAGGATCGCGGGGGAAAAAACAGCGGCGAGCGTGAAAATCGAAGAGAGAGAACTGGACCGACCTGACAGCGAAAGAAATTTATCCAACGCTCGGTTGCGCGGCCTCTCGACGCCTCGCGTCGTTTCCCGAGGCCGGGAGAATTTCGCAGAAACGAATGCACTTGGCCTGGTCTTTCCCCTTTCGGGTTTTAATTCCTCCGCGACACGGAGGAATGGGGCGGTTTCAGCAACGAGGAATTTCTCTGTTATTGCTCTCCGCTCTCCTGTTTTCCTGGTTTTTACTTCTGTTTCCAGCTTTCCAGAGATAAAGGGCTGTTAATATCTCACGGCCGAGAGGCACCCTTGTTTCGTGCAAGCCGTTGCGGCTCGATGCCGCGAAAAAACGTTTGGGAAAACCGATAAGAGCGATCGGGAGACCGTGGTCCGAGACCTAGCTCTCGGGAAATTTACGGAAATTCTCTCGAAACTCCTCGTCGATACGCGGCTGCAACAGTCACACCGGCAGAAACGGTGATTGGCTTGAATAACGAGGCTAAACTTCACACTCTAGATACGCGGAGTGAAAGATTCGAAGATCGTTTCGCAGCTGCACTTGGTCCGAAGTGACCGGCGAACAAAGGAGAGGAGGCTAGCGAATATTAAACAGACTCAGCCTCCGACTCGCATCCTCCGCGTTCACCCCAGGATGAGTCATCGGCTGTAAATGCAGATCCAAAGTGGACAAGTGTAAATTCGCCTCGAGGCGATCGTTATTTCACGGCCAACGTAAATAGTTTTGTCGCTACGCGCGTTACAGCCTCAAACTCGTGGGGTCTGCAGCCATAGAAACGCAAGGGTTAACGAGTGGCCCGAGACTCACGCAGACTGTGCGGGAACAGCTGAATTCCGCGAAAGATTACTTTTAATTATCCCCGAGATTCCACACGCCACGTCGTGTCCTGTAAAAATCGGATAACTCGCGGATCAGCGGGAATAAACGAGTAACGAACCAGTTCTGGCATGTATACGTCACGACGATGAAAACAACTAGACGTGTTCTCGGAGACGAAATCTCTACGAGCATTCGGACGCAAACACAGAACGATCAATCGTGTAAGCTGATTCCTGACCGAGCCGAAGACTCGGCTATCTTCCCGTCAGCATCGCGACGCGTGAAACGACGCTGAGCAGAAGCGTCGTCAGTCCAGGTTATTCCGTTTATACAGTAACTGGTCTCCTAATTGCAGCTAGGCATACCTACTCTCAGACGCTGTTACATAAGATCTTGTCTAATATAATTTGACGATACTCGGTCCTAAGGCTTTGTAGCGACCAACGTTCGCACCCTTATCTTTAGACGGAGAACGGAAGTTCTTTATCTTCAAAGGTGAATTCTCGATTTTCGTAAATTAAGTTCCTATCCTGTCTAAGTATACTCTGTTTAAGACAAGGTCTGATGCAAGGAAAACTTTAACGGCGAGTCCACTAGGCCCAGGATGAAACGCATATCCCTTCCATACGACCCTTTTTACCTGTCGTAGCAAGACGGATAACGCTAAGGATACTAATCGGCACTTCAAGGAACCGCAAACTTCAACAAATCCCGCAACTTCGCCAAAATTTCGAAAGGTCTTCGGTTCCAAACGTTCGATCAAACAAAACCCTCGCGAGACTATTCAAAGTTAGGTACTCGAACGAAAATTTATTTAAAAACTACATGTCCTATCGTATTAAACTTTCAAGGAGCGAAGAGGGGATACGTGGACAAAACTGCGGGACATTCGGTTTTAGTAGCGCAACGCTTCTGCATAGCTCTGTGCGAATGTTTGCCCGCGCGCAAGCACGCTGAAGGAAGCTCTAGCGCACTCTCTTTCCAGGGTTTGCATACCCGCAGCCTCTCTCTCTCTCTCCGAAGGCAGCTCCTCTTCCTTACGAGCGGCAGTTGGAGAAAATTTCAGCCGGTTTACGAGGTAAGCCATAACGTTTACGCGGAGTAGACGGTCGCTTAGGCGGAAACGAACCGGCGGCGTCGGGACGTGTGAAACGTGGAAAAAGGCTGGTCGGCCCTGAAAGGGCCAGGCTGAGGGGAAAAATGGACGCGTATCGGGAAAAAGTTGCTGGCCGAGTCGCCGCGGCGTGTAGTCATTTGTAACGTTCGACATTGTATGCAAATGCGGTTTCTACCAGGCGAAACCGCCGTATTGATTTGTCTTGCGTTGGATTAGCCGATGTCGGTGGCTTTGCCATGGCGGAAACGATGCTGATTGCGCAACCACGCGAATTCTGGCCGAATGTTTCTGGATCGCGTAAGAACGCAACGATTGTCGGAGATCTGACAGGACTTCGCGAGGGAAAAATTTCGCAATTCCGTCGGGCTAATCGAAGCCGAAGGGACGCGGAACGATTAGCATTTAACGAGGCTGCGACGATGATCCCGTGGCAATGCCGAGCCTCCGGTAACTCTATAGCTTCGGTGTGATCCTGTAACAGTATCGATACTGCAATCTCTCCTAACCGGTAATTCCGTGTAATAGAAATTCGTTGCCATTGTATCGGATCTTCCTAACTATCGGTAATTACCCTCCTCTCGACGATTACGCAAGTCTTAGCGAGCATATCTGGCAAAGAAATAAGACAGAGGTTCGATTTAAAATCGGGCGATCGTGCATCTCGTTTCATTCTTTTCTTCAGTAACGAAAGAAAATTAAAAAATTGATCCATTCCAGAAATATCGTGCCATTCGATTAGATGTTTGGTCAGACATCCTAGGATATGGAATTATCAGGTCTGACAACGGTTTGTATCCTGCATTAATCGAAAACGTCTTCAGGATTCGCAACGCGTCCCTCTCCACTGTCCTCTTTCGAGCAAACCACAGTTCCGTCGTCCCGAATCTGATAGGAACGAATGAATATTCACTGCCGATGCCAGGTTCTCGCTACGTGCGCTATCTCGCCGGCGTGATCGGGGTGAGCGCAAACAACGGTGTCAAAAGGGTCCTTTGAGCACGCTCGACAATGCGAAGAAAGCACGAACAGATGCTCGTCACGATGTCGAGGCTGCGACTCGTAATTAACCAGAAGCTGGACCGGATGTTGGCTAAACTGACCCCGTGGAACACGCTCGCGATACCGGCCCCGATCAGGAAACGGCCCCTCTCTCTCTCTATCGGTTATTCATCTGCGCTCCGGATAGATCGTTTAATCGCGCGAGCTAAGAGGATAGTAAACGATCTGCTCTCTCTAATTAGACACACTTCGGCCAGATAGGCGAGAGTTACGAGTGAAAGTTCGCGACAGATCATAGTTCATAGCTGCTGGCCCCGACGGTTTTAATAGAAAGCGAGACAGACCTCGCAGGCTCCGCCTAGATAAGCGGTCGTCGCACTAATGAAGGACAGGAAGAGGTCGGAGAAAGGAGATCAGGAAGAAATCCTGATACGCCGATAGTCGAGGTAGAAAGGTCGAAATCTGGAAATCTATTGCTACGGTCTTGCCTATGGCCAGTTCTCGTTCACTCGATCTTATGAACATTCTTTTATTAGCATTCTTCCGATGAATGTTCAATTTCTAATTTTATTTAACTACACATATATTCCGGTTAAATTATTTTAAGAACCGGTTAAGTTACCAAACCTGACTACCTTTGGGTAGTGTCAAAGAAGAATGGAGACTAGGAGCGAGCATTTTAGACAGATCGAGTGAATACCCTCTTTACCCCTCTCGCGAAACAGCGGACTTCAAGTGAACAACGCATAGTATACGAAGTATAATTCAGATGAAAAATACGCTTGTGTTGAACGCGAAATCAGTTCGTGGGAAGCCGATGATGCCGAGTCCAAGAGCAGACCCAGGAGGAAACTTCCGTCACAGCACAACAGCAACAAGGAGGATAATCGGCAACAAAGGATCCGAATCTTCGTGAGAAAGAACCCCGCGGATCAAACCCGGCAAAATGGTTGCGCGTTTTTAATCTACCGAGTCGTCCGGATTGAAAGAGACCTAGCATTCGAGACAGACCTATTTATCTTCCTCGCAGCGCGTTAATTAATGTCATCCGCGTGTACCGCGTTTAGACGCGTGTTCCAAGCCGGTGGTCCCAACTCGGGGCGAACAAATAAAGGAGCGAGTGAAATTTTATTCACCGTCGGCGTATCCCGAGCTTATTTACCCGCGTTTAACACAAATTACTTCCTTCGAGTCTGGCTGAAAGCGAGTGCTCGAACCAAACGAAACCCCTGGCCGGAGTTTCGACGCGGGTGGGATCCGTAGGCGAGCCGTAGGCAGCGTCGCGGCGCTGCCCGCCGCGGCAACGCGGAAGGCGTTTAATTTCCTGCTATCAATTGCAAATTAAAAGGCGTCCTCGCGGAAGCCGCGGCGTTGTTTCCCCGAGAAGAACTGCGTCCCGCTCGCGAGACGCCCTCTCCGTTTCGCCGTTTGTCGTCGCTTCTTTCGCCGTCTTCTTCCGCAATTACAGCGAAGGCGGCGGTGCTTAAAAGTCGATTACCTTTCGCTGGGGACAGGGAGGAAACGATTTCTGTAACGTGCTCGCAGGCTGGAAAACGTTCCGCGAGGCGCACAGAGAGCCAAGGCTACCTCTCTCTCTCTCTCTCTCTCTCTCTATCTCTCTGTTTCGCCGCGAAGCTGGATTCTGTGCGCCCGACGTACAAGATGTAATCTCAAAAGAGACGAGGAAGCGAAGCAGACGGGAGGAGGGAAGAGATTATGCCCGATCCCTCGGAGCAATCTTGTTAGCGCTAACCCGATGCTCGGCCAAAGGAAAAGACAACGGCTCACGGAGCAGGGATTACACTGTTGTCCTAGCGGGCATCGTGTAAGACGCTGTTGCACCCCTTGTCTCGCGATACCGTAACGAGGCTACGTGTTTACGCGCCCGGAGACATTGATCGATCCTTAACTGCGTCATTATTTTCGCCCCCGGACCCTGTGTTTGATGTTCTTTTCGCTTCAAGTGGGTTGCGCCTAGGCATAGGGGTTGGTCCCGTTCCATGTGATCGAATTAGAGACGGTGTTTTGGTTTGATACGGGACCTCGTGTCGATAGGGTTCCCAGGGATACTCGTCTGAAGACTCTTCCAGTATTCTTGGCTCGAGATACTTCTCAAAAAGAGCCCCCACTCGAAACCTTCCGAAGAGGAGTAGAAAATTAGGCGAAACACTGCATCTTCTTTGACGAAGCACAAACTTCACCTGTTCTTTTCCCTTCACCCAAAATCGGGAAAAAAATTCTGCAATACGAGAATTTCCAAAGCTTCCGAAACTCGCCTAATAGCTCGGTAAAGTTCGCAATTAGCCCGAACTAGCAAACCAAGTCTAATCCAGTCCTAATCCCCGAGACGTCACTCGGCGAAATTATCCAACAATTACAAGTCAATCGACTTACACCGGATATAGACGAAGCCTTGGAACGGAACAAGTCTCGAAGGATTAGAAACAGATCCTGGAGCCAAGAGACAAGCGAACATCTCGGATGTAAAGCTGGTTACCAAACGAAATGTCCCGAATGAAAGTACAGCGCGTGGGCTCTAATTAAAGGGAACACGCGAGGAATAAAGGACGGGGCCTGTGCGATTTACAGCGTCGCTTGGCCAGGCGTTGTAGCCATTTTATCTTGGCCAACGCGGAGGACACGATCCCGGGGACATGATTTACAACGGCGCTCGATTTTCTGGTTATCTTGTTGGCCGAGCGTAATACGGTAACGAGACATCGTGTTACTCGGCCCGGGACATCGGTCAATTCGCGTGTATCCGCTAATAATCTGTCGTTCGTCTCGCGATACCATCCACGTGGTTTGCCCATCGATGCGGAGGGGAGGATTTTAATTGACGCGTCACGGTCGGATATTAATTCGTTTCTGAGAGGGAGAACGTGCTGGCAGATCGATTGGTTTTCATGGCCCGAGAGTATCGGCGGATTTTTCTGCGAAAAAACGTCGGAAAAACTCTCGCTCGCGTTTGCCACTCGGGAACTCGGAATTTTGCGATCGAGCTATCGCAATTTTATCGCGTATACTACCTTCGGGAATTGAAGCTTGTCAAACCTCGAAGATGATCGAAAGGTAGCTCTAAATAATTTCAGAGGCGTATTCGTAGGGTCGATTATTCGTTGATGGTCCAAGTTGGCAATTTTCCTCGAGTACAAATAGCAATTTATTTTCTTATATCGACACACGAGCAGACAGAGGGATGCGTTGACGTTTAATTTCCGCGGAACGCTCGATCATTGCTCAGGTATGAAACGAAGGAGGAAGTGCACACAATTTGACGTCTTTATCGAGTCGTGACTGGAACAACCTAACACGGCTTGAAATTGAGAGAGGCGAGGGCTGCTTCTTCTTCTTCTTCGTGAAACTGGAGGCGAGGACGTAGCTTGAATTTGCAAAGAGCCAGATCGATGACAGTGTCAACACTTAATCGCGTGGCTGCGAGTCGCGCCGGGGAATGGCAGAGTGCTTTGACAGCGCAGGGAAAACGTAAGGCGATAGCCAGGTCGTAATAACACCCTCGAATATCGGCTTTTTCAGGACACACCCCCCGGTCGTGAAACTATATCACCCCCAGCCGTCGAACGCTTAATCCGCGGTATATGAAACTTCGGAAAAATTCGGAAAATTCGTCATAACCGCGAGTTATTGCTGCGATACCGTAACTAACATTTTTCCGGAGATTTTATCGATATTTTTTTCGGGCTGGCAAGGGACAGTTTAGGAGAGAAATGAAATAGAGGCAGTCGAGCTGTGGGCATGACTAAAACGTTTATTTACAGATTTTAGGTGAAATCGTGCGAAATTGGATTAGAGGAGATAAATTATTTACTCGCGAACTGAATTACCGACGACGTATAATCGTCGCAGTTTATTTTAATTATTTTACGGTAATTAACGAGAGAACCATTTGGTGACCGGTATAATAGCATGGAATTGCGCGATCGGGGAAATTTGTGACGTGGTTCATAAATTTCTTAGCCGGTGTTATTGTGTCAATTCGGAGTAATCACGAGCTATGCAAATGGAAGGTTGGCCCCGAGCATTAGTTGGCCAAAAGTTTGCGCAAATTTCACGTCGTTACCACGGCAACCGCGAAACCGAATTAACGCCATTGTGAACGTCTACGTTGAACGTTACATCACCAAAAGTTAGCGCAAATTTCACATCGTTACCAGGGCGACCGCGAAACTGAATTAACATACTCTCGCGAACGCAAACGCTCATTTTCGTCGCTGTTTGACCGGAATTTTGCAAGTTTCGCGTTATCCTTTTGATAATTGCGAACAGTCACAACAACATTCCATAGAATTACACATCGAAAAAAGAACATTGGATAATTTAGAAGAAAAAATAGTCAAAAATTTTAAAATAAAGTACATATACACAACTAACAGAATGGGATATATTGAATAATAAAATATTTACAATAATTCGCTATAAACTTACATCTCGCTATACGCCGGTACTAACAAAAGAAAATCACGACTACCTTAAATTCCTTAATTTCCCAAATTACCAAAATAGTGCCAAAAATTAAGTGCTATTGTTCTGTTTACCTTTCTTCGTTGGTTATTTCCTTCTTTCCTTTTTTCAAATAAATTGGTCTCGAATACTAAAAACTTGGTTCGCGTAATGTTTCCTAATCTTTGGCATGACATTTCGTTCCGCGACGAGGCCCAATTAGTAGCGAAAGGATAAATAAGAAGTAAAAAAGAATAGAAAATTAAAAACATTACACCTCGACATTTTTACGAGATAACTACAAAATCCCTGTTCGAATATCTAAAGCTGACGAAGACTTTTGGGACACCCTGTGCTGGAAACGCAATTTCGCCTGCACGTCTTAATGGAGCGCCGATATTCAGGCGCAGCCGGTATCACGGCTGACCGAGTGGCCGATAAATCTTTTAATAATGCGAAAATTAGAAGGGCATGAATGTATAACGGGCCGGTAACGTCGCGGCGACTGGAATTTTCGTCGAGGGCGCCCCGCCGCCTCTCCGCGTTTCCCCTGCCGTCGCGACGCTCTACGGTCCGTCTGTTTGTCGAGCTGCCGCAGCCTGCAGGCTGCGAGAGCGTCGCGCCGTAACACATCGATTTTCCATTCTGGCAAAATGTCCACGGACGGTAATTTTCTTAAGATGACTCGTGGCCTTTCGCGTTCTCCTCGCCGGCTGATATCGTGCTCACGCAGAATCTCCGCCCGCCATCGATTCCGCCCTGCGAACATTAAAGATTCCGCTCGCTCGTCTCGCGTTCCACCCCCTCGCGAATCGGCCAGATAGCGCGGAAGGGGCACGCCGATTCCACAGACGCTGCCGCGTTGCTTATGGCCCCCATTTACGCGGCGAGATACGCGAAATTACGCGATACGTCTGCGAAAGCGCCGGGATCCGATCTGACGATATTTCACACGCGGTGGCGCGAATTTCGATCGGGGGAAAAAGATTTCGACCGCCGGGGGTGTTGCGAGATGGCGGGGGTGGTGAGCGATTGGCTGCGGGATATGGTACGTGGATTATTCCAGCGGGTCTGTTGAGATAACGGATCTTAGATTTATTCCAGCCTCGGAGTCGGAACAATGGGAGTAGATAAGGGAGGGGGCGTTTTTTTTTTTTTTGTTTAGACTCCTCGTGATCATCGGTTTTCTGCGGTTTACGTGGGCTCCCGGGGGTGGAGGCTGGACGTGCGGGGTGATGTAATGCGCTTAGCCCTGTTATCGGGTGTTTCGGCGCAATTCGAACAATTTTTTCTCTACGCTTCGCGTATTCACCGATTTCAAGGTACAGGTGAAAATGTAGTAAGAATTAATAATAAGGCAACGACGGTGTTAATTCTAGAACGCGATATGAAGGATTTTTAAGAGAATTTTTCAGACTGTTTCTGATATGGAACTAGCTAGTGAAGTATCAAGTTAAAATAATTAAATGTCTTAACATGTAACACGTCAGAATTTGATACGAATAAATTATCTTTTCTCTAGATGGAAACAACAACAAGATATCTTACTCCCGATCTCTACTATCAAGATTAAAACACCTAAGACAATTACAAAAATTAAAAAATAAAATAAAAATGAAATAAACTCCCGAAAGGTGTTTCTCCCTTCCACCAAACTAAAATGAAGATTCTCCGAAAAAAATTCTCATTTCTCAGAAAAAAAGATGCATATATATACTTAACGTAGTAGAATTATATGAAAGAAGAGAGAAGAAGGAAAAGACGAGAAGAGAAACGCGTTAAACGGTGTCAATCGGATTTCCACCCGGCCACTTTCATGGCGCAGGAAGAAACTCGACGCTGGACGTATATATACGTCGGATTCGACGAGATCTGACATCCAATTTTCGTCGGAATTGATATTCAAGGCACCGTCGACGCACAGGTAATTACCTGGGCTTCCTTTGTGCATAAATCCTGTCGGTCAAGCCGCTTTGCCCAGCCAGAATCAAATGTATCCCATAGAGAATTCAATTTGCCACATCAATCTGGAGTTAAGCTTAAAGTGCTCATTATCGTCTTTCCCCGTGCGCCATAGAGCACATACAATTATAATAACAATGTGGCCGGTTTAATAGCTATCGGACATGTAAATTCCCTTTGTCCCTCTACGGACGAATTCTCGTTACATCCGACCGACCACGCGCCATTATTAATTCCGTCGCTTCTGCGCAGCCAATTTCGCGTAATTCTTTCCGTGTCTTCCCGCCTAACGGAGATCGTTGATTATCGTTATACGAGCTGGTACGCTAATAATAGACGATATAAATTGGTAGGATGTGAATCCGAGTCTGAAAATAAGTCGGAACGAAAGAATGAAATTTCTCCGTAGGACGCTTCGTTTTTTAGAAAAACGAGCTCGAAATTTCGTGGGCGCGAATTTTAATCGGATTTTGATTCAGGGATTTCAAAATACATTATATTGTCATTCGCATCTCTTGAAAAAATAGTTATCTTTGTCATGTGCTCTTCTGTAATTCGATTCACTCGATACGTATGAAAGAATGATAGAAATTTTAACAAACTATAGCGAAATTCGCAGCGTCAACCCGCGAATTTTCAACTTCGATTTTCTCCGAAATGAAGCTTCGAATAAAACATTTTATTCTTGATTTCTAACTCATTTTTACGCGTACAATCGTAGTTGTCGCAAGATTTGTGGACCAGCATGTACATATGGTATCTCGGTTTTAAAAGACGACAGTAAATGCAAAAAATTAATTCTTTATCTTCGAGGCAGCCTCGAGAAACTTTGCAAACACCAGGTTTAAGTTTGTAAGTACTCTATACTTTCGCTAGTATACTTCTGCACTTGTTCCATAATTTTGCGTATCTGTACTTGCGTTTTGTTGCCGCAATGCGAAACGTAAAAAGAAATTCCGCGAGAGGAAACGACGGAATTAATAATGGTGTGTGTATATATATATAGAAGCCGGTATCTTCTCGATCTTTGCTCTCGTAATTGGTTGCTCCAAGATAGTCGCGGTATGACGCAAGGGTTATGGTATTGTAAAGTTTACGGTGTGTACGCTGGTCGTAAATGTAGATTGAACTTTTGAACATGAAATTCGAGCCGCGACGCCGTTCGAATTTTATTTTACAAGACGAAAAGGACACCTCGTTCCCATATTTTACGCTTTTCGCGATTAATCCACGAAACTCGTTCCTGGCAAATTTTTTCGCTCGATGGTAACATTCTCCCACAACTTAAAACCATCCGTGTACCGTGAAATTAATTTGGAAAAAGCCTTTCATTTAACGCTTAACGCACGATCACGTCGATTCTTCGCGATTGCTAATTACGAGCGGAGAACTGGAGGATTCTGAAACCTCGAGCATCGAATTTCCCAGCGGCGAAACTTCCTGAACGAAGAAGACGTTTACCACTTTTTCACCAACGGGGCGCTTAATTACCAGCGCTTCTTTTGTCCGAGAGATCGCATTATTCGCGGCAATCCGCGTATTTAATCGCAGTCGTCCGAATTTTCGCGTGGTTGTCGCGTTTCCACGAGTAACCAGCTGCTCCTCCCACCGCGATCGAGATCTCTTTCTTCCGGTCTCGGCTCGCACCCCCTTCAAACCCTCAGACATACCCGGACGACTCCGGCGAGGAGATAAAAGAGAAAAAGAAGAAGGGAACCGACACGATAATTAGATTTTCGCCAGGCTCGAAACACCCCGTTTTCCCCGCGAAATTTCTCATTTTTCCTACGTTTAATGCCCCGCGCGTCGACTCGTTTAATATTCAGCAATTACAGCGGAAACGAAATTATTTGCCAGCGCGGATACGGTTAACAAGCAGGATCCCTCGTATTTCGTAAACGAGTGAGAGAGCCGGCGCAGCGAAATAATATTTTAACGAGGATCCGCGATCGAACTGCCCCCCGTCCGTTCCCGTAATTTGTTTACGACGATATGAGAACCGCCGGGCCGAGTACACGTTTGCGCGGTCGTATGTTTAAGTAAAGTGGAGCGCTCGATATCGAGGGCTGGTTTATGCTGGTACTTTGCCCGATTGCGGGTTCTAATTTCGTTTTGTTGCACGCTGACTTTTATTTATGCCACCCTTTTACATCTGCGGCCGATCGGAATCGGCCCGATCGCTTTATCGTCCGGCTACACGCGGTTTCTAGAACCAGTTATCCCAGCCAGACCCAGGATCCGAGGTTATGGATAGGGTTTGTATAAAAATCATCCCGTGTTTGACTTTCGAAACGCGCGTGATTTGTCGGCACGTTCGACAGTCGAGATTAGCAATATTTGTTTGGTCTATGTGACTGGTGATTCCAAGAGACACCGCATCATCCTAACTTTCACGCAGAAAGTGACTAGAAATATCGGGAAGATAGTGACATACAGGACTGATACTTTCGACATAGATGACTCATAAGAGATCTAAAAACTCTAGTGTATAAGAACTCTCAAAGAACCTATATTCTCAACGGGTCCTTGCCTTCTGACTCGAGTAAAGATGTCGGAACAATTACGACTCTGGAGTCTAAGTACTCCTAAGTACTCTAATGAAAGTGACCAAAACAACTTATCCAACAATGAGTGCAAGCATCTCGGACTAAAAACGTGTATCATCAAAGTACCCCTAAGCCTAACTTTGCTAAAAACACCGAAACAATCCTGACCTAAAGGCTCTAACCAGTCCCGAAACTTCCAGAAATCTCAAACCAAAGATTCGCAAAGTCAAGACACCTTCATACCCTAATCCTACCACACCTATCGATGTTACCAAAAACATGCATCGTCTGAGAACCCTGGTACTCTAAGTACCCCTAAGTCTGGCTTCGCTAAAGACACCGAAACAATCCTGACCTAAAGGCTCTAACCAGTCCCCAGAAATCTCGAAGCAAAGGCCAACACGACCACGACATCCTCGTACTTCTCTAACTCTACAAAACGATCACGATCTAGAGGCTCTGACCCGTGGTCGGTTCCGAAAAAGCCAGGCCAAAGAGCGGCAGAGAAACGTGATCGGAACGGTTATTAACACCTCAAGGCAAACAGATTAATAGAGAGGCAGGGGCGAGAGAACGGGCGAGATGGATAAAACGTTATCATCACCGCGGGGGGTTCGCGTTATTGATCGACAAATGAACGCAGTTAGTCTGGCCCCGGAATATCGTGGCACGGTCACGTGTTCGGGGCACCAGAAATTTCCGCGAGCGGCGTAAACGACAGTTTAATCATCCGTGCTACGTCTACGTGATATTTCTCATCGGCAGAGTGGCTCGGGTTTTTATGAGCTCGAGCAGGCAACACGCCGCGCGGAAGCTCATGCATCAGCCGCTCCCGACTCATGATTTCCCCATTAGAATGCCGTTCGTCGTGTCAACGCGCGTCGAGATAGATATTTCATGGCGAACGGGGCGAACAGATGCCTCACGGATATCGAGGGAAAAGTGGGGTGCAGCCGGTGTGGAGAACGTCTTTCTTCCAATGGAAACTGGCTTCCTCCCGACCATCCTCCAATCCCAGCCTCGTGTTATCGCGTTTGTCGTACAAACGTGTTTCATTAAACCGTTTGTCGGCGACAGGATATTCCACGAATTTTCCCGAACAACGCTAGATCCACCGCGATCAAAACGTCGCTTTTTAAATTCTTCCTTCGAAATCGACTTTATCGCTTTGGTCGCTTGTTTTTATCGGGTAGTTCGGAAAGTCATTTCGTATTTTTTCTTTTTTATGCGGTTCAAGTGTGATTTAGGTTTAAATTGGTTCTGACTGGGTTATTGGTCACTCGAGACAATCTCGGGGTTTTAGTTTAATTGCGAGATATTTAATTTCATTTATCTATTTCGCGTTCTGTGTCTAGTAGAACGAGAGAATATTAGATAACGGTAAAATATGAGGAAGTAAGTTAACCTAAATTACCGTGGTCATCTATAATCCAATGATACCAGTTGGGGATGTCTAAGAAACTTAGGTACCGGTAGGTTTTCTTACCACGTTCCAGAAAACGAATTTTATGCTAATATATTTCCTATTCGATCGTGTTGTATGTTCAGTTTAATCGTTTATAGATCATTCGAAGGATTTGCCATCGGTCGAACCGTAAGACACACAAATATTTTAATTTCTGATATTTGATTCTACTCGAATAAATATATTTTGCGGAATAAAGGGGCTATTGAATAAATAGGAAATAGAATTTCAAGTTGATATAGTTACACCTACGACCCAACAATACGTGTCGAAAGTTAAAATAGTATTTGCGTCGATAAGAGACTTAGATACCGATACACAGCTCTGACTATATAGGAGGAAGAGACGTGAAATCTATAACCATACTCGAACATGCCCTCGATACACCTCAACACTTCCTCATCTTTCACATATTCGCGTTTCACGTGTCTCTGGATACAACGTTGCGAACTGAAACGACGCTATTCTTTCCTGTATCTAAAATATACTGTTATTTCGCAATATAACCTTACCGTTTAACTTCCGATGGCGCATCAACACGAACGTCGAACAACACGGTGACACGCGTCGAGACACAAAGAGCCATTCCGTCCGAAGAATAACACGTAACTGAGACAGGAAAACATCGGCGGAAATTAACCAGGTGCCTGGCCCACGATGTTTACGTTCGGCCCTGTCTACTTTCGACCCACGGCTCTCGCCCGTGAGACTCGTGTTTGGCCCGATCTAATTACCAGGAATTTCACAAATAATGAAAATAATTATAATTTAACAATTATTTGGAAAATTCGTCGGTATATATTTTTAATGTAATTTATATCTTTATCCGAGGATATACATTATAGAACTGCACCACCTACTATTTAATAATTATTCAAAACATTCGTCTAAATTAATTTAGATCTCAATATTAACGATATAACGTTATTAATTTAATAATCTAATATAAATTTTATTTAACAATGTACGTTATACCGTATCTACGGTAATTATTATCGAATAATACCTTTTTAAATTTAATTTAGAGTTTTATCATTCAGAACATCTATCTACATCAGTTTGGATCCTCGCATTACCATAACGACTCTATTCTCTTCCTGCGTTGATATATATTTTTATTCGAGAATGAACACGGCCTAACCGCGACTCTTATCATTTATTAATTATTCGAGATACCAGTTTCTAAACGCCGCGAGATTAATTTTCAAGAGTTGCAATTATCGAGGCTACGGGGAAAAAGTTGCACGGACAGATGTAACGAGCGGAAAAAGACCGGTCAGTGATTTCAGGAATACCTGAAACGCGTTATATCACACGTATATGTATACCTCACACGATGTTCCGCCTACTGTGCTATATCGCAGCCGCGTGAAGCCTCGCTGTACGGCTGCACATGACGTTATTACCGTGTAAACTTCTAGAAAAGATTACTCCTCGCGAAAGGTTTTTGTTATGAAATATAAAACAGAAGGAACGACCGTCTGGAAATTTACTTTCTCGGCGCGGTTTAGCACGCGCGCTCGCATAGTGCTGCAATAAAGAAGGCTAGAAAAATGAGTTACCTCTGTGCTTCTGCACCCGGCATTGAACGTTGCGGCACGAACATCAATTCCGCGGAAATAAGATAAAAACCGGACTTACGCCGTTTTAATACTCGCTGTATCGATTACGCGTATCTATCACGCGGGGCCATCCACCGCGAATTTATCGACTAATTTCATTTATTTCCCGAAAAAAGGAAAGAAATTTATTCTCTCCGAGCGCATATTTATTACCGGAAACCGGAGAGAGAAGGAGAGATAGAATGTACTACCACCACCGCACCGCGCTTCGCAAACACGGGAGAAAAATTTTTTTTCACGAAACTAACGAATCGTTTACTTCCTACACTCGTTTCAGCCATGATACGTGCGACTATGAGTTGCAAAGAAAATTAAAAATGTCGGAATTTCGAGAATAATTTAGCTCGATTGGGATACGTTTATTCGTGTATTTATCAGCGGAGATAAACAAAAAGGAATGTTGCAGATTTGAAAAAATTAGGATATTTAGTCGAGTGTTAATGCAGACTTTAAATAGCAAAATTTTTGAAATAAAAATATGTTATATACTGTGTCTTTTCCTTAGAATTACAGGTATAATCCATAACAAAATTAAGGGATGGCCAAATCCCGGCTGAAGAATCGTCAATTTTTGAATAATTGTAATTTCGTTGAAAAAATTCGTACAATAGTTTACCTGGGATAGTTTTAAAGAGGTAAGCTTCTATTTTCACGTCCCTGAATTACACCTTTCAAATATCTTTTCACTTAAACATGCGAAGTAAGAACCGAAAGCCTCTTTCCTAAAACATCTTGCAAACTCAACCAATACGACCCCACGAAAATTCGCATAAAATCGCGAAAAAAAAATCGCACACGAATTTTTAAGGGTGGCTGGAAAGAGGAGACTCCCGCCTACAAGCCCACTATAAAACGAGTCCTGAAAAAAATTTTCCAAGATCAGCACACTGGTTTGAACTCGTACAATTTTCCAGGAAAAAGGTACCCTCAATTTTCCACCCCACGCGATAAAACGAAAACGCGTAAAAAAAATTCAGTTAAGCATCTCGAAAGTAAACGTGTCGCCCTTGATAAACCAGCCAGAGCAGAGTCTACGATTTCGTTCCGAGAAGTTACAGCCACTCGAATATCGACAATTTGCCAGGGAGGAGCCGAAACTTGACGACTCTCTAATTTCCAAAGAAGCGAAAAAACGAATAGAAAAAAGAAGGAAAGAAACCTTAAAAAATTCCCACGTTCACGATCCAACGAGCCACGCGACGGTCCCACCCCTAAATGCCAAAGTCACAGACCGGAGACCCATTCAACCCTCTTCCACCGCTGCACCCCGAAGAAAAAGAAAAAAAAAGAAAATCGGGGAAAGGGACCGGCGGAAAGTCGGTGTACGGTATCAAACAACTGTTTTCCCTCTCCATCGATCACCGGTCGGAATTTAATCGGCGACCACGACGCGGTCGACATTCATTAAACAGCCGCGCGCGCACTTGCTGCACTAATAATGATCCCAAAGCCACGAAAAGCTGTGCACGAGGGCGCAAAAGGGGTCTCCACGGTAACCACGGCCAGGCCGACCGGCACAAATTTAATATCTGCTAGTTCATAATGACACTCCTGGAAAATGAGCCCCGTACGCGCTGCGCCCTCTCCGGGCTTTATTTGTGTTATATACGGGGTGCGGCGGAAATCGCGCGGCCGTCGTCGCTGGGGGAAGGTCGAGGCTCGAAAGAGAGAGTGGAAACGAGGTTTCAAGGGTATGGAACGGTGCTTCTCTCCTTTTTTTTCTTCCTCTTTCCTTCCTTTCCTTTTTTCATCCCTCCCTCCTTCCCTCTCTCTCTCTCTCTTTTTTCCCCGGTTCTTCCTTCGTTTTTTTTTCTGTTTTCCGTGTGTTTTTTTTTTCTCTCCTTTTTGTAGCAGGGCAGAGGGAACTTGAGATTGAAACTCGATCGAGTGGGTTTAATTGCGCGTGCAAGGGGTGAATTGTCGGTGGCGAGTTTCTCGGGGGTGGCGCGGTGAAAATTGTATTGCGAGCGGTAAGTTGAAGTAATTGATTATCGGTGGGCCTCGAAAGTGGGGTTAGCTATGACGTTTAACGCGTTTCGCGAGATCATTGTGCCGGTCGGGGGTGTTATAACGAGTCGCTGGTCGCCGCGTTTCAAGGGTGTTTTCTGTTTGCCGATCGTTCCGGCCGCTCACTCGGGGTGTCGGTTTCGATGGGCTTTAATTGCCGTGGAACGAGTTTCCTGGAAAATTCCCTAGACCCTCGCGCGTCGATACGTTCGACGTCGGTATGCCGGATCTTGGCTGGTCGAGAACGAGTTTAATAAAAAAGAGTCACTAGACCGTCGTAATTCGTAATTTCCTAAAAAGTTCCCTATCGGTAGATTCGCAATTGCCGCGCTAGATTTTAGTTAGCCTCGAACAAACTCCCTAAAAGATTCACTAGACCCTCCATACCGGTATGCCGGACTTTGGTTAATCTGGAATGAGCTCCCTAAAAAATTCACTAGACTCTCGTGTGCTGGTCTGTTCGACATCGCTGCGTGAAATTTTAATTGCTTTAGAACGACACTGCTAGGAAATTGGACTAATTAAATCGATTCCTTGTTTATTAAATCCGAATCATCGAACGAGATTCTGGGAATTTTAATACGCAACCTTTTCGAATCGCAATATTATCCTATCTATAGTCATCTTACCACTACCATGCAATATTTATTAATAAAATCATTTGTATTAAAAAAAAATCAACCTCCACCGTAACCTGAACCCTCTAAATACCCGCTGAAAAACGTATTACGAATTTCAACACCACCCCCATCAGATTCGCAACGACACCACCTACGCAAAGCAGAAGACACCCTAACTTCGTCAACTTCGCAGCCAGCGTCACAAACTCCCAAAGCTCCCCTTAAAAAGCTCCTCACCCACGCGAGCAGACCCATTAAATTTTCACCTACCCAAGACCACCCGAAACCACCCCAATTACACGCGTACCCCACGCGAGCCGTTCCCCTCGATCAATCTACTAATTATTTCTCTCGTAATCGAGGGCCGACACGGCACTCGTTAATTCCGCAACTTCGACTCTGCGCCGCGAGGCAACGAGAGAAGAAATATAATAATAATTCATCGCGTTATGAACTTTCGCCACACCCGGTGTACACGCAGTGGCGTCGCGCGTGCACGCGAAACGCGCGCGCGAATTCCACGCTTGGGGCGGCTTTATTAGGGACCGTGGGGGGTAGGGGGTGGGCCGGGAGAGGGTGTCACGCTCGAACGACGCCTAAAGGAGAAGCACGGGGACCTGTCGCAAAGAAATCGCCGGGATTTCGAGCAATTAAAAGCGGAGAAGCGAGCTTAAGTGCCGTCAGAGCATCGACTCGCGCCTTTTCGCGCCGACGCCCTTCTTCTTAGGTAAACCAAAGGCCGTTTTGATTCGTCCGCGAAATAACAAGCGAGCGGCGAAGCCCTGGCCTCCTCTCGCCTCGCCGGCGCCGCGATTCCCAGCGTCCCTAGCCTCCGGGAGACCCGACCAGCGTACCAACCAACCAACCAACCAACCAGCCGCGGCGTAATCGAGAGGGGCGCGAAACGCGCGACGTAAGGGTAAGTCGTTTGTTAGAATGACGTAATCCGAGACATCAAAGGCCAGCCCCGATTCCGAGCAAGGATTTTCGCGTTTTTCGCCCGCGATGCCCGTCCGCTTCCTCTTTGTGCGCCGGTTTTAATTTCTACCCGCGCCGTTCGACGCCGTTCTGCCCGTGAATAGACATTGAAAGGGGGAGAAACGACGCTCCGAGGTGATTCCAGGGTGAGTCGCCGGATCGACGGACGCCTCCGCCACTCCTTTTTTTCCCTTTTTCTCCGCTTTTTTCTCGCTTTATCCGCGTTTCCTTCTTTTTTCCCTTTTCTATTTTTTATCCCGCAGAGAGGGGTGGTTGTTTCGGTCGACGATCGGTCTTTGAGCTGTTCGAGCGAACGTTTCGGGGTGACTGCCAGGCAGATCGATCGCGGATATGAAATTTTCCTCCGTTTCTGATTTACCGACTCTTCTCACCCCCGTTGGTGTCGCTACAGGGGAGAGAGACTCGCGCGATCTTCTTTGTCGCGATTTTCTTTCTTTTCGGAGCATTACATCCGCGTGTCCGATATATCACGGATATTACGTTCTTCTTACGAGCTGCACGAGGATTTATCACGAGGGTTTCACGGAAAATGAGACGGTCATTAGGTGGAAACGAATTCGAAAACTCGAGGCCCCCGAAAATTCTTATCCTCGCGCTCGTGTCTGCCCATTAATTCGGATACTGCGGGTACCAACCGGTGCTTCCAGCGGCAACTTACATCCCCCTGTCCTCGCAAACTACCTTCCTGTAAGACCTTAAAACCCGCCATAAAATGCACTTTCCCTAACAAGAGCTAGCCTCGCAATTTTCAGCCGGAGCCACCGCTGAATATCCCTATGATACACACGCGAATTGGATGGCAAACATTTACTATTGCCGGTACATCACGCGATTACGTTCGCCCGGCACTCTTACGTGCGACTGGTAATTTCGGATTAAACCCGAACCTGTCATGGTTTCGACTCTAAATAACAGACGAACGGAATAATTCAATAATTCAACGCCGGATATCCCTGTGATACCCGTGCGTGAATTGGAGCTGAAACGTTTATCATTACCGATATCGGGATTGTGTGTTTGTAATTGCAAAATATTCGCGATCTATATATTCTCTGTTAACCCCCTTGCACTTGGCGATTTTTTCGTTGCAATGGAATAGCAACTTAGCAACAATAGCAAGATCTTTTGCCATAAATGAAAAAACTCGCGTATAAAAATATACGCGTATATAAATTTATTTCGATTTCATTTTGTGTTACTTTAAATTTGATATTCGCGACGGAAAAATAGTAGAAGATTCTCTGCTATAAAGTTGACGATATTTTATAAACGGTAAATAAGAAAACGTACAGAAATTAAAGCGTAGAATTATTTTCCATGCATCGTTGGGTAATTTTAAATTTGGCATGCCGATTAACGTCGATCTTGGGAATTCGATTAAATGGCGACAGAGGGTCTCGAGTGCAAAGGGTTAAATATTTTATCGCTTCAGATCGACTTGTAAGAGGATGTCGAGAGGGTACACGACGAAGGCCGTCAAATTCTCCAATTCCAATCGAACGTTTATACAAAAATTCGTGCTCGAAATTCCGATCTCGCAAACTATTTATTCGCAGCTTATATTCTTGATTGATTTTCGAAGATTATCTTATCTTTCCCCACGCGTCCTTATCTCGCGTAACCCGCCAATCGAATCGAAACTGCCGAACCGTGGTGCCCAAGAATAATCCGCGTATCCGTTAAATGATTCACCGCGTTGTTTCCCAGTAGCTAGGCAACGGGCCGCAGAAAGTTCGGGTGTAAATACTTTACAGGACTTCTTATCCCCATGAATAACGCATCCCGGAAGACTACACGTCACACGCGAGCACGAAATCCCTCGATCCGAAGATCCATCCATTAAAACGCGCGCTGCGATAAATCAACCCGGCTCGATCTCGGCAGAAATTTCGCCGAGCGGGAACGGCATGGTCCCTGCGGCTGGAAGAAACTCGAGATAGGGACCCTAGCTAGCTGGGGATATTTCAATTTCAAACGATCGTCTCGAGGGCAAACAGAAACTTCCGCGAGCCGGCCGACTAGCGCGATTTTAGCGACACCCGATCCGTCTGCTCGGGGATGACGCGGGGATAACCTCACGGGCAATCAGACCGCGCGATTGTTGCGTCGCCCGCGAAAGCCCCGGGAATCCGAAACGGCGGGGCCAAGTTCCACGGGCCGGCTTCAATTATTAAAACGCGCCGCGACACCGGATACAAGCCGGATGAACTTCCGAACGAGGCTTCCGCGGACGAGGCGAGGATTTACCGCCGCTATTAAATCGACCCTGTTGTTTCGCCCAGACGAACCACCCCTACACTTCACATCCGAGGGATTCCGAAGAGTTCGGGGATTCTGGAACCCCAGGATTGGTTCATCTGCCATTGATATCATCGGGTCTGAGGCACACGTGGCCTTATTGAGAGCCCCGGGATGTAACGATTCTCATCGTCTTGATTTTGACAGTTTCTTTGCCAAATGAAAGTACTCGAGACGAATAATAAAACAGGATGAGGATCTTGGAAGCGGTGCGAGAGTTGGGTGATGAGAAACTAACGCGTAGATCTGGTATAGATAGATTAAACTGTTTGGTTATTAACTAGAATTTCAGTGACTTATGATCGGGTTTGAGACATGAGTCTAGTAGGCATGTGGCCTTATTGACGAGACCAGAGGGAAACCCAGAACGTAATTTTAACATTTTCGTTGCTCAACAGCGTCGCTATAGATGTAAATGGAAGTTCCCGAGGCGAATAATAGAACAGGATGAGGATTTTGAAAGTAGCGAGAGAGTTAGATGATGATAAACCGATACGTAGATCTGGCATAGATAGGTTAGACTGTTTGGTTATTTACTAGAACTTAGTAGTTGCTAGAATTGTTGAACATCTGGAAACACTGCGTGGGGCTTCTCTAAGGCTGGAGTTGAGGTTTTGCAGGATCTTTCAGTGATCGGTCAGCCCAGTCTCAAAATAGTTAAGATTGCCAAGCCACGTCGTGCTACGTCGTACTATTTTTACGCGAATTCGATAAAAATATTCGGATAACGCATAATTGTATTAGTGATGGAAGATAAATAGATACAAAAATCACGACACGGTGCGTGGTACTGTATTAAAAACTTTTCACACGAGGCTCGGTTCCCGAGAAAATTGACTTTCAATACCTATAGGGTGGCGTCTATGTTCCCACTCGAAAGGTCTCGTTATAAACCACAACCCCTCCGTACCGTTGTCTACAGATATTCCCGGCAAAACGTCGGTCTGTCTATTTGTTTTTCCGTTGCGAATAGCGAGAATCGATGGCACGACTGCGTGCAACAACCGCAGCCCGGCAAATATTTAAAATCAATTTGCCGGAAAACAACGGGACGTATGAAAAAATTGTACCGCAGGTTCTCCACTTATTTTTCCTGAATGCGTAGAATCGCATGCCGCTCGACTGGACCACCTAACCCGAAGCTGGAAAAATCATCCCCGAGCTTCGTTCATCCCCTTGTCCTGCAACTTGCCCCTAACAAACGGAGAGAAAAATCGGTGGAAATATCGGAGACCGTGGTGCAGCCTGGCTGTTCAGCTGCAGGTACCAGTATTCCCGATCGAGCAAACTGAACGCGAATGATTCGCGGCGAGCTGAGCAGGCCGCGCGCTGGCAAGAATTCGCATAGCTGAATCCGCGGCAGAGGGAGTGTATCGAGGCGAGCGTGTCGTTCGATTCGATTAGCTTTGTCCGAGAACGGCATCCGCGGCGCGCATATTAGCAAAGGCACGCAGCGGACGATGGGCAGGGGTGCAACGGGTTGGCCAGGTATTCCTTTCGGCCCGCGGACGGCAACCCCAAGCGAGTTAATCAACGAGATGCATTCAGAGGGAGAGATCGCTGGCCGAGAGCGTCGCGCACGAAACGCGGCATGCCGGCAAAAAGGAGCAAGCGGACCGTGCAGCCGCCAAGCACAATGGCCGAGGCCGGGATATTCAAGCAACGAGGTTAACCCCCGATCATCGCGTGGATCCAGCGCGTTCGACCGGCAGCCG
>NIJG01000029.1:2654392-2675628 GCA_002201625.1 Euglossa dilemma
ATCGGTCTATGTCGATTCGAGATGAGTCAGAGTTGACCGGGGCTAACTAGACTCGGACTACTTTAGCCTGACGTGAATTACGGTAAATTGATGTTAATTGCACTGAATCCGACCGGACCGATAGTCTTAATCGTTTGATCGGTACGAAGCTGAGAATTCCTCGAAGCGAGACAACGATTCGAAGTAACTCGAGTTGGCACGTGTTGTGTAATTGAACGCGATCTACTTTCTGGTCGCGATAGATTCTTAGAACTTGACAAATGGATCGAATTGGATCTATCTGTGCTTCGTCAAACACGACTAAACCGATCCAAGTTGCCGAATAGACACTTTGGTCGGACTAGGTCTCGATCATCGATCAAGACACCGTTTTGGATGACGCTTGGATCTAATTTCGCGCGAGATAAAAATTCAAAGCAATTAGACGATAACACGAATGGGAACCGATGACAAAAGTGATCTAATCCACGGACAAGAGACAGAACTTCATAGAAACGGACTGAGCCGACCAGATGCGATCGCAAGCGAACCCGGGACGAATCGGAGCGCGGGAAATCGGCACAGGGCTAAATCAAAGGGAGGCCCGATTCGGCGAACGCACGCGTCATTCAGCAGAATCGAACGCACGACATCGCATTCGAACATTATCCTGGCGAAAAAGCTTTGCCCAGGAGCGGTATCCCCGATCCTTTCACCGGTAACCATCGGAGCCCGCTGCGAAACGCAAAGCAACAAAAGTACCGCCCCGACTGACGACCTTCGCTTTCCAATTTCACCATTAATTCCCCTTCGATCATTCCCCCCGTCGCTCAAGCTTAAGCACAAAACCTATTCTCTGTCGCGATATATTATTCATACGTATCCTGGACAACGTAATAATACCGGCCTCTGCCTACGCTCGCCCGCGAATAACTCCCGGCCATCGTATAAATATCAGCCAGCCATCGTTTCCAGGCTCGAAAAACCATTTTAAGCGCCTCCTTTCGACCCTTTGGGCATCGAACAGTTGAAGGGAAGGGCCTTATTCCGAGAAAAATTATTCGAAAATCCGAGTGGTTCGACGGGTCCCTCGGGTGCGAGTTCCATACGTCTCCGAAAAGGAATTTTAACGAAATATAAAAAAGAGTTGAGTTATATGATGGAAATTATTCGGAATCCTGAGTAATCCTAGGTGATCTCTCAGTTAATAGCTAATCGCTGTCGTTGATGTAGATATCCAGAAACTCCAGAAACGAAATTTTAAAGAAGAATAAATCCACGAATCCTTTAAGGATTCCGAAGTCTAAAAATTAGCCAAAGTCCTGAAAGAAAACCAGTTGTGGGTTCGCGATGGTTAATACGAAGACCAGCCTCCGGGTTCGAAAAAATCCCATTCAACGTTTCGCAAAAAGTATTCCCGACGCGAATTTCTCGTAATCGCGAAAGCAGATTGCACGCGAAAAGTATCGATCCTAGAGTGGAACAAAGTGGATCAAGTACAGATCCGTTATTCATCCGGTAAAAGCTGAAAAATCCGCAAATTTTATCTTTCGATCACCCTGTCCGTGCTGTCCACGTGCAAAAATAGAAAAGCGACTTTCAAGGGTGGAGAGAGAAAAAAATAAATCAAGTGCGACGCTACGAATTTTTCCAGACAGCCTAATGGATATAGCGTTACAGCCTATTAAAAGTTTGACGAATGTCCCTGCCCGAGCGTTATCCCGTTCGAAAAGTGAATATGATAGATACGCTGGCGAAAAATGATTTGATATCTTCCGGCTAGCGCAGTTCCAAGACGAAAAACACTGTCAGGACAGACGCGTCGAGTCGTTTTTAATCGAACGTTTGACGTAGAACAAACGGGCATGTTTGCAGATTATTGATGGATGCGCGATGTGATAAATGGGCCAGCGTGTTTTCATCGGACTGTAGTTAAACTACAATTTCAATCTTTTTCTATTTTTTACACCAGACGTAGTGTACACCCAGTGCACTCCGACTGTACACTCGCGTGAGCTCTACCCTCTTTCGATCGAGCAAATGATAAAAAAAAAACACGGAAATCGATCGAGTATCGTACAGACACATAAATCAATTAAAATTTCATAATATAAGTAGAATTTATAGAAGTTTTCGCAAAGGTAAAATTATTTATCTATTCGATCTATATACATAACGCATGCGGATTGCAAGATATTTATATTACAAGTAGATAAGAACTTTGCAAACGCAAAATTTCAATGATAAATTTAAATTCATATTTCAATGATAAACAAATTAAAAGAACGGTACATTCAAGAAGAAAAATTTCGAATTCTGTCGCCTGGATTATTTTAATCATTCGAATATTAATCATTTACCTGAACTCTATTATTCGATAAAAACTATTTAACCTCTAAAAAATTTTAGCAAACGCTAAATAACATTTGGAAACTCGTCATAGGAAAAATTTCGAATTTTCTTTTGTTAAAAGATTTTGGTTTTGTGTTGTATGGTCGAAGACAGAAGGAAAGAGAGAGAGGGGAGGAGAGAGGACTAGGGGGTGAAAGAGGTTGGAAATGCTGGCCGGAGGGCAAGGCGAGGGCTATCGTTTTGCAAGGGATTTCCTGGTGTATCGTGGAATTAATTAAAATCGTTAGTAATATCCTCCCAATTCGACGGGTTCCGGCGTTATTATCGTCCGAGGGGTGTATATATATGTGGAAAGCGTAAGTGCGTGGCAGGTCGATCGATAATCCTATATTACGTCGCATCGAGTAATCGTAATTGATGCGCACGCATGGCTGCTATTAAATTTGCGCGCTGCGTAAATTCACTATGAAACATGATGCAGCCCCGACGGTACTTAGCCGAAACTGCGTTACGGCCGCGAGGTCCTATTACTTGTAAATAATGTTTCGACTACCTCGTGGCGTAACGTGTCTTCGTCAAGGGTCGCCATGACGACCGATTTTACCAGGGGTCACACGATTTTCCAAATTTTCTTCCCTTTTGTTCCGTCGCAATTCTCTTTAGCGAAAGTTTCCCAANTCGAATGAAATTTTGGAAATTTTAATTGACGATACTCTAATTCCTCTGCAAAATTTTGGGTATTTTATTTTGTAATTATTGTTTTTACGAAATTTTTTGCGATGGTGGAAAGTTTCTTGGGAAATGGTGACTGATTTGTCAAATTTTGCTGCATTTTGTTCCGTCGCGATTCTTTTTAACGAAATTCTCCGAATTTTGACTATTTTCTTAAATGAAATTTTAAGGTTTTTAAGTAAGGAAATATTCGAATGAAATTTTGAGAACACTAGTTGACGATATTCGTTTCTGAAATTTTCACGCTGATTGTTCTACGAAATTTTATGAATCTTTAGCGGAATGTCTTTTGGAAAATTTTCGGTATTTTGTTTTGTAATACCTTGTTATTATAATCAATTATGGTTGGATTAAAGTTATTGCAAGATACTTTGAATTTATGATTACTGTCTGAAGGAAAAGTTACGGATAGTGGGGAGAGTCTGTTAACTTCTATTATATGAACTCTGTAAGTATATGGTGAACTTTAATTACACATGTCAGTGAACTCTAATTGTATGAAGTTTAGTTAGGTGAATTGCTGCTTGTTCCTCGGCATGGTCAGATAAACGAAGTTCTGCTGTATTCGTGACTGATAATAATGAAAGTCCAATATCTTTATTGTCCATCTTGCATGTATGTTGAATTTCTCCCTTTTTTAAATAATTCACAATCCCTAATTTATCACCAATATCGGTCATTTGGTAAAATCTATAAAACTATTGACAATTTGAAAAATTTCGCTCTTTAAACATAATCACGCGCAAACCAATAACCAAAAGCAAAACATCGAGTATTAAAGAACTCGCTGAAATTAAAAGGACTGCAAAAAAGCCGGATAAATTATACGAAACGGCGGAAAATAGCGTGAAATATCATTGCAAAGGGAAAATCTCGACGAAAATGAATTTTCATAATGAACTCGATTATCACGAATTTTCGTTTCCGCCAAACTTTCAACGTTTCAAATTTCCCCGCGAGTCAAACGATGTCGATTTCCGTATTTCTCAGATTGATATAAAACTGTATTAATTATCACGACAGGCGCAACCCCCGCGACTCGGCCGGGGGATGATATTTGAATTGACCGGTCGGATATTAATTATAACTCCATGAAAGCGAATATCACGGTGAAAGCGTTTGCTTTCCCAACAAGGATTCCGGGCGTGTTTCAGTTTATTTCGCGTCCCGGATCACGGCCGGCGATTTCTCTGCGAAATCGGAGTAACGCAAAATTTCGGCCGACGCGAAACCTCCGACTTTGTATTCCGATATCGAAGTTCCCCAAGCGAGCGCGCTTGTTTTCCCGAACAATCGCCGAACAAGAAAATATCGTTTCCGCAAAAACCGCGTTAATATCCGGTGGCACAAAGCGCGAATATTCGCAAAATTATAAACGACCGTGAATTTTTTCGCTTTTATTTCCGCCGGCGTTGCTGTTTTAATGGATAGAAAAGGTTTCTAGGAAAAATTTTGCCAAAATGTTCATTTATAAAATATTTCAAAATAGACGGTAGAAATATTATGCGATATTATCAATGGTAACCACTGTCGTTTATTAGTATTTTACTTTATAGCAATTCCTCATTTTAACCAAAAATATAGAGGAAATTAAAATATTTTCTGATAAATCGTTAGTCATTTTCTTCTTTTTATACGCGATTCTATTTCTTGAATTTCTCATCTTTGTTTTCCTTTTCTCTGTCTTTTGTATTTCTTCTTTCGTCTCATCGTTGGATTGATTGTTTCACTTGCTAGGTTTTTATCTTTTATTACACCGTTTGTTTCTTAATTATTCCTCTGTTTGCATTTATTTATTTAGTTTCTTTCCAACCTTGTCGATTTCCCAATAAACATGAAATACGAAAAATTGATTTACTCCTAAGTGACATGCCAGAGAACTTTAAAAATAACGACACTCGACTTTCGTTAAACTCCCTGCATTACGAAAGTTAAAGAAATTTAATTCAACAAAAGCAGTCGACGTAATCACGTAAAATAATCCATGCCGCGTTTATGAATTTTCAAGCTGAGAATTCTCGTTTACACAACGGTATCGAGAATTTATACGGTTTTTCGAATAATTGGCAACGTAAATCACGCAGCCCCGGCTAAATTGTGATACCATTATCACGTCTGACGATCACCTGGGAGTTTCATCAAATATTACTGTCTTCGTTAATTAACGGCCGAACCAGAGCTGGAAACAATAACAGCCGAATAAAAGCGGGAAAAAACGAGAAGTTGCATGGCAGAGAAGCGAGTGTACGTACAGACGTATGCATCGACGATGACTCTTGAAACCGCGAAACGCGGCTGCCTGCGAGCCGGCCGTAAAACACAACTCCAAGGGTAATTTTCATTCATAGAATATTTAATTTTATAGTCGAAACTGCGTGGCGAATTACCGCCGACTCATCTTGTTTAATCAGTCTGAGATTACGTCCCGTTTTCCAAGTAGTAAAACACAATTCGAACGGCCCTCCGTATCCGGTGTACCTTCCAAGTACTCGAGAGGGTGACTCTGGTGTTGCAGAATTTTAAGACCGAGATTCAGACATTACGATGTTTTATTTCCGATGGATATTCTCGGCGAAATTTCGCCGACTGCTCTTTCGTCGCATTCGTGGAATATTCGAATTTTTGTAGCGTGGAAAATAGGAAAATTTCCATTTTTACTACGTCTTCTCGTCACTGAAGAATAGCGGTTCGAAGACCTTATTTTTAATACAATAAATAGGAAATTGACGCGTAGAATTATTTTACTTCGAAAAAATTACTTCGTTGTGTTAAATCTTTGAAATTTGAGGTAATAATAGAGATCGAGTTCTATTCAGAATTTTATACCGAATTAAGGGATAAATTTGGTATTATTAATTTCGTGTACCTCGAAAAAAATGAAATTTCTTTTTCGTCTTTTTACTGATACTGTTTTCTACACGACAACCACCGAATAAAAATTTTAAGATTCTCCTAGAAGATTGCATAAACACTCGGTCTCCAAAGCACCCTCCAACATCCGCGATATAAATAAAAAGCGTCGCAGAAGTGAGCAAATTTACTCGGAAACTGGAAGAGAGGTTAACGACCGATGGAAAAGCAGACTATAAGACCTTCGACTTCCCACAAATCCTTCACCCAGAAGACACCGAAGGAATTCCCAGAACTCTTGGCCAACCGCAAACTCCATCACCATCAACTCCCAAAAAAAGGGAAGAAACCTTGACAACATCCTTTCACTCCGCGACACGGTACGAATCCTCTGCCGAAGTAAAAAAGGTGGAAAAGAATCCGCGAAGAATTTTCCACGTCACCCATAAACCCCATGGAAAGAAGTAAGATAGTCCGGGCCGGTGACATCCACCCCTAACCCTGGCTCGCAAATCAGCCGGTGAACCAGGAAGAAATTCAGCCTTCGAGGACACATTGTACAACTTGTAGCCAGCGCGAAAGCGGCTGCCAGCCGTTCGTGCATAACGAAGAGAGGAGCCACTCGCCTCACAGTCGTCAGACAAGATTCGCTAATTGGGATTAATTCGCGCTAATTAATTAAATCACGAAATGCTCCGCTGGCGTACAGCGGCCGGCGATCGTGTGTGTGTGTGTGTGAGCTTGTGTGTGTGGGTGTGCACGCAACGAACCGAGGCCAGAAGTTTGTGACACGCGTCGCTGATAAAATCAGCAGGTTATACGCGCGAGGCTGGCCGAACCGCGAGAATTCGACGTCTCGTCGGTCCCGACCTGACGTTAAAAATTCCCAGCCCGATAAAGCGTCGCGTTCCTCGATAACGCGGCCATGAAACGCGGGATTTGTTGGTTTTACGAGCCCTCTGGCGGCTGAGCAGGCATCGGCAAGACGGGGGTTGGTCTGATGCTCCAACCTTCGATATCGATATCGAAGGCGAGGGTAAATAGACTCGAAAATGCACCGGCATCTTGGCTTTTTTCGAGACAAGCGAGAGGGACACGCTTTTCCAGCAGATGAACTCGAGTATCTGGTATGGAATTTTTTAGGTAGCTTTGCAATCTTGGAGGAATGTGCAAGTAATAATAGGAAGACATAAATTGAAAGAGAAACGACGAAAAAATCTAATACCGAAGAGGTGGAAACTCTCATAACATTAATACGAATGTAAATTATAATTAAGAAAGAAAAATGTTTCTAAATTTTGAATAAAAAATTTCGTATCGATTTTTCGATTCTTTTGAAGCTCTTCTTCTTCAATTTTGCCATCTACCGATCGTTTGACCGGTCGGGATTAGTTTAGTGTTAAGAAAATGAAATTAAACCTTCGACGAAGATTTTAATCCTCGTGAATTTTCAGAACCGTCGTTGTTGGATTTTTTTAATTTCCAAAATTATCTAATTCGAATCGGGAATATTTCAATTTGCTAGATTTTCGAATGATCGTTCTCCGGCGTGTCGTGCTCGATCGTCGGACGAGATTATCGAGAATATGGCAGGAGGAATTAAAGGAATGGTAAAGTCGCGAAGCATTCGTACTTGAACGGTGCTTGGCGCGGTGAAGTATCGGAGGTACTCTCTTTATTAAATGAAATCGAAAGTAGCACTCGGCGACTAGGAAGTATAGCTGCAATTTATTATCCGCGGATCGCGAAGGACCGAACTTGCAAATTTATCGAGTGCCTCTTAGCCAAGTGCCGATCCTTCCAGCAAAGCTGTGCAAGGATCGAGAGATTCCGAGTAACCTTTGAGTCCTGACAATAGACTCTGCGAAGTGTAAATCCATTGATAACTCTTTCACTAGAATCCGCCAGTCTCCTCTAAAAATTCCACGCGAAATTATGCTCAACGTGCTTCGATACATGCAAAAACTTATAGGAAGCTCGAAGAAGAGGACGCTGTTTCCAACTAATTAAAATGGAATATCTCTTGAATACGCGTTTTCCTGTAATTGAAGAGCGGGAATGAAAAAGGCGTATATTTTCGCGTGGTATATTTTTATTACGCGTTCGATATACCTTGGGATCTCAAAGGGCCGAAGAATGTGGGAGAATCGATAGATTTTTAATCACGAGTTTGAAAAGGAATATTCGTAGGTATGTCTGAAGCGAGCGGAAATAAACGATACGACTTTGAGATTGCACGCGCATAGGGAAAGCCTCGGGAAACGCTGGTGAAATTCATTAAAACGGACGCTGAAGTTCTTTAGGGAAATAACACGGGACGGGAAAGGGAAGGTGGATTAAACAAATGCCGGCGACTCGGTTGTTCGTGCTTTCGAAAAATTCATTTATCGCGAACAAACTACAAGCTGGCCCAGCTGTCAGTCAAAGTATAAACCGAGAGTAATCCGATCGGTCTCGAACGGAATCAACATCAAACGCAGAACTCTCTGTGGAACTTGATTTTTGGCGGTAGAAAAAGCAAACGAAAATCGCCTCTCTGCCTCCGTTCATATTAATTACTTCCACGGACGGCTGCGGGGTATGCCTGCGTTTCCAACAGTTCGATAAATACAGGAGCAATTAAATCTAGCGATAGCGGAAATTTAACTACCAACATCGCTACTGTGTTCCGCATACTCCGATCCTCGGTCCTTAATTTCATATTTGTTGGAAAAATTCGATCGGTCGATTACGAATAGCCGCCCGTTTCGATAATTTTCACGAAAATTGAAACGTTTTTACCAGCTTGGTAAATACAGCAGCAATTAATTTTCGGGAAAGCAAAGACTCGGCTTTCAACAAGACCTATACCTTCTGTCCTTGATTTCATATATTTTTGCGAAAATTCGATGGGTCGTTATTTAAAGTATATGCTATAATTTCGTGCCTGTCTCGATTTTTTCCCCTCGTTAATCCCATTTAGATAGGCCATTTTGAATAACGGCGATTCAAAATGACGACTTCTCAGCTCACGGTCTATTTTTAAAAACTTTAACACTGTTTTTTACAGTTTCCAATATACTGTGTTTACTCTTTTCTTCTCAGTTCTTTAAATTATCGCTACTTTCTAAACCGTCCTGCCTTTTAATAGGTACCTAACAATCGCTGGTATAAATAATACTAATCTCGATGGTACGCTGAAGATAGTAACTACATTAATTACAGTTCTATCTCGGTACGAGTCAAAATTAATTTTTTTTTAGAAACTACGAAAAGGAAAATTCCGAGACCAGTCTTTCCGAGGGGATAAAAAAATTGAAGAAATAACTTAGAAGTATATTAATAAAATAGGAAAAGAGAAGGTACTTATCTTGGCGTTGCAGGAAGTGGTACCAGCCGAAACACGATTAGCCAGGGTCCACGTGGACCTTGACCAGAGAAGATCGCGTTATCGTTAGGATACGCAAATGACGAACAGAATCGTCATTATAATTGGAGTGTTGGCTAAACGCAACGAGTCCATATAAATTACCGCGTACAAACGGGTGCAATAAACCGATAGAAAGCGGACCTTGGCCCCGCTAACGCGTGTAAGTTGCCCTAAAACGTTACGCGGTGTTATATGGCTCGTAAAATTTATATAAACGCCAGGAGCTCGCCGGAGTTTTAAGAGACGAGATAATTAAAAGCGAGTCCTACAGCGCAGCTCGGGGAGAAGGGAATAGAAAAAGGAGGATTCGACGAACCCCGGTGAAAATAACGACGGAAAACGACACGCAGATGTTAAACCGGTGTGCTCGACGAGCAGGGAACGCTTTATTCGCAGATTGCACTAGTTAAAAACTGTCGCCAGAAATAACAGTAACATGCGGCCGGTTGTATTCGTTTCGTTCGAGCGGCGGGCCGAGAGTTAAATTTGTAAGATGCCGCCCCTGTACTGCTCTTTTACTAACCTGTTGACTGAGGAATTTAAAAAGAGGTGGGGGAAGGCTCGCGGCTAATTCTAATTTCTTCTTTCCTTCCCTCTGCCACCTATACTCCCTGCCTTTCCAATAGATCTTCATTCTTTTCTCTCTCTTTCCTCTCTTTGCCCAGAAAAACCACGAATTTCCCCTTACTCGGGTAAAATTCGAGTGAAAAAATCGAGGAAAAATTCGAACGTTAATCTTTGAGTCTTCCCCTTTTTTTTTTTTTTGTTTTCTAAGAAGGAAACTCTGATTTTTTTGTTTGAGAAGAAAAACCTCGATTTTCCCGTTATTCGGGTAAAATTCGAATGAAAGAATTGAGGAAAAATTCAGGCATTAATCTTTGATTCACACTCTATTTCTTTTTTGTTTTTTGAGAAGTAAACTCCGACTTTTTTCATTTGAGAAGAAAAACCCCGAATTTTCCATTTGCGGAATACAATTTTCTACATTTTCCCTTTCTTAATTTCTTTCAAGATCTTTTCCTTTTATTTTTCCATCTACCGCCAACTTAACCGGCCATAACACCACAAATGCCACGCCATCGGATTTCTGCCACCATAAGGACAAAAATTCGCAACTTTTGATTAAACGACAAAAAAGTCCTCGTTCCCCATGAACTGGTTCCCATCGGAGTCGAACGAAACCTTGGCGATCGGCCATTTCGTAGAAAAGTCACGTGTCGCGAATGAAATGGCGGCGTCGGTGGAACGCGGGGCCATCGGCCGAATTAATAATCTCGAAACGTTATTAAGGCTGTCGATAAGGAAACGCTGACGCCAGACGCGCGCACTTTTCCCAGCAGTTTTCCAGGCGCGATAAACTTTCTAATTATGAAACTTCGACCGCGGGCTAAAGCGTATCAGCAGCGGCGGATCAAAGTGATACTCGAGATCAGGCTGTGAAACTTCTCTTAATATCGGCCCGAATATTACGCCAAACAAAACATGAAGTTGGGTAAAAAAGACACTGGCCCTTCGTTCTTTCCTCGGAAATTTTAGTTAGCTCCTAGTGTCCTCGACTCGTGTTTAGGACCCCGTAGCAGATACTTTCGAAAAAATTCTCGTTTACTCGAATCTTTTTATCCTTCCAATTTGTACGTCGATGTGAAAGAATACAGATAGTTTCTGGAAGATTAGACGAGATGTGGTTTCAATATCAACTTCTACCTGTTAAGTTTTCCTTTCTGATATTCGGGAGAGGAAATATTTTTTTAGATGTTCTAAGGGAAATGAACTTTTATTTACTGGAACATTAGTTGCATAGAGAAACTTAGCCCTTTGAGAACGAATATCATCATATACGTGGAAGTGTTTTAATTTTTCAGAATGAAAGTTGCGTAAAATATAGCGAAGAATAATTTTAGCATTGTCATCGATGTCGTACATATTTTTTAATTCGCAGAATTTCCCTCGATTTGTTATTTTTAATCGTTTAATATACACGGAACGTATCGTTACTTTCGTTTCTCATCCGCAAAGATTTGCGGATAATTAATTCCCATTTAGAGTTCTCTAAATTTTCGTTTCTCTCTTCTGACGCTCTTCTCACGCATGTTATACACTTCCGAATGTTAAAAAATTGCTCGTGCATTCTAGGAACTTGCGTTCTTCTCGCGTTACCGATAGCCTAGCCTAAACAAGCACCGATACCACGATATAATTACGATAAATTATCAAAGGAGTCGAGTGGTACCCTATATCGTCGAGTGAACCCCCTGTTTCCGCGCGAACGCCGGTTAAGCTGCTGGCGAAGGATCACCATAACCCTGAACGGAAAAACCATGACCGAGGTCAAGGTGCTGGCGCGATGGCCGCGATAAAGAAGCGACTTGGCGTTTTCCGGTTCGAGGACGGCCGTCAGGGCGGCAGCACAGGCCGACGCGAGCCGATAGAGCGTCGCGTGGAAGGGAAAAGCGTCGTTTCACAGGCGATCTAAATTTAAGTTTCAGATTTATACGCCCTCGCTCGCCGGCCATTGACTTTGCTCGGACTCGCCGCTTTCAACCCCGCGCTCGCTTCCCACCCCCGGCCACCCCTGCACGCCGCTGGATGCCACTCTAACTCGCCATTTTTCCCCCTTATTCCGTCTGCCGGCACCGGGAATATATCATTCCGGCGCAAAGTGAAAGATGACGTCTCCGCCGGTAAATCTTTCGGATTATTCGATTATTTTTATCGCCGGAGTAATTGGCTCCGAGCATCCAGCCTCTTTGTCACCGGATTTCCTACGCACTCGAATCTAACTATCGGGTTTAGGCTTCCTTAAAGCGGGGTCCGTGGAGCTGGTTGCAAACGGTGTGCTTCAGTTTTTCATCTTTTTTCCAGTTTGGTTTTGTTTGGCTGAACGATGATCGAGATTAGAGGGGTTTATTGCGAGGCTTGTGTCTTGGACGGAAGGGAAATTTCGGACCAGCTCGAGGAAATGGATGTGCAAAGATTATTCTTGAGCTTTTGCTGGGGAAAATGAGATCGGGGGGTGGAGTTCGGTTCCTAGTATAGGTTTCGCATGGATTTGGTATAGATTCAGTGTAAACTGGCTATTTTAAACGAGGAATTATAGAAACGGATTTCGAGAGACCGTCATTGGATAGAGATAGGATTTTTACACGAATCGATGAAAAATAGATCTCGAATAATTATTCGGTACTGCTTAATACAATAACGACATTGCAGGTGAGATTAGAATTTTGATATAAATTGGTATTTTGGAAAAAAGCACTATCAGAAGTGAACAAGAAAAATGAAAAATCTCACTATCCTAAAATGATAGAAAATGGTTCCACGGATTATTAATTAAATTTTCAATATAAACCGAGAGTTTCCAGCACGGTGAGTGAGTAAAGATCGGTCTGGAAATCGTATTCCTGTCTTTTCGCTAAAACCACGATCCAGCCAACAAGATTAGGGGACTAGGATTCTGATACAAACGGGCAAGATTCAGTTGAACCTCGGTGTTTCGAGGAGAAGAAAAGCGTGGGAAGGTGAGAGAGAAAATGGATTTGGAAAGGTTGATCTCGTTTAGCAAAATGACGACGTGGTAGCCGAGATTGGGATTTCGCTGTAACTCGAGTATTTCTATAGAAAAATAGATTCGAAAGGGTCGCCGTAGAGTTTTTAAAAAGCGACGACGCGAGATTGAGAATTTTCAGAGCAGGATTTACCGAGAAGAACACGAGGCCACGATGATAAAGGTATTCGATGGGGTCGAGGGACGTGCCAGGGTTGAGAAGCACTGATCTATTTATGGCGGGCGAATTAGTGGTTATATGGAAGACACGAATTTGCGCTAAGTTTTGCTTTACCTCGGGTACACTGTATTTCTGTTATGCATCCCTGCCGTTTGCCATCGTAAAATGTAACACGCGAGGAAATAAACGGTCGTTATTGAGACGTAGCTGACGTCAAGCTGCACACTTGGATGTGCATAGAATTTCTATGGGACCGTCTCATGGAAAAATCGTCTCGAAGAATATATCTAAATTCCGTTAAGTATTACACACTTAATAGCATACGCAAGTTATTAATGAAATCGAAAACAAATTTCAGAGGTCTACCTCGACAATTTTATTACACGAAGCTTACGGTGAGAAACTTTTACAGAGTTTCTACGGATTTTAAGAAGCTTAGAATCCATAATTACTTATGCTGGAAGTAACAGAAGTTTATAAAAGGAAAGAAGTTTAGAGAGTGAACTAAAGTGCATTAAAAAGATAAATTGTAACGAGTAACCTTAACATTTTGTTAGAGTAAAATACAGGAACTACCTTCAACGCTCTATAATTATTCTAATGGATAATTTCAAAATTTCTCACAGAAATAAGAATCGCTACGAGTATCATTAACGATTCTTAACAAAAAGATACACACACGGAAAGTTCCTCCTTCAACATCGCCAAGATACACTTCAGCTACTCCCATTAAACTTTCAATCAGGCTAAAAGTTCAGCAGTTTACGATAAAACCCTCAAAAAATGAAACGAAGAAGAAAAGGAAAATTGTAACGAGTACCATTAACGGTCCCTAACAAAAACATATCACTGAGACACACTTCAACTATTCCTATTAAACTTCCAATCACACCGTAATTAACCGTAAAACCTTCAAAAATCTTGAAACGCAGAAGAAAAGGAAAATCGCTGCGAGTACATTAATGGTCCCTAACAAAAAGATATACACACAGAAAGTTCCTCCTTCAACATCGCTAAGATACACTTCAGCCACTCCTATTAAACTTCCAATCACGTCGCAAGTTCAGTAATTTACCATAAAACCCCCCAAAAAATGAAAGGAAGAAGAAAAGAAAAATCGCTGCGGGTACCATTAATGGTCCGTAACAAAAAGAAAATTCCTTAGACGTCACCAAGATACACCCCAGCCACTCCCATTAAACTTCCAATCACGCCGCAAGTTCAGTAATTTACCATAAAACCCCCAAAAAACTGAAACGAGGAAGAAAAGGAAAATCGCAGCGAGTACCATTAACGGTCGGTAACAAAAAGGTGCACACACAGAAAATTCCTTGGACGTCACCAAGATACACCCCAGCCACTCCCATTAAACTTCCAATCATTCCACAAGTTGAGCGATTCGCCAACGGGCAAAAGGAAGAATAGAGGAGCGGGCAAACGAAAGGGTTGCCGAATTCCGAGTGACGGTGGGAGAAAACTCGGGGAACGGCGCGGAACGGAGAGGCGGAGACGAAAACGGCAGGCAGCTGCGTCGCCTCGTTGAAAGAACGTTGGCAAACGCTGCATCCAAGTATCCCTCATCGATTTGTACAGCGAAACGTTACACGCGGAGGAAAGCGCCCGGTGGAAAACAGAAAAACGAGGAAGCGCGGAGGCATGCAACGCCGGCATGTATAATTCAGCCAAGTTCTCCGCGAACTTTGTCAGGGTGCCTTCCTGCATCGATCCCGTTCACCGTGGCCGGTGTATAAATATTTCCCTATGACGAGATCCGCTTCCACTGTGTCGTTTCGATGATCGACGAGGTGCTGAATCGTGCATTCCAAACTAGCGCCAACACGCCGGCATTTTCAACCCTTGTCGTGGCTCGGGACCAACCTTACGGGTGCAATCCGAGGAACAAGTGTTTCACAATAAAACTATAGTACGCGACGAAATCGTAGCACACCTTTTTCCACTAACTCTAGAGTGATACATCTCGGAGGAAAAAAATCGTTCGATTATAAACCAAATTTAATTTTACGAGGAAAGGGTAGTACTATGTAAAGCAGTCGATAAAGGTTTTGAAAAAAATTGTAAAAATAGAAAGCATCGATACTTAGTCAAGTCTCACGAGCGAGCACCAAAAAAGGATGGGAAGTTTTGTAAATCTTAATAGATGGTAATTATTCGTTCCTGATTGTTTTAAAATTAAATAATAATCGTAATTTCTCCCTAATATTACAAATCAGGGCATAGAAGTTTGTCGCGAATTCTAAAAAACGAAGATAGACATCGCACGGCGAGTAATTCTATGGGAGCGCGAAAGAAGGAATGACAATGCGCGCGTATTTAAAACGAAAGGGGCCATTACGTTTCTACAATGGTAGAATCTCTCGAACTTTCTGGCAAAGCTTTAACGGAGATTGTGCAAGCTGCTCTTAAAAAGCGGCCGCCACGGGAGAGTTCCTTAAGAAGAAAAGCGTACAAATGTGCGGGATCGGTTGACAGAATTACACGGGAGCCTTTGAGAACGAAAATTCAGTTCTGGTCATTATACCTAGTCATAAATTTCGCGAAATCTCGAGCAGTTCCTTTAAGTTTCATTCTCCTCGGGTCTCCTCCTCCCGGCCTGCTCCCTTCAGCTCTGGTATTCTCCTCTGCTTCCCCTTTCTTTCGCCTCCCGATGGCAAGAAAAGCGCAAAAGAACCGCGCCCCGTGGTACGCGCGGGGAAATAAATTTGAAGTATCGTCGATAAAGTATCGTTGACGGTGTAGTTTATCGCTAATCTCGAAGGAAATGGCTCGCGGGGCCACTAACTCGCAGGATTATGGTTGTTAGCCAACGGAAATATCGATTTCTAATGCATCAGATTGCACCGTGCAAACGATTACGCGATCGAGCGCCGTATGTAAACTGTTCTCTACAGCTCGCATTTGAAAAGAAAAATCCGCGCGATTTCATTCGAAATTTCAACTTCCCAAACTCTCTAAATTTTTAAAATCCCCTGTGATCCGAATTTTTTATCGCTTCTCAAAATTCCTCGCACGTGGATATTGGCACTTAAAAGTTCGGAAGATCTTAGAATCCTAAAATTCTAAGGAAGAAAATGAAGTATAACGCGATGATTCTCGCCGCGTTATTAGACAAGAGCTACCGTACTCTCCATATTTAAAAAATTCCCCATGTTCCAAATTTCATATGGTTCCTCAAAATTCCTCGTTCGTGGATGTCCGTACTTTGAAGATCGGAAGCTCGTAGAATCCAAAAATTCAATGGAAGAAATCGGAGTGTAACACGATTCTCACCGAGCACCGGGTCATTAGACAAGACTCGGTGCATACTTATCGGAAACTCGGTACTCGGTAATTTTTGCCCGGCGAAATCATAGCCGACTGCTCAGCAGCATCTCCGTAGACCGATTTTCAAGGTATCCGCGGCCTCGTCCGAATACAAATTCCTGCAACCACCTCGTTAAACATAATCCACCGATTCATTGCTTCCTTTCGCCGTAACGGCAGCCTCCATCGCCGTTTAAACGTTTATTTTCCATTTCCACATCCTCGCGGACGCCGGGATGAACCCTAAAAGATTTTCTCAGCCGCCCGCAGACATAACCGCGGTATAAAATCTCGCGTCGGCCCCGTCTCTCTTCGCCGAGGAGAGGAAAATTGTCGGAGAAACGGGGAACGGCGGAGGCCTCCGAAGGAAGACGTAACGGCGAACGGAACCGCGGTTTTTGCGCTCGTAAATACGGCGAAACGCGTGTGTAAACGTCGAGTGGCCTGGCTAGGACGTAAGGCAGGTAGTTACACGCTCGCCGTGGATATTTATTTCAGCGACGCGCGAAGATGAGTAATTTAAGCGCGAGCGGGCCCCTCTTCCGCGCCGCGGTTAACGACCGATAACTCTCCTCTGATCGATCCGCCGTTATTTACCGATCTGCCTTATCATGCTTGCGATCGATGCCCGAGCCTTATTGCCAATAAAGTCGCCCGGTCCCGACGATTATGCCGAATGGTCCCGGGCGCGGCCGCGTAGAAGAGGCCCCGGGCACCCCGGCCGTTGATAAATCGTTTCGCGGCGTGGTACGACGTTGGTTCAAAGTTTTCAGAAAGCCACTTCCCGTGGAAGGTGTATATTAAACTTGGCGACCGGCCATTGTAAGTCATACACGGCCAGTCGCAAAGGTAATGGTGTCCTGTCTGCTATTGAATTTATAAGATTGATATTTTATTCATGGCCGAGGTATGCATGCTAGCCTAAAGGGTGGCTCTACTAAAGGGCACTAAACTTTAATCAGGCCCGCATAAAGTATATCTTAACTTTGCTCCGATACCTAGAGAAAAAGGTCGAACCACGTGTACCGTGTCTGTTTCTCGCTTTCATCTAGAGCCTCGCTATATCGCGGGGGTTCCAGGCCAGAAAACCCCCTCGGGGGTCAAATGTCATAATATACGTGGTTGTTTTTTAATTTTTCAGAATGAAAGTTGCATGGAATATAATGAAAACTAATTTTACTATTGTCATCGATGATACTCTTTAATTCAGAAAGATTCTCTCGATTCGTTGTTTTTAATTATTTAGTGTGTACTCCATGTACCGTAATCTTCGTTTCTCATCCGCAAAGGGTTAAGACTGTGGGTCTTTAATTTTTGNTTCTCATCCGCAAAGGGTTAAGACTGTGGGTCTTTAATTTTTGTAGAGAATTTTGTAGAGAAACTTTTTCTTTAATAGTAATTTATTTCGCGTTAATCCTGTTCCGAGTATTTGTACTTTTCAAGTTAGGCGTTTCCTGTTTCTCGTTTCAGATATCTTTTATCAGGGTTCAACAGTGTGAATTGAAGGTTGGTGAGACCTTGTAGGGGTTGTAGAAGATCCGCGGTCATGAGGATGTGTTACGATGCTTCGAAAAACTTTAATATGACGGGGTTCAGGTGTTTTTAACAAAGTTTGACAGGGTTTCAGCGAGGAGCCGAAGATGCGAGACTTCAATCTACGTTGTAACTATGATTTTACTTTTTATCGTTGTTAGAATTTTATCACTACCGTCTTCTTATGGCACTCGACTATCGCGAATTTTCATTTGTGGCGACGTTCCGTTCTTCTTAAACGACCCTGATGTTTAATTTTTCAAGTTTGGCTCCAGCCATTCTCTCATCGCTCTCCTTTATACCGACTCCGCGTTGTTACTTTTTATCGGCGCAGTCGGGTTTCTATTATCCTTATCTTCGTCCTTTAGATGCAATTCGTTTCTTTCGATAGCCTCGCGCTGCTGCTTTATTTTCAGAACCTGAATTCTATCAGTCTCCTATCGCTTCCGTTGATTGCGGATTTCCCTTTATAGCGACTCCAGGTTCTCGGATACACACGTATCCTTATCTCCTCGGTGGATTCCGTTCCTTTTAACAATCTCGTGTCATTTATTGTTTCATTCTTAAGCTTCGCTTCCATTATCCCTTCGTACCACCGACTACGAGTGTAATAATAAAAGTACACACCATACCTACGCGACCATATTTAAAGAAAGAAAAAGAGAGAAAAGGTCTCGTTGAATTTCGCAAAGACTTCCGACGAGGGAAAAGCGGAAGGACGAAAAGACGCAGGAACTTACGAGATGCAATGGCGATAAAAAAAAAAAAAAAAAAAAAAGAAGCACGCGGGGCAATCGTTACGAACAATTAAACTAAACGGGGGGAGGGGAGAAGGGGGTGGCGAATGGCGGTGTGCGCGGAGTGGTAATTAAAAGTGAGCCCATTAATTCGGCTTACGGGGCCTGGGCGCGTTTCAAATTGTTTACAAACTAAAGTACACGTCGCCGAAGCTTTTAAATGCCCGTAATTACAGGCGGCTCGGTGTCGGGTTCCAGCTGAAATTAGAATAGCGAAACGACAAACGAGTAATAAATATAAATGCTCTGCAATCGATCCGTCTCACCCGCTCCCTCCCTCTCCCTCTCTCTCTCTCTCTCTCTCTCTTTCTCTCTCTCGTTTGCTCTTTCCCGGCCCTTTTTCTCTCGCCACCACCCACCGCCACGACGAGAGAGGGAGGGAGAAAGGAAGGAGGGAAATTTTCATGAAAAAAGCTGGGAAAATTGCGCGACACACACGGGATCCCGCGAGTGAATTGCATTCAAATTTTTATGAAGCCCGCGCTTAAAAAGGGGCAAAGCCCGTGTTTCGAGCGTTCGAACGTTTCAGCGAGCAGAAAATTCACATTTTATTGCTGCTTTACGGGCTATTTTCGCGTTCGCCCGTTGCAAATGTCCCTTCGCTCGTGTTTAAGCTCGTTTGAAGGAGGAACGGAGCTTTGTCATTGCCGGTGGGGCTAGTACTCGCGAATATTGCGAATATTTTTCTGCACGAGTGTACCGGGCTCGCCATCGAATGAATTCCGAATCGGAATACGTAACGACGCTGATGAATTTGACAGATGCATGTTAATTCGGAGTACTTCGACGATCAGGTGATTATTCCGCTGTATTTGGGACACTGTTATAGGTACCGGTTGGTTATACCGTTATACATCTTACTTTCCGATATTATTATTATTTTTGAATAAGATTCCGAGTGTAAGAATCTTTTCTTCCCTTTCGGGAATTTTTATTACGGTATCTTTATACTATTTTTTTTTATTCTTGTAACTTCGATCGTTGTTTGTCGAACGGAGATCTTTGGAGCAACGAAAGTCTTCTTATAACATATAAAATGATATAATCGCTAATTATACTATACTAATTATTACAATGAGATAGGAAATAACTTTTTTCCCTAATTGCCCGATTCTTGAAAATCCACTATTCAATACCACTACTAGATATTTTCCAAACATAACTCGTCACCAAAAATTCGACTACCAACGCTAATTAATCTTCAACTAACGTACCAAGAAAGTTTCTTTTTACCAACATAACGATCGTCCCGAAGTGCGAAATCCTCGCGCAAAAGGATGAGAAATAAAAGCGTCCGTGGAATTAAATTTCGCACCACGAATCTTGCATTCAGCCCGGCAGACCAAGATGGCGGATTAACGCGGAAACTTGGCGACGTTTAAACGGCGGAAAAATTCGCGGACGTACCCCGGCCGGCGGCGCGGTGAATTCGCAATCGATTTCGCGCAGGCTGATACTTCGAAAGAATCCCGGCTTAATCCGGCAAACTAAACAGCGAAAGTTCGTCCCGTTACGCGGGGGAATACTTATGCAGTTCGATCGATTTTAAAAGGAACACTCGGCGAACCGAGAAGTTCCACGAGTCGATGGACCCGTTGCCACTTGTTGAATGTTTATAAAGCGGAATGTAAGTCCAAAGTGGCCACCCTCATATTTTCCGTTACACGTGTCGCCTTCGAGCTCAACCGATTGACGTATGCGAATCTCTGCAGAGCTCTCTCTAAACCGCGTTTGATACCGGCATGGAAAATGAGGTTAGGTTCGAGTACGGGTGCTCGATATTAGCATAGAAAAGGAGCCGGATTCCCATCCGATTGTCGAACGCGGATACCTACGTTTTTCTACTTAACACTCGATCAAATGTACGATATATTTACATATTTGCGTTGAATCCAATAAAATTCCGAAATTTATCGCTCCTTTTTCCCTTCCTTTTTTTATTTTACAAACTACCAATACCATCGATTACAATTGGGAATTTTTAATTCACGAACGCAATTGCCAATCGAATTACAATTTCGATTATAAATTATAAATCCTCCGATTCGAAAAATCGACATCCAACGAATTTACGAATAAAAGGAATCGGTAGAAAACACTTGCATCGAATTCCAATCTTAATTTCCATCTGCCCGATCTCATACCCCACTTTCCAAATATTAACTTCAATTCCTCGATACAAAAGGCAAGATACGCAAAAGTACGTATCGGTCCCGCTCCGTTTTAAGGTTCGATGAAAATTACCCAGCGATACGGGAAAGAGGCACGAAAATATTAAAAGGGGAAAAAGATTTGCATATCTGGCCGCCTCATCTTCGATTTCGAATTTTTGTATGCGACGGGACGGAGCGGGTAATCTAAAACAGGGGAACCGGACGTTTCTAATCCGGATCACGCGTGTCCAGAATGAGATCGGGGCTTCGGAATGGGATAGGAACCGACGGCCAGAGCGAAATGAACCCCGCGTCGACGTTTTTCCATTCGAATTTCGGCGCAAGCTTTGCCTTTTCCCGCCCACGTCGCCCACCCCCCACCCCG
>NIJG01000029.1:2675661-2692051 GCA_002201625.1 Euglossa dilemma
AACCCCGGCGCACCCCCGCGCGCGCCCCGCGCCTTTTTCGTACGGTGAAAAACGGCCATGCGGCTGGGAAATGCGAGAACTCGCGTTTCGGGGCACGTATTGGTATTTATTTTCGAGGAGACGTAAATATTCTGCTCTTTTTTTCCTTCACCCACCACCTCCGCACCGCCGGACTCGTCAGATATGCATGGTTTGCAATTCGATTTAGTTAAAAGTGCTGCACGCCGCTGCGGAAAAATTAAATTCCGCGCTCCCGTTGTTTGCAAGTGTAAAAACGTTTGGTTAAAGTATTTGCAATGGAAATTTGCCGAGTTGGAGAGATACGCGGAAAAGAGATGTAAAAAGATCGGAAATATTACATCCTGCGGTAGGTAACAATTTTTATCTTGGCTGTAAGTTTTCCTACAGTGCCAGAAAAAGTCGCCGGACCAGTTGCAAAATTTATTACCTTGCTCGTAAATATTTTATTTCCTTAAAAGTCTCGGTGTAAATGAACCAACGCAATTTTGTTTTATACATGTTAATCGACGCGGGAATATCGTAATGTAACACGCGTGTAATTTGGTAACCAGTTTTTTAATGTTTTTTAATTTTAAAAAACGAGCACAAAAATCTTGTTACGGAGTAAGAATGGCTTCGATTATTTTCACGGCCACAGATCGGACGAAATACGAAAAGAATCCATAGATTCATTCATTAGCAACAAAAATAATGACGACACGTTAGTAATCGGAGCGGATCGAAAAAACAATGGAATTCAGGCTGTATTGTGATGCCCTCGATACAAACGCTGCCTGGATAAATATGTTTTGGATTCCCTTCCTTATTGCGTTTCTCGTCGCTTTTCATGTATCGCCGTTCCAATGTAAACATCACGTTCCACGGTCACTTTGTGAAAAGGGCACAATCACCGTGACCGTGTACCATATGCCTTTGAAACGTTTTGTATTTACACGAAGAAAATATATCATTCCTATTCAGAAGCTTCTCATATTTCGTCTCAATATACTATTCGATTCTTTTATATATAATCGTTTCTATTCCAACGTATTCCAATTCTTTGAGAAATTAACCTTTGTTTAGTATTAAACTCCACTCTATTAGCGAATGAAATTTATTTATAAATACATTGAACTTTAGACACATGCAGCCATATTATATGGAAGTTTATAGAAATCATGGTTGCTGATTTGACTATCAATATGGCGCATGGAAATAGACGAAGCATTAATTTTCAGTTCGATTACTTAATAACGTAACGAAACATTCACATGCCATCACGTTTCTTACGAATGGAAGAGTATTCGACTGAATTTGCTTAAAAGAAAGCTATTTTACATTTTTTACCGTCATTATCATAAATAAAATATAAAATGCGCAATAAATGTATATGCGACAATATGACGTCAAGATTGTTTAACCTATTATTTCAAATATGTTCGCATAACTGTTCCGACTTTCGAAAATAATCTCCGATACTCGAAAATTTCGACGTCATATCGATTAACAGTGAAGCAAGTTTCTTAGAAAAATGAAAAAACATTTCGCTCACCTTTTAATGCGGCTGCAAGAAGTAGCACGACGAACAGTAGGCACAGTTTACCACAACTTTGGCGTCCCATCGTGTCCTTAAAGAGGAGAACACACTACGACACCACAGTCAATTACGGACGCGCGAAACGCCAGTTGAGAATCTATCCACAGTACGCATCGTTCACCAATCGAGATTAGTCCTGACAGTGTTTTGTTACACAATGATCAAAGAATAGAATCAACTATGGCGCATTCCCGTACTTTTCCCTTCCCACGAGTTCGAATCCACGTGAACTGTCGAAAAAAAACCGTTGCGTTCCGCGGAACCGATCAGCGTTAATCTCGACACGCTTTGTTTACGCGTACGTAATCCTATAGTCCTTCACGTTCAACCGAAACGGAGATTTTAAATATTCACCTGACACGACCGGAAAATTCCCGACACGAACGCCGAATTGACCGTTAGACTGACCAGGACGACACCTTCCGACGAATTCGATCGATCTATTTGGAAAGAACCAATAAATCGCTTGAACGCGCGAAACGTTCCGATTCGCGGTTCCGCGTGAATTTAGATAGAGGGAACGCGATTTCGCGCCGAAATCTCACTAACGCCCACAATTTGTCCCTTTTTATTTTACACTCGATTTGTTCATCACTATACGTCTTAAAGCACGATTATTCTCGGGCAACTGAATAAAAACAAGGGAACAGGCGGATGAGACCTTGACACACGTGTTTTTGTGTATGACGGGAAAACGCGAATACCGCTTGATTTTCTTTGGGACCGTTCGACAGCAAATATTATCAAACGTGAGGAACAGAGTGCATAGTAAAGTTCAACTGTGTCACATTGGGTATGATAAATATACTGTTTTTGCTCACTTATGACAGTACTGGATCGGGAGTATAGCGAGAGAATAACGCGAACACCTTTACCCTTCGACGTATCGCGCGACACTGGCCGCCCTACTCACTGTGGTGGACATTCTCACGAGTCCAGATGGCGCTGCTGCTGCGACGCGTTTGATAAACCAGGAGATGCCGGCATTCGGTTCCGCGGCCCGGTTGCAACAAGTTGCAGCGCGTGGCTCTTGGGCTGCACGCTTCGGGAACGTGCATTCATTGAATGCAGTCCGCACGTACGCGGCCGGCATAACGAAGTGCAATCGACTGCGAGTCACCTCTGTCGAACGCGGTTGTAATAAAATTAAAACGGCCGTTTCGCGACCCCTGCAATAACAGGGTGATGCTGGGTCCACTTTTGACCGTGGAATTCCGAATGAGAAAACTCTTTTGACATGTGTCCAATGATTTTTTTTATACATAAAGCTTTTTGTAGGTACATTATGGAAAGATTGCCCTTTGAAAATTTTAGATAGTTCGGAATGTAATCTTCGACGCTTTTGACAATGATAGAAGTACAAGGGTGTAACAACTTTTGTTGCAAAGTAATAAAAAAGACAATTAGTTTTGTATAAATTTATGCTAAATACAGAAAGTATATTGGAAGTACTAATTCTTAGACAATGATATTAATGTTATCTCTTTTAAGAATTTTTTTACAAAGAAAGCTTTGTAGTTAATTATATTTATTACATCGTACATACTAAAAATAGGATCCATATTAAAAGATAATTGAAAACTTGTACTCTCTTGTTATGTTGGTTTGGAAGGACTCTCGGTGTTTGTGGTTAACGAGCCATCTGAGCTATAGGAAACTTTCTGTGGAAGATCAAACGAATTGAAAATTATCTCTTATGTATATTAATTATGACATTTTGAACGATTATAATTACGTACTCTGACAGGCGTATGTTCTTTCCGATAATTTGATAACGTTGTTGATATCGATTTGCTAATTTTTCTTTTCCTAGAAGAAAGTGCAAATATAATGATTTAAACTTTAAATAATTTTCTAAGAATTTGTTGTGACAGAGTAATCAACATTAACAAATTACATTAAAATTCATATTTCTTCAATTAATAAATACTCACTGGTAACTTCTGCTACTGTTACTAACGTCAATAGTATCTTTGCTAGTATAACTAATAGCTGCTAAACAACGTTCCTCGTCTATGCGATCCTGGCAACTCCCTTGACATTTACCAAACTTACTCCTCCAATAATCTTTAATTCTCTCTATCCATCCCTTACGACTCTCCATTGGACACGTATCAGGTTCGCAATATTCTTTATTCTCGTACAAAACGGCAACCCTAAATTGGATAAAAAAAAAGATTTTATAATGGTAAACTGACTATTAAATAAATCTCACCGCAATATTTATACATTTCACCCAGTACCAAAATCATTTTTCTTTAGAACTACAAAATTGATACCTACGAAATACCCAAGGAAAAGATAGATATCTAATCTAATCTATCTAATCCCGACAGAGTCAAGGTTAAAAATGATAAACTCGTCATTTTTTATCCGCGATCATTAATTGCGACGGTTGACAATTTTTTACCCCGCAGAAAAAGACTGATTAAAACATACGGAGGATCCTGCGGTTCACATGGGCCACACTCGTCCGAGTGTTTGGTGAGGAATCGGTAGCAGACCAGACTCAGACCCACCAGCAACCACACCAGCAACGCGCTCACCACGGCGATCGATATTAATTCCGACATTCCCAGCGTGACCCCCGTTTCATCTTCTGAAAGGACGTGGCAACGTTAGAAAGCAGAAACCATAGAAAATTCGATTGCAATTGAAGTGGAGTACCGCTTTCTCTCCTCACCTTTGTACAGAGGTGACACGCCTTCCTCGGGCTCGACAGTCGGTCCCGCGCCTGTTTTGGGCATCATCTGATAGGTACCGCTTTTTCTTCCCTTCGCGGGACCGGTTCCTGCACCTGGCAATGGAAAAACGACGAATTACAGGAACATCGCGCATCGGAAAATTGCAAATAAGGAAAAATGTCGCGTTAGGTACCGGCTTCCTCCAGAGAGGCGATCACCCTTAGTATGCCGCCGAAGGCTGGATACCATTTCTCGTCATCGACGTGCCGTTGTACCTGGAAACGTGACGACGAAAAATTCTGATGGTTATCAATCGGTTGAAGAAACTGCGATGCTATAAAGTTACATAGAGTTTGAATAGATTAGAATGATAGAATCTGCAAGATGATAAATTTAGAATCACGTAGAATAAATAATAAAGTATTACATCGGTTAATAGAAAATCAAACAATAGGAATTTACGTGTATAAAGAATGTTGAATAATATAAAATACGATACTGCACGTGTCTGAAACGATATTGAATATTATGCACAAAACGGTGCATCAAAAGGATTTAGTAAAATATGCTCGGGTAGAGTTACACAAAGATGAAATCTTCTTTAACCATTTATGACGCCTTTGAAGATCACTATTAAACTTTTTCTCAGCAAAACGTTTCTTGGAGGTAATTGAACTACTCCCTCAAATGGGTATGTAAGAAAAATTGCCACTTTCGATCACAGCGACTCACAACGTACGGATTGCTGCAGCCAATCGTAAAACTCCTGATTGAAGGTCTCCAGTTCAGTTTTTGCTTTCGACTTCGAGACGATGCACTTCACGCTAGCTATGTAGTACTTAACCAATACAAAAGTCGATCGTTCACTGTATAAAGACTGCAAGGTGTTCTTCTTAAATGGTAACGCGATGCTGGAGAAAAATTCTGTTTTAACGTTGTTCCTGTTGCTCGTTTAAGAACGATGGTTCGAGAAATCGATACCTATTTGGCTGCTCGTCGTCGTCCAGGAAGGGAAGAGGGATGATAATCGAGTCTTCGTTTTGTTCACTCTCATCTTTGTACCCTTTGAACGATAATACATCGTATATTAAGCATAATGTATTCTATCGATTGAGATATTAAATTCTATATTTATTATTAACCGACTCACTGGGACTTGCATTTTTAGTTTTGTGCTTCGTTCCGTGTCTCCTTTTCTGCTTGAACGTGAAACGTTGTATCTCTCGTTTATTGACTGAAGCTGATAAATCGATAATAATTATTACTAACATCATCTCATCGAATTATAATATTTGAATATTCAATAGCATCGACAGAGTCAACGTGATAGCCAAAAATAAATTATATACATTTAAATACACATCTACGAATTTTTAATTCATTTCCTTATTAAATATCGAACGCGTTCTCTAGAAAACAATAAAAAAAAAATTAGTAAAAAATTGTATTCTGCCGAAGTCCAAAATTCCCCGCTATTCGTCATATCCACGAATATTTTAACCCTTGCGTGTACGAACCATCAGTCGAACGTGTTATCAAACAAAACTACCAGTCTCCTCGCGATCCCCCTTCCTCGATTACCTATAAACAAAGCCATTTCCTCCAAAGCTTCGATTGAAGGAAATGGCGTCGAACGGCCTAAAATGCTCATGAATAGTTTACGAGAGGTGGCAGCCGTGCTCTTACACGCAGGGTAGGTAATAATGCCGTCGCATGCGACCGGCGATCTCGGCGACGTGATCAGGATCGGCTGGATTTTCGCGTGTCTTATCTCTTTGGAGGGGCTCAGCCAGCCAGCCCCGTTGCTTCTCAGGAAAAGCTTCAGCTGATCGTATAGCTCGAACAGCTTTCTCGCGTTCCGGTACTTTATGTTGCCCGCGTAATAGGAGTGTCTGGTGAGGGGCAGGATGTAAACCTGCAAGTAGCCGCCCATCGTGTCCGCCAGGGCTTTCAGCATCAGGTGCTTCGTTTTTCCTATCGACAGCTTACGCACGCTCTCCAGACAAATGTGAAAGTAATCCATCAGCAGAGCGATGTACCGATCGTTCTCATAATTTAGAACTTTCACCTAGGGAATCAGAGTCAGCAGAGAAGGGAATGAGCATATCGGTCTTTTTCCCGTGGAATCGATGATGGAACGGTTTCCAGATTTTTTTTCAAGCAGATGGAATGGTATTGGTCGGTGGAAGGTATGCGAGATTACTTTCGGTATTAGAAAGTAATGTAATTAACCCTTTGCGGACGAACGTCGTAATATACGGACAATGCTTTTACGTAGCGGGACGATTATCGTGTATATTGCGGCGGAAAGTAATCGGATTATTTCGATCGTTGTTACCGATCGTGTTTTACTTGGAAATTTCTTTTCTGAAAATTGACTCGTTACTTTTAATGATTTATCGTATATCCCATGAGCCGTTGTATTTACTTCGTGTCTGCAAAAGGTTAATTTCGATTTGTCAAGATTTTATTACACCTGCCAGATATTACCGTAATTTTGCAAATATGGATTCGGGATTTTGAATCGGGAAATGTTTATTTCGAAGATTCGTTATGTACTCGTAAAAAGAATTATAATAGGACATATATGTTTGTTTGACATATTGTTAATTTATTTAATCAAAGTTACGAACACTTTAGACATAGAAGAATTGTAAAATATTCGCTTATAAATTAATATACCAAAAGAAAACGATACAGAATACATGAAGAAAGAGTAATATTCGAAGGTTTCATAACGATGTGAATTGCATAAGATAAATATATAAAATGTCCATGATTCTTAATTAGCAAAGTAAGGTTAAGACAAATTTACCTTTGGTAACAGATCTTGAAACATCCGTCGACTATTCAAAATTATAAATTCCTCTGGAGTCCAGCAATGTTTAGCAGCTTCACTTTTCTCAAATAACACAGTACCAATATTCTGTTCATGTTTGAAAGTACTAACACCCATTACCCTAACATCAACAATAACAATCAAAATAGAATACACGATTTCGAAGTGTTAACTACTGTTTCAAATTATGAATTAATAATACTTCTCTTCCAATTATGTTATTAAACTTTAAATAAAACAAATATGAATGTTGATGGTTATGACTATCTACCTTTCTATGTTAACGAGAGTAGTTGCCACAAATACCGGAAATAACCATAGGAAGCATGATCTCATACTCCAATCGGTAAATCCAGATCAGTACGATTTTCCTCATAAAAATTCCGAAAAATTTATACCGATCCATTGAGTGTTCCCTAATCATCTCGCCACGATTTTCTCTCGTTTGTTATGCGACTGATTTCAGATTAATGAGCTGTTATAAATGATTAGTGCATAATTTTAAGTGTATAAACTTCCGGTAGGTATAACTGCTCAGATTTTGTTTTCGACCAGGACAAGATAAAATTAAACATCTTACAAAAAAAGTCAAATTCTATTCAGGGAAAAGTTCACTGATCCTTAGAATAATAATATGTATTTATTTTACATAATTCAAATGCTACTTTTGAACATAACAAGGAATACAAAGTGAAATGGCTAGTATCGTTAATGCGCTCTCGTCGTCAAAACTGTCTTTATGAATTCCTTCTCGAGTTTGGAAGATTGTCTTGGAATGAAGAATTACGTGTTCGGTGCCTTCATCTTGCACAAAAATCGCAAGTGCAACATCTTCACTTCGTCCTTATTCAATTTCACCACACCCTCTTGATTATCTATGGAAAGTAGGGTACCCACTGCTTCCCTATCTTCTCCTACAATTACTTTAACTCGGTCGCCTCGTGAGGGAACTACTGGTTCTAGTTCCTCGCAAACCAAGTTTACTACTCTATCTTCTACAGGCAAGAAGACAGCACACATGCCACCCTGTATATAAATATGAAATTTGCGTTAGATACTACTAAATACAATTATTTATATCATTAACTGTTGACACTTACGGATATTCCTCGAATAACACCCGTCTGTCCTGATAATGCAGGATCCTGGTGAGAGTCGCGAATTCTAACTTCAATATCTGTGGTATGCCATTCGGTTCCAATAATTATTCCAGACCCAATGCTTGTATCTAAACCAGCGCCTGGAGTCTGTGGATTATACGGACTGCCTGCAACTCCTAAAAAGAAAAAGAAAAAAGAGGAAGATAACAATATAATAAATATTTTAAATAAAACACTGAAAGCGCCTAATTGAAAAAGTCATTTTACCAGGAGTCATAGGACTGTAACCCATCGGTGAAGGCGTAGCAAACGCTCCATGAGGACTGGTAGTATACCCAGTACCACTTGGTGAAGGAGTGGCAACGTATCCTGCAGGGCTAGGACTTGCAGTAGCGCTTCCCGCCGGACTGGGACTCGGTTGATATGAACTGAAGCTCTGCTCTGAACCATACATTGTACCAGGTGTTTGTGGCGTGAATGGTCCACCAGTAGGAGGATATCCTGGCGCATAACCTGGAGATCCACCTTCCTCCATGCTGTATCCGTCGAAATCGTTTGTTCTTGCAGGAGTATTGGTAACAGCTGGATCCCAAGCACCAGATTGTCCTGGTGTGCGCGACCCATCGTGAGATGGTGTCATTGAACCATAATGAGGTGTACGAGAACCATCTATAAATTAACAACGTTAAGAGATAGCTCACTGTATTTGACTATACTTACAAATTTACGCATATCGTGAACTTACTTTCGTACATAGGTGTTTGAGAGCCATGCATAGGTGTCTTGGACCCATCTCTGGCATACATAGGTGTCTGACCCCCACCGTACGCTGGTGTCCTGTTGTAACTGCTGAAACCGCCGTCCTTTGTCAGTACTGCAACGTTTGCAATATGGGATCTGTCCACGGAAATAGTCTGACAGCATGAATGTAACTCTACACGAGCAGTCGTCTCTCTAGACTCTTTCACAATTCCAACATTTCCTTTGTATGGCCCACCCGTTATTTTAATGGTGGTTCCTACCAATTCTCTGTCACGCCTGGCTCCACCGCCACGGCCTCTGCCTCTTCCACCACCACCTCTTCCAAAACCACCTCTGCAAAAGATAAAATACATACAGATTATACAAAAAAAAAAAAAAATGAAAGAAATGATTTGCTTCATCTATAGTCAAGATAGTAACTTTTTAACAATTCTTTTGAATGGGAAATAATTAATATTACTAACCCACTAGGATGCATTGGCGATGCAATTCTTGGCGACATAAATCCTGTCACTGGTGACATATTCGATACAGTGGTCTTACTTCCACCAGAAAGTTGTAAATGTCTCGTTTTGCAGACGAATATTCCACCGTTGTCAATGAACATTCGTGAATGTAAAAATGCAAAACTTCTATATAAATGTTTTATTTCACCACCTCGTCCAGCATGTGGACCATCCACCACCTTGACGATATCCTTCTTCTGTATAGTGTTTTGTTGAGAGTCTAACGCCACGGCATTTCTGTTTTCACGTCTTTTCGTGAGTCCTTGCGGTCTAGCCTCTATGACCTTCCCATGCATAGAAAGCACGTGGAAATTTTCACGCTCCAATCGTACGATTATACCTACTGTTTGTGCATCTAGCTGCACTAAATCACCCCATTGGAATTGACCTAAACTATCCACCCCAGTTGCCATATCCGAGCAGAGTTGCAAATCCCTTGGAAGAACTTCCAATTCATGCATTGAAAGATCAGAAAATAAAACTACTCTGTTTTGTTCTACTCGGACTATCAACCCAGTGTCACCCTCATATCTTCCTGCCACAACCTGTAAATAAACAAATAAATAAATAATCATATAATTTTGGGACATATATTTTGTGTTGGAAATTACTTTTTTATTTTTATTATTATTTTAAACTTTACCTTAACGTGGTCGCCCATAGTAAAATATTTGCGTAACTCTGACGCCTGGAATTCCAAAGCTTCTTTAAGCTCTTCATGTTTTGGCATAACCATAATCATGTTTCCATCTATCGAGACAATTTTTCCTTGCAAGTTGATCAATTCACCCTCGCATACTTCAACATTGTCTCCTGTACTGAAAGAATGAGTCACTGCTGCATCTTCCTTATTGCTAGAAATACCAGTTCCTGGTGCTCCAGCTCCACTTAAATCTAATTCGACACCCTCAGGAGCTTCCTCGAATTTTTCCAATTCAGAGAGGGTTGGTTTTACACCTTCTGCGATAATCGCACTTGTCGTAAAATTCTTATATAAGAATCTAAAACAGTAACATTTGAGTTCATCTGTTATTAAAAATGAATCAGTTACGGTAATAAATTATGTCACTCATTTTGAAATATACCCTTTCCGACTATATCTATTTCCCTCAAATATCAGAAAGTCACCATCGCTTGTAACTTCTCCTCCGATAGCTCGTATTGCTTCGGGATCAAACGGCTTTGCTGGTGGTCTTCTTTTCTTTTTACGTTTTAAAGCTTCAGATTCGCTTTGAGCAGTCCTCAAAGCTCCTCGCGGTCTGGTATAATCGATTCTAGGCAACAGTTTTAAATGAACTTGATTCTGTGCCAAGTCAACATAATCAACCTGAGCTATGTCGTCCTTGTAAATGCCTCTTTTTAGTCTAACCCATTGTTTCGCCTTCAAACCAGATTGTTCTTTGACAACGCGTAATACATCGGTCATTTCTTTAATCGGTACCATCTGTTGTTTCCAAATACCCATTCTTAAATTTCCTACATTCTCTATAGCTGCTTTTACATGCGGTTGTTTATATGCTTCTATGTAAATATAACCCTTTACTCCTTCAGGTGCAACAACAGATTTTATCTGAAGAGGCCCAGCTAAACAAAATTTTTAAATTCCAATTATTGTCGAATAAAATTATTTTAAAATAGAAAAATAATTATGATTTCTTTTGCGTACTTGAAAATTGGTATGTTATGAATTTTCGCATTAACAAGAGTACCGTCGCTTTTTCTTCTCCGATACGACATTTTACCATCCACAAATTTGGATCTTTCACACCTGGTAGTAAAGTTTGCTGAGTAATTTCATCACTCATTTCTTCACCTCCATCTCCGAAATGGCGAGTGGCAATAGATTCATCAGCATATTTCTTTCTGAGATACTCTTCTATTTCATCTTCCTTTTGGGAACTATGAAAAGTTTCAAAAATTAATTTAAAAACTAACAATTTAAACATATGTAAAAATGTTTGAAATATTTACTCCCAAAGATTAGTTCCCCTACGCCTGCCTTCAATTTCCCTAGCAGTAGGACCCAACTCGTCTACTTCATTTCCAACGATACCAATTTCTTGGGCACCTTCTTCCCATTCATCATCATCTTCAACTTCATCGTCTACTTCAGCCTCATCTATGATGAAATCACGATATTTATCTTTTTTCTTTTTCTTCCGAGGTCTATCATCGTCCTCTTCCTCTTCCTCCTCATCATATTCACTGCTTCCATCCAAATCTTCTCCTAAATGAAAATAAATATTAAATACATTATAAAAATATTCTCTATAATAATTTCTTGTTACTAACCCTCCGGTTCTTCCTCAGGTTCCACCATCTCCTCATCTCCAGATCTTGCTTCCTCTGCCTCATCTCCCCTGCCATCCTCCGAACTTAAAATTCAACAAATCTTTATAGTATTTAACCAATCTAACTCTCGATGAGCAACATATTTTAATAAATATGTTTCAAATTATTTATTCAATATATCAATATACACAACATATACATATGAATATTCAATGTAATAATAGAAGGGTAATACATAAAGTGCTCCAAAAATATATAATACCGTTTTAACATTCGATATTCCCAAATAATGTGATTCATATTTACATAAGATATCTACGTCATACTCCGTTATTAATGCAAACAAAAATAACAAATGAACACATTGCCTAAAATCAATCATTGCTATCGTGTAAACTTCGATACAAGTATGTCAGTGAATTTCGATAGGAACTCACATCATCGCGCAACAATAATTGAAATCTATGAAATTCCAAAACATATAGAGAATAAATAGTAATTACCCAGATGCTGATCGAGATCGTGATCGCCACCTCGATGGACTTCTGGATCGGGATCTAGACGGACTTCTACTACGAGAAACGCTACGTGATCTCTCGCCAACGCTGCCACCATCGCTGCCAGGTGTGGATTTCACCGAGTGATTCTCCTCTTGATCGCTTTCACTGCCGCCACCGCCTCGGTCCGACGAATCCGAATCCGACATTTCACACGGAAATGATATCCGAGGTGTTTAAATATGAATAATTAAGTAGAAAAACGCGACAGCTTGGTCCAACTTAGACCAACAAGGCACTCATAACACGAAGTAACCAGTACAAAATACGTGGGTTAGGTTTTGAACACCCTCTATACACCGATACTGTAACTGTAAGAATCACAGTTGGTAAAGTTATGGTAATACAGTAATGCAGTTTATTATCAAGTATAAATTTTATATTTTAATTCAACAAATAACTCTGCATTAGACTATTAAAAAACATATAATAAACTTTGTATTATAATTACTATTTAATAATAAACTCTTTCGTTTAATCTATAATGAAATGAATTGTATACTCGTAACATCATAATAAAATTACAGCATTAAAACTTTTTATTAAGTGAATAATACTAAATATCCAATGTAATATAATTTAAAACAAAAAAGAAATTGAGAAGTATATATGTATACATTGAGAGCTAGATTTCTAGAACGCTTCAGAAGCGCAATTCACGAGCATGATGCGCGCGCATCTAATTTGTCCAGTGGGTGGGGTTACGCTTATATAAACTTCGAATGACGCACTTTGCTCTTCATTACCTCAGCCAGTCGGATCAAGGGGTATAAATTTTATCCTGTAATGAAACTTTATTTAATTATATTATTTCTCATTTCTAAATGTTTACATAGGATAACAATATAGTTATAAATTACTGAATTTTATCATAAATACACTTACATGCAATAATTACATTTTTATATGTGACATTATTTTATTACATTAACTAGGAAATATCCATTGTTGTAATTTAAAACACGATACTGTTTCCAAAATAATGATCATTAATCACTTTGATTCAATAAATCATTGAAAGAATAAAACTATACATTGCCCTAACCAATAATTACCCTTAATCTAATTGAAAAAAAAAATTACTTTTCTAATAAGAATAATAGTATGTATATACAATGTACCTTTCTCGTAACCTAGGCAATGAATAAACAGGAATTACAATCGATTTAGTCGACCATTGTCAAAGTATCACCCTCGACATTCAGAAACGATTTCTCTTTCGTTAAAAGGTGTCATGTCCGATTTAGCCAAAGATTTACTAACGCAATATTATGGATTAGGTGCATCAAGTAACAAAAAGTTTCTGTCGATACATCGCTGCATTGAAAACATAAAGAATGAAGAGGAGAAGCAGGTTACCGAGGAATCTGCCTTAACCGCCAACGAAGAAAATGCAACTGATGAAGCATCTCAGGTAAGTAGTCGGGGCAGTATAGTCTCTGTTCAATTAGTCTGATTTATCGACGTACATTTCATACATTTTCCTTGTTTTGTATTTACATCGAAGATATATATATCTGTATTATTTATATATCTAATTTTTCATAGGAAGACAACGATGAAGAACGAAAACTCAGTATTGCAAATGATTTGTACCGACGACCCTTACGAGTTTTGGATGATCCGGAGGATTCGTATGATAGCGATGATAATTTCGATCTGCGTAATATTGATTTTGGACCCAATATCGCTTGCAATATTTTTGAAACTGTATCAACTGAACAATCGCACGAGCAATTACTCGAACAATCGGTGAATGATGTTTCATTACATTCTATTAAAACAAATATTGAAGAACCAGGTAATTAATAATAAATAAAAATAAATAATTTTTTTATTTAAATAAAAATTTTCAAATAAAAATTTCACTAGCGGTAGAATAATATGCCTAGTCTAATCGTAAATTTAAGAATTGTAAAATAGTATTTATTATAGAAGTAGAAACAAAGGATGCAACAAATACAAATAAAAGTGAAATGAACCTGGCTCACGTCGAAGATAATTCTTCAGATAATCTATCAGAAGCTTCTTCTTCAACAATAAGAAAATCGCGAGAATCTTCAAAGAGTAGCATATCTTTGCCACCATTAGTGCGAAAAAAGGAACCCATTTACAACGAAATGTTTGTAGACTTTTCCAATACAGATTTGAAACAATTTCCCAGTGAAATATTGAGCATCTTTTCACAACTAAGGGTATTTTATTTTTTCAAGTAATTGCACTGAAATATTAGCATGATTAGTACGAATCTCACTAGTATGATTCAAAACTTTCAATACATTCTTGTTATTTACAGATGCTATATCTGTCAAACAATAGTTTGATCGAAATTCCTGATGAAGTCTTTAGTTGCTTGAAATATTTAGAATGGTTAGATGTCAGGTATAATCAACTTTCTTCTTTACCAACCACTGTCAAGTGGCATAAGTACTTAGAAACGATTTTGCTTCAAGGAAATAAATTGAAAAATTTACCATTGGAACTTTGTAAGTTTCAATTAAAAGTCTTTCCTTTTCCGTTTGCTTATTCATAATTCCATTCGTTTTTTAAAACAGTTCGTACAATTCTCAGAGAGTAGGTAGTATATAAATCTAGATATTTAATGATATAAACTGTCATAGAATTGGACATAATTCTTTTAATTCTGATATTATAAATCGTGTTAATGATGTATGCTTTTTAGCTAAACATATTTGCTGCGCGAAAACGACTTTTGATATTCGGCCAGAAACGCTTAACTTTTTTCAGGCACCCTGCCAAATCTGAAAACTCTTCAGGTGACGCAGAATCCACTTATTATGCCACCAAAAGATGTCGCAAATTCTAGTTGCGCGGTAATTTTGGAATTTTTGCGTATCGAGTGGAATAAAGTTCATCCTGAAGAACAAATTGAACCCAAAGAAAGTAAGTGATTATATTTTAGTAAATGGGTTTACAATATTTAATGATACGATAAATAAATATAAAATAGAGAATAAAATAAATACAGAGTGGGATTGATAAAAAGTCTATTTTTATTTACTATTTCAGATAGAATTGAACCAAAATTATCAACAATTTTATGTTATCAATCACCACGAAAGGATAAGAAAAAACTGATACCACTGAAGAATACTATTTATAATAAAAATATATCTAAAAGAGAAAGACGTAAATCGTATAAACCGAGTAACAGGTATTATGACGAAAAATTATTTTTGATCAACAATAATAGTTTAAAAAGACTATCAAAATCCTTTTATGACACTTATTTGCAAAAATTAACTAAATTTAAAACTGATAGAAAATTAAAATATCAACAAGGAACAAAGTATGATAATTTGGAAACATGTAATTTTAAAAGTAAAGTTAACGAGGATATCGATCATGATATCAATGAAATTAGTAATAAAATTTTGCGTTTGATGGGTCCATCTCCAAGGTCACTGTATGTCAGAAAAAATGTAAAAATTTTGAAAACCTATCGCAAATCAACTGAAAAGGAATGCAATTGTAATCGTCAAAATAAAATAGAAAGTCCACTACATAGAGAAAATAAGATATCGCTGACAGAAAATAATAAAAGATATAAAATTAATGCAGAAAATACTGAACGTATTTTCGATATTATTACGAATGACGGAAAGAAATTTAAGTTAGATCCTTTTAGAGTAAATGATTCAGACTGGATATTATCGTGTTTAGAAAATTATTTAGGGATAAATAAATAATTCACTATTTAGTAATAAATGCTAGGAACAGAGGCAAATAAATGAATAATAGAGTAGAAACAAGTTAAATTATTTATGTATATAAATATATAAGGAATAAAATGCTCTATTGTATATTATATATTATACAATTAATTAATATGTTAATATTTTTAGCATAAATTTAATTATTTTAATTTGTGTAGATGTGAAAGTACAGGTGCAAATGTTGTGGCGGAAAATCGTTTGTTATGGTTCTCCAAACTAAAAGAACTATTTGCTAAACAAACAGCGGTGCTTCAAAAAATAAAGTAAGATTTGCTTTAATTTTCACAGTTTATTTAAATTATAAATATGGTATAAT
>NIJG01000029.1:2698540-2786749 GCA_002201625.1 Euglossa dilemma
AATATTTAATATTTTATAAAAATATTTTACAAAATAATAAATATCTTTTGAAAACATTTACCACTAATTGAACATAGTGAAATTCGTTTTTATTTATTGACAGTTATATTCGAAAATATAGTTTTGCTGTTTTTAAAAGCAGATTAACAAAACATCAGTAACTTATGGAATCAGTAATCAATGTTTTTTGCGTGTTTTATGATGTATAAATTATGTCATTTTACAAGGAAGTGCAGTGTAAGATATAGTGTGAATCATTGAGAGACTTTAAAGAAAAATATTTTTAGACTTAAGTCTAAAAAGATGTTTGAAAAACAATATAAAAACGTCTTTTTTTTAGTGTATTAAATTGTGATTTCAACTTCTACAAAATTATAAATTTCTATTAGTTGCAAAAATTATAGCATAATTCATTAAAAAACACATCTTTCTTGTAAAAAGACGAAATGAGTGAGTTAAAAAAACGGATAGAACATTACACTTACCAATACTCGAGACACTTTTGTTCTGAAATACAAGTATAGGTAATAAATTATAGTACTTTTGAGAAAAATTAATAACAGCACTCATCTGTAGTACAACAAATACTGGCTACTCATCCGTGATGCGATACAAAAAGTAAAGAAAAAATAAAGTATAATAACATTTTGTATGTTTTGTAGTTTTATATTGCAGTAATATGTAATTCCTTTTTCTCTATTTTAATCATTGTACCAGCATACTACCATTTTGAACGAACTTTCTTCATATATTCTAACATTACTATTTCTATACAGTTACATTTAAAAGAATGGACAATGACGAAATAAGAAATATTTAAACATTGTTACTGGACTGCTTATGCTATTTCTTTGTATATCATTTAAAGCATCTTTCTTACTTTTATTTTTTGAAGGAATATCAAAACATAACAACATACTAATGAATATATTGAATTTATTATAGGTATAAAATGTAACTTACCCAACCATTTCACGTAACTGTTTAAGAGAGACACAACTCCTCGCATGTCCCATACATACGAATACAGATCATATAACAACTCACGGTTATTACAGTATGTAAGTCTTTGAAATAGTCTATTTACGGCATTGCACATGTCGTTTAATTTAGCTGCCCGCGTATGCCATTCTTCGATCTAAAATTTTATGTAAAATAATTTTTCATGCATATGTTTTAAATATAATGTATGAATAAAAGTATTATGTACATCAGATTCAGATGCACTTTCATCTTCTTTCTGCTTCCTCATTACAACATAAGCATTACTTTTCAACCAGTTAAACTCTTGCAGTAACTGTATGCCTTGACCACCATGTTCAAATGGTAAATAGAAAAGATCACATAACAGTGATAGGTCTTCTTGTGTTAGTCGCTTATCGGCTTCAATCGATTCCTGAGATTCTTGATCTGCATTATCGCCGCTGTCATGGTTTTCACTATCGTTTTCTACGATCATCTGCGTACCATTTACAACAGGCGAAGTGCCATCCACTTCCACTTGCATACTTCCAGAGGCTTCACTACATGTCTGCAAAGTAAAGTAAAGAATTATATAAATTTTACAAATTTCATTGCTGACATTCAAAAAAACTTACAGAAGTATTTTCTACCATTGCATCATCCTCTGTTTGAATCTTGGCTGTATGTGCTGGGGAATTATTAGGTGTTGTGTTACAATCCATTGGTTCCATGGACGATAAAATATTTGAACTTGGTACATTTTCCACATTAGTAGAAATTGATGGAATAATGGGTTCACTAACAACAGTTGTTTCAGATACCAAAGAATTCATGACAGGAACAGCAGAAGATTGTATGTAACTATCAGTGGCTGTCACAGTTGAGCAAACTTCGGCTAATGCTTGAAGGTGATTGGAATTATTTACTTGTGTAGATGTTGCAGGCACACTAGTTGTAGTCGTCGTCGACGTCAGACTCATACATGTATTCACAGAGGGAATTATTGGAATTGGTACTGTTGGAGCAACGCATGGTTGTGGTTTTGCTATAACACCCCATGCATTCCGCTTTTTATTAAATTCCACTAACCAATCGTTAATAGCATTTTTCAAAGCATGCCGTGGATGATATATGTTTGGAGACATTGTTGAAGGAACATCTTCACCAAGAGCACCATCCTCTGTTTCAGTCTCTAATTTTATGTCAGCTGATACGGTATCATCTACAAGAATCAAAATGAAAATAATATAATTAAAAAATAAATGCATTTTATAATTGGAAACAACTAGATACTCACTTAAACTTAAGTCTCTTTTGCCATCAACATTACATCTGCTCCATTGTGCCAATGTATGAATAGCTATAAAATTTGCGCCATATTCACAATTTGGATTGGTTAAAACACCTCTCAGTTTAGGAATCAGATCAGGAGATCTACCAGCATACGGTCCTAAGAATACTCTTTTCTGATCATAATCATTAGCATGTAAATTATCCCATATGACTGGTGGCCTTCTTAAAACTTCTGTAATCTCCTCAATGGATTCGACAGTTAAAAGTCTGGATATTACTTTAGGGCCAGTCCACATTATATCAATTTCTTGAGCTAATTTACTACCCAGTGTGTTAAGGTATTCCGAAGATGCTACATTTGGCATTGCCCGTGTTGCACAGTACTGTGTTGGACATAATAGGAATCTGGGTTGACCAAGATGTTGAAAAATATCATTTGTTACGGAAACCTATAAATAGAGAGTTAAAATTGATTAAAAGTATTTTATCATTATTATTATTAATTTGATCGTTTAATACATACTTGTGCATGTGCAAAAGATTGAAATACTTCTTTATCTGCTTCACTCATTTCTGGTTCTATATCATCGAATAATAAAGCAAATGCAGTACAACCAAATTGGCTAACTTGTTCTAATTTTCTTTTTAATACAGTAACTTCTTTTACACTCGAGTAAGTAATATCCAACCCAGGAGATAACGCATAATAAAATGTAATGCCACATTCTCTCGCAGCTGTTATCAATCCAGTTAAATGTTCTGCTTCTTCCACTGTGTACAAGTCTCTCCAATATGCACGATGTTTGTAATCATCTTTTGGTGCATATAAGTATGAATCCATTCCCCATTTTTTTAACCTGTTAAATAGGCGAGCTTAAAGTAAAGTCTTCACCACTCAGTTGAAACTTAATAAAAACTAATTTGAAATACTTACTTTTGAAATAAATCCTTCCTTTGTTCTGTGGTCCAAGGTCGCCCATAAAATCCTGAAATATCAATTGATATATTTTATGCAAATGATACTGACTATTGTAACGAATAGCGCATTCCAATCATTTCCCCTCCTACACAAAGCCATTGCAAACGATAATCAAATACGCATGTTTCATGCAATAAAAAAATCGTTGATTAACCTTCGACCACGCCACAGATGAAATTGCCATTTTTCGTATTTAAATTTGCGGCCCCATTTGTCTCCGCCATTGCGGATCACAAGAGGCACGTTTGTTTAGTGTAGGACTACAAAAATGGCTATAGCAGTAGTCCGGTGTAAAATGCTGTCGTTCTTTGGAAGAACGTAAAAGAAAACTGTTATAAATGCTGTCTTTCGCGCAACACAATTCTGTTGCACAAGCGTCACGATAGCATTACTCGTTCTCTTGAGAGAAAAAAGTCTACTCGGAACCGTGCAATTCCGACGGCACAAAAACCCCGTCTCTAGTGTTTCTGACAGACTGCACCCGCTGTTCTGGTCGATACTATACGATTTCTCGATCCATCGACACTACATCGGGCGATTAACGGAAAGCTCCGTTGGATGCTGGCGACATCTATAATTTGAATCGTGGATACCTTTTCAAACATGGATCTCTCTACGTATTGCCAGGTGAAATTATTTAGGAAATATATCAGTTTAATTGCGCATTTAATGTTATTTCAAGTTTCAAGTACAAGCGAGCACGATAATAACTCGACCGGTAAGAATAAAATGTATTTTTGTGTATTTTCTTATTCAACGATAAGAATTTACTGCTGCTAACCTTGAATTAAAATTCAACAGTAATTTATAGCAGCTGTACATGACAAGTATTTATTTTAAAGCAAATGTTTATGAGCAAATATTTATTAATGATCATATTACACGAAGTTATTAATAGGATTAAGATTTTTTGGTGTAGGTAGAAAATTTAAATAGAAAAAAAGGAGAAAGAAAGTTCCGGCTTGTACGAAAAGATGTCGTCACAAATACTCTACGTTGCAGCGATCGAATAATTCGGAACGTCGTTATGATTTTAAAAATGATTTTAAAACAAAATTAATGTCCAATATAGGGTAAGTAACTTGAAAATTATACTTTTTTTTTTATACATTTTACGTTTTTATTTTTACTAATCTTTCTTTTTATTTCTTATACGATATATAATAATAAAATCATACCATAATGCCTTTCTTCGTTTCTTCCGCGTGAATTTTTGCTTACCTATAGTGTCAATAAAAATACACATAAGGATCAAGAGATGCTTTAAAATTACGTATGTACGTAAGTATGTTTTCATGGAAAAACAAGTTTATAATTGAAACTATTGACAAGAATCGTAGAATGATATATTTTGATATCTTGATAAATTATACGTTACGAAACATATATTTAATCTTGTTAAATTATCCATCGATACAGAGTACAGGCGGAATGAAATAATACCTCGAAAAAATCTATCTATTAATAGCGAAATTAAACTTATAAGACAACGAATGAAATTCGTTCTATATATTCATACTGGCTTTATCAGCGGCATCGATTAAACGTAGTCAACGTATATATGATTTCGGTATCGTATAACCTCAGTGTTAGTTCGTGCCGCAGGAAACGCCACATAAAGCATAGTCCTACAATACTCCTTTACACACGCAACCAATGTTCAACACATACCTGCGAATGGAACGTCTCTAACAAAGTGTCATTAAAAGAAGGTTAATTGAACGGAAAGATAAAGTATATGTTTCTATGCTAGCATAGGAATAGTTATTTTTCTCCCTTCTTATGGTCCATTGAATATTCATCGTATTAAAATTCGGTTTTATTAAAAATATACTACGCCCGGTAGAATTAAAAATTAATAAGAATCTACATTTATTCCCTATTTATCATTACTGTCTCTTATCTATCTTTTTTCCGGTATGCTGCTGCACACGTTGGATGCTTCTTAAAGAAATCTTTCAAATTTGAATGGCACATTGCGATCAAGCGCAATCGCTCGACATGGCAAGAAAATGGCAAGTTACAAACGTCCAGCGATATCATAGAATCATGAAGAAAAAGTAAAACACGCATGAATAATACGTAAAGTTTGGTATTTTTTATCGCATCTGTAAAGAAGAAGCACGGTGAAGATAGGGTACGCGAGGAAAGGAAAGCGTCCCTTACGATATTTCCTGCGAACGAATCGTATCGCCGGAGGACCGCATTCGAAATATTCGATCGGAATGTTCGTGGTATTGGAGCCATAAAAAAATGTCAGGTGGTACGGAACAGCATACAATTCTGTCCGAAAAACGTTGGTTCGGCGGTTGACGCATGCGCGCTGTGCGAGAATCGAAGGGCCGACGAATGATTTGACAGAAGCGCCGCGGGGAGGCGCGTCGGTCGTCCCTCTAAAGAGGGGTGTAGTTTTTTTCGACCGGCGTGGTGGGGGTACGGAAGGGGCGGGTATGGCCCGTGGTCGTAACGACGGAGCCGTATCAGTGTGAGGCCGGCTATCAGCCGCCTAACATCGAGGTCGGGGTTACGCTTATACACGTAACACGGCTGCCGCAGGCACCCACACACACACACTTGCGACACCCGTGCACGGATTCTCGCGGATTCTCTTGTCGTGGGCTAGGCGAGCAGAGGGATCTGCGAACTGTTCACGCGGGGAATCCTTTTTGGCCGTCGACGGGTGGGCAGCCTTTCTCCATGCAGTATGCGTCATAATCGATAAGGACAGGAGCGGGGCGCGTGTATGGGATCGTCTTAAAGGAAACGTCGCGCCCTTCGAGTATGTCGAAATGAATGAAAGTCGCGAGAGCGAGAAAGAGAGAGAGAAAGCGAAAGAGAGTGTGTACGGTCGGGAGAGGTGAGTGCGAGCGTGTGAGGGAGAGCAAGGGAGACAGGCGAGCGTAAGGAATCGTCGTAGGTGTCGAGGTTAAGAGGAAACCGTTACAAAAGGGCGGCGGGGTGGGGGATAGGGGAAGATAAAGCGAAGTTCGCGCGCGCGTGTGTCTTGACGGGAAAAACAATCGGAAAAAACGACACACTCGACACATCGTGGACGTCGTGTTACTCTTCGATTCTTCGTAACGAGTCTCTTTTCGTTTGACAGTCGCAAAGAGAGAGAGAAAGAGAGAGAGAGAGAGAGAGAGAGAGAGAGAGAGAGTGCGAGAGAGAGAGAGAAAGAAGGATCAACGGTGCGCCACACGTCGAAACGAACAACCGGCCCTCGGAAGAGTGGAGTGCGGACAACGTAGAGTGAATCGTAGACGGGACGAGTTAGAGAAAGAATAAAGAAGGAAAGAGAGAAAGGGTGAAGGAGCTGGTGGTGTCATCGGGGGTGTAAGGAGACTGGAAAACGTAAACGGGTCACGCGAGCGAGCCGTGTTGTCGGTGTCCCGTGCTTCGAGAGGGAAGTATCGAGATATATCGGCGGTGAGTGCGGTATCGAGAGTAATTAAGCAGTCGCGGGATTACTCGGTAATAATGGCTGGTCGCGATTGACCGAGAGAGACAGAGAAACCGTGTGCGCGGCCACTGGTGTACACTGGCTACATCTATCCGAGTAACGCGACAGGACGTCGGTGGAAGGACAGAGGAGAAAAAAGAGAGAGGGCAAGTGAGAACGGGCACAGAGTAGGGGAGAAAGAGCGAGCGAGTGCGAACGAGCGAGCGAGTGAGCGAGAGAGAAAGAGAGAGAGTGAGCGAGAGAGAGAGAGAGAGAGAGAGAAAGAAAGAGAGAGTGAGAGAGAGAGAGAGAAAGAAAGAGAGAGTGAGAGAGAGAGAGAGAAAGGCACTACGGGGAGAGAATGGAAGAAGCGAGAGACCGAGAAACGAACTGGAAGAAAATCAGATGTCGTTAGCGGCCGTTGGCAGAACCCGGAACGGATATATCGTTAGAAACAGAGTGGCGGTCCAGTGAGAGACAGCAAAAGCGNGAGAGAGAGAGAAAGGCAGGGCAGTCGGATAAGCGGCGGGATCGCAATCGAAGAAAATCAGATGTCGTTAGCGGCCGTTGGCAGAACCCGGAACGGATATATCGTTAGAAACAGAGTGGCGGTCCAGTGAGAGACAGCAAAAGCGAAGTGACAAGTCGCCGTGGTCGTCGGTCGAACCTCGATTTCCCCCGCCACCATCCTAGAGCAGAGAAGAGTCGATGGGCTTGCGAGAAACACGGTTGGATCGAGTCGAAGCGTGCCAGCGAGCAGCGGAGGAGTACGACTCCAGGCGGGCAGATGATTTTCGATCGATTGACCGTCGCACGGCATCGAGACTATCGCGCCACCGAGGCCCGTTACGTGTGTAGGTTGCCATGCCGTCCAACTGCCGTCGGAGATGCGCACCGACGTTCAGTGACGACGATACTTGGCTGAGATGTGTGATTTTTGACAGGATCCAAAAGGAAGAATAACTAACGGTCGCCGCGACATCTGATTCTTTCGAACAATGCTCGGACACATCGTCGACGGGAAAAGAGACGGAGCATACGGTGATCAGTAACAACGAGCCAGAAGGGTACCTCGGGAGAGAGGCATACGGACATAAGTAGACGGTGATAGAGGGACAAAAAGAGAACGAGTGGTGGGATAGAAGATAAAGTAGAAGAAGAAGAAGAAGAAAAGGAAGAGGAAAGGGATAGGACAAGCAGAGTGGAAGAGAGGATGGCAGGCGGATACTCGTGGAAGGTGAAGAATCGCGTGGTAGCGACGAAACGCAGGGCAGATCGTAAAGGCAGCGACGCGAAGCACGCGACCACGGCAACTCGTTTCCCGCGACTCGCAGCCGTGTCGTCTCGATTCTGAGGCCGCCCATCGACGTCGTTTTTATGCGTCCTCCTCGTCAGAGATTCGGCACATTGCCCGTCGGCCGCACGTGCGCATTGATGGTCGATAGTGAAACTCCTTCCAGAGGCAGACAGACGCGGAATAATCCTGTGCTTTCTCTCGCGTCGAGTTTTTCCCTCGAACAGGTGTGAGACGGCCGCACGCACACACGGCTGGCGAACGAACACGCGCATTCCGTCCCAGAGCGAATATTAAGCGAAACGAGAGATAACTCGGAGAGAGCACCGTGCTACGTCGAGCCGTTCGAGAACGGAATCGTTCAGCGGCCAACCATCGTTTTCCCAAGGAGAATAATCGGTGACTAGTCGTACCAATCGTGTGCAACGCGCGGAGAGCGAGAGAGAGAGAGAGAGAGAGTGAGAAAGATAGGAGGGCATGCTCGATATACGAGGCGGCGTGATCGTTTCTAGCGAGCAACGGCAACAGCAGCAGCACATGCTACGGAGATCCGTATCAATTCGCGACTGTGATTTTTAAGCTTAAGGTTTAAACAAATATTAAGAAGAAGAAGAAGAAGAGAAAGAGACAGAGAGAAATAAAGGAAGAAGGAAGGAAGGGCATAGAAGAGGAGGAGGAAGTATATAAATTATTAACACGAGCAAGATAGAAAAATAAAATCGTCCATTGTGATACTAAGATATATTAAACGAGGATTAGGTGAACACGTGCGCTCAAGGAGATGGGTGTGAATGAAAGGGGGCGCGACACAGAGTGTGCCAGGCTGAAATGCGAGTGTAATTAATGGAAACGATGGTCGATCGCGGGGCATGCGTCGGATCTACAAACTGTGATACACCGATAACCACACTGATGTTCGATCACTGACGTCGAATCGCGTGTACCGACCTATCCAGCAACGAAGTGGGATGAATCGCCGGTTTCGAATCGCGTTCTCGGCCACCTCGTGATTCCTTCGCAGGTACGAGCTATTTTTACGTCCGCCCCTTTCTTCCTGTCCCCGCCACTTTCACCCCGTAAGCTGAGAGATCAATTTTTACGTTAATTAAACCGCACCGCCGAGCCCACTCTTCTCCGTTTTGTTAACTGATTTTGTTTCGTTGAGTTTTCAGTTGACTTTACCACTTGGAAACACGTAACAGGCGTGGATCGCAGGTTAAACGGAACGGAACGAAAGCGTTGCACGGGTTTTTCGTGTGTTGGAGGATAATTAAAATCAGACAGTAGCCGAACGGGATCGTTGAGCGAACAGCAGGAAGACTTTGCGTGAAAATTAATTAGCTACCGCCTCTGCGTTCCAACTTCTGTATTGGTTTTCCCTTCTTGTTTCAACGCGACGCAGAAGAGCCTTCTCGCCTTCTGGATCCTCGAATCGCGTTTGTTTATTTCTGGCCAACATCCAGGGAAATGGGATAAATATTTGGCGTATAACGTTGGGCCAAGGCGTCGCCGCGTTCCTCGCAACTTTACTTTCTTTTCTTCTTTCTTTTTTTCCCTCTTCGACCGCCCTTGGCATTGTTTTCGCGTTGTCATTGCAAATGAGTCGCGCTGCTCGAAATTGTTCCCGTGGCCACGAAACGCGAATCAACACGGTGCTCGTGCCGTGGCACGTTCTGATCGCCGATAAAAATCACGTGTACACGTTTAGTCGTCGCGGGGAAATCACGCGAAACTCGTGCCACACGAGATTCGCTGAACAGTCGAGGCTCCTTTAGAAAACAGAAAAAAAGCAGACTCGAGTGGCTCGGAGTGTGTATGCACGCGACATTAGCCACTCGTTGGGATTCGTTCTAATTCACCTTTGTTCCATTCCGCAGCCCGGATGCACAATTTGCTTTCCGTTATGAGAACGTCAAAGACACCGTTTAGCTATTACGGATACATTTATTTCGTATACAGTGGCGGTTGCGCGAAGATTTAACGAAAGCGTGGAAAATTTACGTACGGCCGAGGGAAAAGCGAATTCTCGTGTAAATTCCAGCCAAGAATGTGGAACAAAGGTTTTCCCTTTTTTTTTTTTACCCCCTGAAAGTCTTCGTTGTGGGGGAGAAATCGATTTTGAAAATTCGTCGAGTACGCGTGCACTTGGCCAAGAACAGGTTGGACGAAATGGAGCAGCAGAACGGCTCGTACCGTTTGATTTTTATTTCCAAGACGAGTGAAATAGTTTATGTTACGTACAATTAAGCTCGTTTTTTTCCGCAAAGAAAACCAACATTGTACGGCCGCGTTCGGAAATGAAAGCCCTGTTTGTAATTCTCTCGAGCACGCGTGCAATTTCAGAGACGGATAATTTAAGAAACACAAGTACGCGATCGAAAATGTACAATAGCCGTGATTCCGCGAAATTGTTATCCGATACTTTGATACAAATGCATCGATCAAGTGCACGTGTACGTAGAGGACCCTCGAAATCAGTTGCTCTAAAAACGTGTCAATCGGATGCGAATTATCGGTCTGCAACGAGGCTCGTGTCTAGAGGCCTAGCAAAATCAACTCGCGTCGATCTCAACAACGACGCTGTTACAGAATCCACGGAACAGCCGGGAAATCTCGCGTAGAACAGAGCCATTTGTACATTCGAACGAAAGCTCCGTGGCAAACCATGTAACCGAGCTAACTGAAACTTCTGACCTCTTTTCAGCCAGTCGAGCCGCGCGCCACGGTTACCACAAGAAACAGATCCTCAAGATCAAAGCAGTTCGCCAGCTAGAAGCTCGCCCATTACCATACTCTGCGGCGTTGATGCAGGAGAAGTGAGGTCGATCGTAGAAGAGGCCTAGGTGTGGTGTCAGGCAGTGATCGGGCCTGCGAGGAGCCGCAGGTGAAGTAGGGTGGCGAGGACAGGCGGCGAAGAGAGGAGAGAGCGCAGAGCAGCGTCGCCGGAGCGGTCACCAGGCATCGTGTACCACCCCCTGGCCACGGGGGGTGGGACAGAAAGACCGTCAGCGTGGGTGCCGGTGCTGCAGGGGCGCGCCTGGCCCGTCGGCTCGCCCGGAGATTAGCACGCCGANTACTCTGCGGCGTTGATGCAGGAGAAGTGAGGTCGATCGTAGAAGAGGCCTAGGTGTGGTGTCAGGCAGTGATCGGGCCTGCGAGGAGCCGCAGGGGGAGCAGTCCGCTCCCCCAGCAGCTGCGCCACGCCATACCACGCCGAACGGAAGCGCCAACGGATCCACTTCCAGCTCGAATCGCAAGAACAGAGCCATGTCCATGAGGAGCCTGCACCGACGCGTCTCTCACCCGTAAGTCACTCTTTATTCCATTTCTCTTCTTATCGTTCACCGCGTTCAACGATGCTACAAACGGATGGGATCGAGATTCACAGACAACATTTAGCTTGCGATACAGAGACATTCTGTAATTGGTCTCGCGTGGTTATTGGATCGAATATCCTTCGTTAATAGATAAGCGTTAATTATTAAAATTGCGAGTGTATTAAAGTATAGGGATTGTGTTAAAGAGCTGTTTGACGGTTTGATTGTTTACTTGGATATTTTGTGAAATTTCTTTGGTAAATTTCTGGATCTCGATCGGACTTTTAGGAGACCAACGATAGAATATGTCTGGTAAACCTATCGCGGTTCTTGTTTGACTTAGAGATGACTGTAGGAGTTTTCTAGCGTTTGGATTTAGGGACAGAAGTCTGTCGATGCTTCGGATTGTTCGACTCGGTAAAGCAATTGTCTGGTAAGGATCCGGATTCGAATAATAGTCCGATAATCCGGTCGGCTGGTCTTTTTTTCTTTATGAATCGAAGATAGGGAGAAATGGCGGAGGAGAGGTTTGAATGGTTTAACGCGGTCTAATTTCCTGTATTCGAACTTTTCCCGCAAGTGAGATCCCAGAGGCTTTTAGAACCGGAGATTTTCCCGTTTAAGACAGTTAAAGGTTTCTCCTTATAAATTCCGTCCTCGTGAAAATTTTTACCGGCATTAAAACGTAACACACGCGAGCTTATCGTTTGTTTAACAATTAATCGACGTCGGATGAGTCATAGACGACAAAATTTAATACGAACTTTCACTTTTGTGCCGTTCTTTTCGTTATTTCGCTATGAAATCTTTTCTCGAATAATTAAAGTTACGAACTCGATATAAGTAGCAAACGATATACAAATAACTGGTTTAAATCTTATCGTATAATACCGTTTGAATCACGCCGGGTATCTTGCGAGATATGCAGAGGCAAATTAGTTCCAAAGATGCCTGACCATAATCAGTTTATTTCCTCTTACTCCTTGCGCCCGCTGCTTCTTGCATTTCAGTAGTATAGGTCAACCATATCTACTCTCTTGCTCGATATTTGCTCACAGCCCAATTTCTTAAGCGGCTTCGAATAAATTTCGGATTAACGCCATCTCCACGGACAATCCCGAGGGTATTTATCGATAATTCGTGGACGATTATAAAATTATTTCGCCTCGTTCGAGGATTGACTCGCGAGGCGGCTGAAACGCAGACCTCGTTCGAGAAGCCTGGAAATTGGGCTAAACCAGAAATCGTAGAAGCAGAGGACGAGGAAGAAATGTGTTTCGCCGAGAGCTCGGAGCTTAACGAATATCAAACATTCTAGAACCAACATTCTTAACTCGTCGCATTGTACACATGGTCGGAGCAGAAACGAGTCACGCTCTCCATTCGGGCGAATTTCATCCCGTCGTTACGCATCATTCGAGCCGCTTCTGATGCTATTTACCGTCGCTGAAACACGCTCTCGATCCCGTCCGTTGGAACGACCAGGCTTGTACCAGCGACTCGCGAACCCTTTGACGCGAGCCCGCGGATTATACGAAGCGGCAAACCGACGACTGGAGGCCGGAACTTGCATTCGAAGTTTAATTTCGGCCGGCCAGAAGCTTGCCGAGCGCGCTCGCCGCGTGTCTGCTTCATCTATTTCCCGTGAATTTGTTTCAGAACGATGCGTTTATAAATATAACTATCGATCGGCGCTTTTTCCAGTCGCCGGGTGTTAAAAATATTAGAGGAGGCACGAGGACGTGGGGGAGCTCTCTCGAGGAGGGCGGGTCCTCGTGAGCGAGTCGCGGCCGAAATCGGGACGCCTCGAAGGGTTCAGCGGGTGGGTTTCCTTAGCCGAGAGAAAGAGGAGGGAACAAAAAGGAAAGGAAAGGAGAGGAAAAAGGAAAAGGAGAGGAGGAGGAGGGGAGAAAAAAGAGACAAGCCTCCGTTTAAATCGGGAACGATCGATTCGGCGGCGCACGATTACCGAGGATCGTTCCCACCGGTTCTCACTCGCATGAATGAGATTCGTTTCGCTCGGAAACGACCGACTCACGGACCCTAATAATCGCCTCTCGCGAGCCTGTCGACGGCCAGTTTTATCCCGGGTTGTCGCGAACCTGCGAGTTGAGAAACTTCTTCTGCTCTCTCGCGACTGATGTGCCAGCGTCGGGGAATTTCGCTGGATTTTTCCTCCTGCATTTTTCTTTTTTTTTTCTTCTTCTCCCCCTCGCCAGCTGATGCTGAATTATATGCCACGGGGTTGGAATTGTAGTACCAGGCCGGGGTATCCCGGCATTTCCGAGATCTCTGGCTGATACGCGTGCAAACTATTTTCCGTCTTTTTATTCGGGCTCTTTGTTTCCGCGCCGGTTGTCCCGGGTTATTAATTGTCGCGACTTTAAGGCGGCTTTTAAATAGCCGAAGGAGGAAACTTTCTGCGTGTAATACTTTGCTCTTAACATCGGAGCTACCTTCGACGCGTGTCTAAATATACTATTAGGATGGAAGTAAGCAGGCGTATATATATATAATCGCGCTTTTATCCCGATAAAAGTCAACATTAACTCCGCGGTCGAAAGATATCCGAGATCCCTGCCGGGAAACAAAGTTTTCGGCCGAATAAACAAGCCAGGTACAGACCGAAGGGAAGAGGCTCGAAGCGGAAAAACGGAAGATAGACTTCCAAACTCGAGTCATGTCTTCCCAAGAATAACCCGGTTTCGCGGTTGTACTACAATTTTACCCTGACCTTATGCGACCTTACTACGAGCTTCCAAACCGAGCGAACATCGCAGCGATGCAGCTGCAACGTTTCCATTCTTGCCGTTGCTATTATCTTTAGCCTTTGCCGCGTTTCACCGTCTACGTTCCTATCGAGCACTGCGATCGGGAATGTGGTGAAAAAGAATCCGCGATAAGCCAAGGCCGCGATAGAGCTTCGATCGAGATCCAGGGTAACCCGAAACGCCGACAGGTACTTTCGCGGTCGTTCACCGGTTTCAGGTCCCCTGTCGCATCCACGTATCTACCCCGGTTTCCGGGGGCTGCGCATCCCCGGCAGATCTCCGGGGTGCGATACACGCAGTCCTCGGGGGTCTAAAAAAAGCACGCCGCGCGAAAATAGGCTCGCAAACGCGGCGCGCGCGTTTATCAGCGCGGCAAAGCAAACGCGCCGCCCCTCGTGCGTCAACAAAGTTAGTCGCGTGTTACGCCTTTGAACGGGACAAAACAAACTGATGCACTGCTCAAAACAATTAGGGGAAAACTATCTGCACAGCGTATCGCAGGCCTTCTGAAAGAAGTATTGTCCGGCCTGGCTACAATGCGGGAATTAATTGATGCCTCTGCCTTGTCCCGTGGAATCTGGGTGACAGCCGGTTCCCTCCAGGTCCGCTGCGACCTGCTGATAGTTTCGGCCTGGATATCGGCGTACGTTGAATTTTATTTTTCGAGCTATCGCGTTTTTCGGTGTTTCGGGGGACGGGAGAAGAGATGATCGATGATGATTAGTCTTGGAATTTCGTGCGTTCCTTCGAGGATCAGGTGTTTTGAATGTTAGCTTGGGTTAGAGAGAATAAGAATTTGTGTAAAGTTCTTCCTTTTTCAAATTTGATATTTTTGATGGAATGGAGACTTTCAGTGTTTAAGACTGCAATGGAAATTAAATATTTAATAGCGTACATTTGATGAAAAATGTAGTTTTGCGAGGGATGAGAGAATTGGTCGGGATGGATGGTGACACCTACTTGTTTCTCTTGAAATTTGTTAGATTGTTCCTGGGATCAGGTGTTGCACGTTAAGATCGGAATGGCTTCCGTAACGTAGACTGATCTTTCTCTTGAAATTCGACCTTTTTCGTCCAGTAAAAGCTCTTCTTCTAGAATACAGAGAGACCCTAGAAATTTGACGCTTTGGAAAAAGTAGATAGGTCGCAATGAAAGGATGGAACACGTTCCGTCGAGACGGTAGAAGGAAGCATCGTCGAGAATCGCTGTTCCAAGCGAAAACTCTCGGATACTTGTTTCGATCTTGGTTTCGGACGATATTGGCCGACGGAATAGCGCTGGGAAACGAAAGAAAAGATTGCGAGACTGGGATCTGGTAGGCCAGGCCGGGAATCGCCATTAACCATTATCCAAAGTCAATTACCGCGAGCTTAAAGGACGTGACTCGGCGCAACGGGCGTGGAATAATGACTAACAGGTTGCACGGTGGCGCGGAGTCGAACATTGCAGCGTGAACGCCGGCTTTTAACGACGTCGATTAATTCTCGCGATAAAACGTCGAAACGTCTCTGTTCACCGTGGCCCGCGGATTGATCGTTGAAAATGGAGCAGGCCGCTTAGACTGGTGCCCTCCAGTTGAGGCAACAGCTTCGGGTAGATCGTTGGCGCGATCGAAACCACCCTTCCCTCTTCTCTCCTTTCATTTTTTTCCTCTCTCTCTCTCTCTCTCGCGTGCGAGAGCGACACGGTTACGTAATATCCGCGAGAAAAGAGACGGCCACGTTCCCGGACCGGGGCGGTAGCCCGTTCCCTTTTCTATTTTTCCACCCTTGTCTACCCAATCGTCGCTGCCGGTCCCTGCCATCCAGATGGAAACGTCGCTGAGGGACGAAATTGTGGCCCCAGGCTGGATTCACACTTGCCCGTGTCATCGACGACGCTTTGTTCAACGGCTGATACGCTTTATCGGGCCTATGCAAATATCCTTGCGTTAAATGACGCGTCAAATCCGCGTCGAGCTGCTCCATTAACGCGGACAAACTTCTCGGCCGCGTCTTCTCGCGGAAAAATTGACGAGGGGACGCAAAGGACCAGCGTGTCTTCGGCACACGAGGTATTAGGGTGCACAGGTTAGGGTTGGGCTTTTTAATTATTTTCGGGGTTCACGGGTTTCGATGGGTCTTCGTGACCGGACTGATGGATCAGATCCGGCGTTTATTAGGTCTTTCGACGAGGATTTAGATCTCTATTTTGTATTTCGAAAGTGAATTACCTCACGCATTGTCAATTGCTTATCCCAAATTCTATTCTACACGATGTGTTACTCGAAATTATTGGGTCGTTCGGAAAGTCATTTCGTCTTTTTTTTATGCGGTTGAAGTGTGAAGCTGGTTGTGAAAAAATACAATTAGGTCCTGTGTTGGGAAAAAACGAAGTGACTTTTCGAACGATCTAATAGATTTCCAAGTTCACGAAAGTTGGCAAGAAGAGTCGTGATCATAACATTACGTTCTCTCGAACTTAAATCTGGAGACTTAAATGGGTCCGAGGATCCGCGTTACGTTTTTGCGAGCCAAAGATAGAGATCCTCGCGGATCTATCTTTCGCGATCTAAACCCGGAGCTCCTCCGCTATGTCCGTCACTGACGCGTTCCTACGTTTATTTCTACACCGGATTTAAGAATTTTTAACACGCTGCCATGCTACGTCTCGAACTAAAGTTGGAATCTTTTCGGTATTTTTACGCCATCACTTCCTCGTCCTCCACCGATGAAACACACACGCGAGCTACCGCGGAAGAGTCACACAAAGGAATGGAAATGAAATTTCGCGAGGAATATTCCTTTCGAATATTCAATCCACATTCGTTCCAACCCTCGCGATTAGACGTTCGTCAGAACGCGAGAGTGCATCAAAGGTCGCAAATTTGATCCCGTAAAAGGACGCGTTCCGAATTCCTTCGTTTCTCTCTCGCCGAAAGATCCCGCCGTTAAAAATTAAAGCGTCTAACCCTGGAAAAAAAAGAAGGAGAGTAAGAGAAATCCAACCTACATTTAAAAATCCGCGACTTTCGTCGTGTCAGGAGTCACAAAAGACCCGCAGCTGAATCGATCTATACCCGATCTTGCCGTATCCCGTAGTTTTGTCTTGTAATTCCTTGGAATAATGTTCAGCCTCGTAGAGGGCTGGCCGGATTAACAACGCGATCGTTAAGCGAAAACTGAATGAAAGGCAGGGATTACAATGGGACGCGTTTCGTTGGAATCAAAAGGCGTTCGGAACAAACGCGATTCTTGCGCAATTAATCCCGTGTTTATCGTCCCGGCGCTGCGTGATTTCCACCTTCGTTCTCTCTCCCTCTTTCTCTCTCTCGGTCGTGTCCGTATCGCGGAAAATGCAAATGGAAGGAAGGACGAGGAAGGAAGGTAGGAGAAGGGAGAAGAAAGAGAGAGAGAGAGGAATAGAAAGTAACGAGATTCCAAGTGTCTGTTTATTCGCGACGTTCGAGTGCGTTTCCACTTGGGATCCTTTTTCTCGTTTCCCAGACCCGGAGACCGTCCCGTGCAATAACTCGCGGAATGATTACGCGGCGAGTGTGTGCTCGTGGAATTTGCATAATCCGCGCGTGATTTACATAATGTCAATATATATACATCGGTGATTAATTTACGTAGCCTCGGAACGGGTGGACGAACCGAGTAGTTGTAAAATTCGTGTCCCTGCGCCTGGCGTTGACAAATCGCGTTTCCCTTCGTTAAACCTCCCGTTTCCAGGCGCCGAAAATTCACTAACCGACCCTGGCCAACCCTTCTTTCCGATATCTCGCGAATTCGAGACCGCGTGGGTCGATTCGCAATGCGTAGTCGAAATTATCTAATTCCCTAGCCTCTCCATTCCCTCTCTTCTTCCGAATGTTTCGCGTACTCCTCGATTGGTCGATTTTCGCGCTTCTTTGCACAATTTCTTGTCAGATATTTCGCGAATTTTACGTATGGCCATTCGTGGTAAGGTGATCGGGCTAAACGCGAGTATCACAGGCGAGAGCCGTGGGTCGTAAGTAGACAGGGCCAACGTAAACATCATGGGTCAGACGCCTGGTTAATTTTCGCCGGTGATTTCCTGTCTCAGTTGCGTGTTATTCTTCGATGCATTCGCACGAACATGTTTCGCATGAACATGTCTCGACGTGTTTCAACGTGACCGACGTTGCTGTTGACCCTGGCACACGCCACTGGAAGTTAAACGGTAAGGGATTAATTTCTCAGACTCACATTGTTAATCTACGTTAAATAACTTCGGAATTTCGTAATTCTAAATTTTGTGGCATGTGTCTTCTGTTCTCATGAACAGGACTCTCTATAGTGATCGAAATTTTCTAATTTTTCGTCTTTCTTTTTATTTTATATAATATTTTACCTAATTAGTATCTAAAATTTCGCGTACTCGGAGCAGGACGATTCGTACCAGTCGAAACTTTCCGCGGTCGTCCCATCGTTTGAGGAATGTTCCGTGATCCGACCGCCGTTTTCGTTCGGCCCGTGTGCTTTTTCGGGGGTGAAGAGTAAGAGAAGGTGGAAATGCAAATAGGCGGAGGGAAATCGAAGGATCGATTCAGCGTGGAACGGTTTTAAGAATAGACGGCTATTTCGGAGTCACCTTGTATGGCTAAATTGAATTGTCAGTCTCGTCTTTGGATTCCTACGGGGTGCCCTGGGTCCGATTCTCCAATTATCGATGACCAGCGCTGTTCTTTTCGGCTCGGTTTCTCGCGAGAGAAATTTGATACTTATCAGTCAGCCTAAAGGATCGTAACCTTTTAAAGGAAGCGTCTGGAGAGTATCTGTCAAATTTTCCGATCTAACGGAACATTTTACGGTCAAAGCTACTTGTTTCTCGTTTTTTTTTTCTCTTTCTCTTTCTTCAATTTTGCAGACTTCCGAAATTCGCGACGCATTTCGTCGTGAACTACCGAAACGATTTTGATCGAATTTTAATCGAGCACTCTATGGCGTGATTGATGGTGTTCAAGTAAATTTAATATGAACCTCTCTTTTAAATTTTTTCTACGAAGATGGATAATTCGAAATTCGTCGCCCACCCTCGCACAGATCCACGGAAATTCGCACGAATTTTGGTCGAGCACTCTGCCGGTGATGTTAAGTAAATTGAATACCGGAATTTTATAAATTTTTTACGAAGTTGGGTGTAAGATGAATCCAAAATTCCTGACCTATTTCGTACAAAACCACTGAATTTCGATCAAAATCTGCTCCCTGTCGACGGAGTTAAATTAATCGGATACAGAATGTTTTAATTTGCATTTTAAAAAACGATCTTTTCCCCTCGAAATGCAAATTTTCCTTCTTTCCTGTTTACTCGCATGTAATAATTTACAAACGCAAAAAGAAGAAAACACGCGGAAAACACGATACGGTGCAGGGTTATGGAAAGCTCTATAAAAATTTCTATAAATTTCTTCGTTCAAATTTTAACGATCACGAGGCATAGAAAACCGAGGAACTGTTATAAAAATGATTCCTTTCAAGTTTTAATGAATTTCAATTAAAGTCCGCGTTTCCGAACGCAAAGAAAACGGGCATAGAGTGCGATACGTCGAGGGAGAAATACTCTAACCGGCGTCATTCAAAAGATTTACCCTCTGAGACCGGGCGTCATAAAAATTTCATCCGGTTCCCTTAACGAAGTCAAAAATTTCACCGGCTTCTACACGACCGCGCTAAATTCTGCTATTTTCGCTCCTTTTGAGACAAGTTTACCACCGGGCGAATTCCGTCGGTCGCATTGAAATTTCCAGGTCCGAAATTCGATTCCGCCGCGGCTCGCGAAGGAAATGTTCGCCGTCCTGAAAGCTCGCCGAGGGAAAACCATTCGCAATTTTTTCTTTCGCGCTGAGAAACACGTCGGTCGCGGTAGATCGATTTTTGCGACATGCACGCGGTCACATTTCGCGATTATCCAAGTCCCGTGCTGTTCGCGCGTGCGGAATCGCGGACGGTTTAGACCTCTGCTGCGTGAAATTCAATTTTTCTCGTCGGTTTTCATTAAAGAGGCTATCCGAGGTTATCGCCGAGTGAAAGAGGAGAAAAAAAAAGGGAAAGAAAAATATCGAAAAAGGAAGGAAACGAGAGGGTAGCGGGTACAAACGCAGGACTTGTAGCGGCGCAATGGCGAAGGTTAAGAAACAAAGGGAGCAGTCACGTTTCGTTTCGTTTTTCGCCGGCAGCCGAGCGAAAGGGTGAAAAATGGAAATACCGGCGGCCACAGAAATCACGAACACTGGGTTCATCCGTGCTTAAGTTTCTCTATCCTGTGTGAATTAATCCCGACATCGTGCCCCCGGCTGGTCTCCGACGCGATATCGAGTTTGAGAACAATTATCGCACTTTTCCCTCCTGTTTTCCATCTCCTCTGCGTGCCTCTGTGTTATCGATGTATCAAGGCAAATCGGGTACGTCATTTTAACTAATTTTCAGCGGATTTAATCGCAGAACCTACGAAAATTTTTATTCCAAGCAAATGATATAATTATAACGATTAAATATGGAAACAGGGAAACGTGGAATTTTCAATTTTATTCTGATATAAAAGAGTACGCTATTGCTTAATTTGTCAAAGTAAAAATTAGCGCCGAGGAGACCCAGACACCTAACGTCGAAACCTAAAAAGTTCTGGAAGCCCTTTCTGGAAGAGAGTATCGAATTTCAAAATATCGAAACCTCGCACCTCCTTGGTGACTCGAAAATTCCCAGAATTCTAGATAACGAGATACATAAAATCTACGAAAAAGGAGAAAAAAAGAAAGATACGAAATTTCGCACTCCGGTTCGAGGAATCTAAAAACAATTTTCAAAACCACTGCTACTAAATCACTTTCGACGTACGAACACAGAGAACACGGCAGCGCGTAAGCCAGTGGTAATATCGGAAGCCGAATTATTCGATCTCGTGGCGAGCAACATCTCCATTTCCTCGATCTCTGTTTCCCCTGGCGGACTCGGCGGCGATCGTTTAAAAATAAATGAACCCCGGCTGCAGTCATCAAACGAGCCACCGGCCGTCCTCTCTCCGTGGCCCTCTCCGCAAACTGTCCATCGGGTTGGCCGAGAAAAACACATAGGGGCACCCTAATTTCGCTGTAAAATTCATTTCCACCACGCCCCCTCGGCTTTCGGTGTCTCATTAGGATCGATCGGAATCGTTCGAAAATAAATTACACAGAAACACACGCCCACACGCGCGCACGTCCGGCGGGGGTGGGGTAACGTTAATCGGTCGGTGGCTCATGGCAAATTCCATAAATACACGCTGCGAGCAAAACGTTATTGCGGCGCTGCTGAGCCCCCCTCGTCCCTCCCCGCCTTCTAATAACGTTCGCATGCATGCCAATAAAGAGAGAGGGCTCCGCGACGTTAGAGGGTGGTAAGTGGTGGTTGCGTTTCGGAATCTAAGATAACAAGATAGAAACGGCGGAGGTGTATAGTAGGCGTTACAGAGAGTCGACCAGGGAGCAATCAATAACTGACCCATATTGTAGTCCTCGTTCTACTCTCTCTTCTATCTCCTCTCCGCGTCCTTCTCCTCTCTCTTCGTTCCTTCTTTGCAACCCCTGCTACAACGCACCCCTTCCTCCTCTCTTTCTTTCTCTCTCTCGCACCCGACCGACCCCACGAGCCATCCCGCCACGTTTCTTTCCTCTTGTTGATCCTCTTCCTCGTTCCTCGCGAAAATTCACCGACCCAGCATCGCCGACTCGCGTCCCCTTCGACATTTTCTGCGTGCAGCCTGAAAATGTACGCTGTCACGGCTAATTGGCGGCTCGGGTCTAGTTTCTAGAAGATGATTTCTGCTCGCGGACGTTTCTAGCCACCTCGGTCGCGAATTCAACGTTTCTTGATCAACCTCTAAATTTCGAAACGATCAGTTCAAAGGGTGGATTGATATTTCCCAGTAAGTTGTAGCTTCTTTCTCGGAAGTCTTTACGACAGAGTGAATTGTCGAATATCTTTCAACCTGTTCGAGTACTCTACTCGATGATCTCCTTAGTCGACCTTTGCCAGGAGAATTTGCAAACGACAGGCTGGATTAATGTCTTCGAATCGGTCCAAGTTGTTTTTTCGGCGATGTTTCGAGGGAAGTGGGACACTGTTGTTCCAAACTGCCTTTGTTCGCGTGCTCGTGGATTTTGAAGGTTATGGTTTCGCCCGATATTGGTCACAGCTTCTGTTCAGGGGATGGTCTCTTTCTGGCTGATGGGGGTTAATGTTTAATGAGCTTTAATTGAGTTTCCGGTCGAATATTTGGTATTCAATATTCAACGAAGGATTTCGGTGTACCATGCGGAACGAAGTCCCAGTTTCGACTACTTTGCTTTCGTATTTGCACGCGCTCGTTTGTTCTCGTATCGACGATGTTTCGAATTTTTCAGGAATTTCCGTCGTTTACGCGTGAAAATGGGAATCGGGGGTTTTTTTAAACGACGAAACGACCGGCTTTGAACCATGCGTAATTAATTCCTTTACTCTCGCGCGATGTATTTTGCAGTTTCGAGCCATCAGTCTTGGATTTCCCGTGCGATTAGTTGTTAGCCAGAGCTTGTAGCTTGCTGACGTGAATTGGGTTGATCGAACAAGGGCCAATTCATGTTCTTAGATGTGTTCTGCATTTTAATTTCCCGAGATTTAAGTTTTGCTTTCGTAGTAGCCTTTGCGTGAGCGTTGGTTTTGTTCTTGAATGAAATATTAAAATTTTTATACTAGATGTCCATTCATTTTCGTGCATACTAGGGAAAAATTAGGACTTTTCATTACATCGTTCCTTCCTTTTCTCATTTGTAAAATTGCTTATTAATAGTTATAGGTAGCATAGAAAAATGGTGAATGTTAGAAACGGTTGTGTTGCAATTTTCTCGCGAGCTGTTCAGTTTGTTTGCCGATTATCATAGTGCAGGAAAGTTAGAAATAGTCGCTATAGAAGACTGACGGCAGTTCACGGACAAGTTGTAAGCTCGGAATCTCCTTGAGGCGAGTTCCACGCATTAAGAACACACCCTTTATGGATCGCAAATCCGTGTACCAAATATAACAACCCAATACCATCAAAACCAGTGGAGTTGGCATGTGCCGCCCCTCCATCACGAAATTCGCCCTTCTTCCACTGCCAAACGGCCTAAGCACCACCTTTTCCGTAACTTGTCAGTACCACGGTGCATCTTTCTCTTTACGAGGTCATTCCGCGAGTTCCTCCCACTTTTTCCGAATTAATTTTATTTCGCGGAAGACACGAGAATTTTCTGGCGTGGAAAAAAATATTTCTCCAACGCACGATAATCGGGAAACGTGGCAATCATCCTCTCAAATAAATTATGTAAATTAATTTATTTTCTTTTTGCTTGATTGCTCGGGTAATCGATTACGTATATAAATTATAACAAACGCTTGACGAAATTTTTGTTGTACACCAATCGAAGGGAATAATTCCTGCGTAATTATTAACGCAAATGTCTGTATATCCCACCGTTAACGACTGAACGCGCATCAATTAAATTAATCAGAATGCTCGCGACCAAAAGCCTACCGCCCCACCACGCCCAGCGGAAACCGGTCGAACATCGCCGAGGACGAGCATCAAAATCTATTTACCCAAACTCAGCCTCGAGCACACATACCAGAGCGAGAGGACAGATTTTTCGCGCGGTCCCGGCAAGAATCCGCAGTGGATTAGCAAGAATCGTATATCAGCCGGTCGCCGGGTCGTTTGGCATACGTTCAATGTTGAATTATTCGCGTCAGACTGTAAACCAGACCCCGGGCCGATCCGCGGCGTAGAAGTATCAGGTTTATTAAACAAGGAAACGCCGCAACGATTTCGCTAATTGTACGAGCGTGACGACCCTTTTCCGATCGAAATCACCGACCCAGATCTCGGCCGTCCCGTACACTTTGGCAGCGGATAGGCCGTGTCGCCTAAATAGGTGGCAGCCAAAGGCGTTTTTCGAGTGGGCCTGAAAGCCAAGCGGTCGGACCGCAGGCTGCCGAACGGGGCGGCAGAAGAAGTGCCGGAATGGTTCATATCTCAGCAATCTCTGTCGAGGTTCGCAGCTAGCTGCCCTCGAGAGGGGTCTCTACAATCTCTAATATTGCGGCCTAACCCATATAACCGGGGCCGGCTGGCGAACACCGGCATCCGGTCGTGCTTCAAGATGATACACGCGGTCGCGAGATATCAAAGTCGCTGTTTATTAGCTGCCGACCGCTTCTCGACCGTCTGCTACGAAGTCGTTCCCTCGGCTGGCAACGCCACAGGGAATTTCAGAGGTTCGCCACGCTTCGCCGAGCGTTCTGGCCGACGTAAGAAGCCGTGCACGGTGCGCCGAATTCGCGGTTTTTACCCTCTAGCCTCCGTCTAGGGATTCCCTTCTGTCTCTCGCTCTCCCCAATAGAACTCCGCGATACGATCGTTGGTATTTAACCAACGGCACGAGGAAGCGTCACACTCGGATCTATTTTCGAAGGCATTCCAATCCGGATCGATGGATAGTTCGGCAAAATGCAGGAGTTGTGCTCCGCTGGCCAACGTGAGTCACGGCCGACCCACGTGGCGATGAACGTGTTAAGTGTAGCTCTAGGTGAACTTTTGAACTTCTCTTGCACTCGAGACGAGAAGCATGTCGCTAATATTTACTCGGTGCGCTGACACTCGACACTTAAAGAATGGGTTTCAAGGTTCGAGTAAACGAACGTCCAGTCTGTGGGGTTCTGTTACATCGGTGATTAAGTGATCTACCCGGTGGATTTATGTTCGGCGGACACGGGGGACGAAAAGTAAGCGTGATCGAAAGTGCAATTTGACGCTGGTACGACACTCGAGATGCAAATGTCTGTTTCGTTTTAGGAACATAGATACGAGTCGAACCAGACGCGGAGGAGGACTGACACACGGCCGAGTCAGCTGGTTCGGGTCTCTCGAATTTCGAATTCCAGGATCTCTATGTTGTTTCTTTTTTTTACCCCAAGCTTCCCCTCGTTTCCAAGCGAATTTTTCCAGTCGGATTCGAATTCGCTTACGCATCCGGGAAGTGTAAAAATGTACATTATCCTAATGGCAGAGGGATTAGCTAGAAAAGCACGGTACGTTGACGAAGCGGACCGCGGTCATTAATTCTCTGAATATACACTTGGATATTGCGAAGGTATTTAGTTCCACTTACAAAGCAACATTTTACGTCGTCAGATTTCTACTTGATGACACAGCGTGGGAGGTCGCGCCCGGGCTAGCGCTGAAATAGTAGATAGTAATGAAGTACGGCTGGTGATCGAGTGTGATTCACGTCAGACTTGTCAGAAATTAGCGGCATAGCCTGAGGTATTAGAATTTATCGTTCGAAACGATACAGAGAGCTCGAGTCACGCGAATGGTTTGCTTTTTATCTCCTCTGTTAGATGAAGATAGGAAAACGTAATGGGAGGGAAAAAGTTAAATGGCTTAACGAGGGTTATCATTCTATCTCATTTTTCCTCATAAACCACATTAATCTTTCCCTCCTTTGTATAAATAATTTTGCACATTTTTCCTTTCCAATTCTCACTGTCGAAAAATAAAAATCAAATTTCGTATCACGCGAAACGAGAGAGAAAATAATAACAAATAACCTTGAAATAAACGATAAAATTAATTTATTCTAGGTTCGTTTCATTTTATCGAACCCCGAACGCTTTATCCCGCCTTTCAAATTTCCCGCCAAACGGAAGGGACAGTCGACAGCGAATGTAGATCGCGCGAGTGCGATACTTTTTGATTTTTCAAAACGACTCGCGCGTTCGAAGAACAATTTATAGCAGGGTTGTAATGATATCGTTTCACCTAATCGCAACTGCCACTGTAAAATCGTGCAAAAGTCACTGATCATTGTTGTTGTTGTGTTGGTAGGAGTCGGCGTATTGTCGGGGCTTCCGGCCGATCAGCATCGCAGACTATGAGCCATAGGGTACATTAACTCTCTTTTTTCTGAATTCTTTTTTCCCTTCACGTTTTCTATTCTTTTATGCCTGGATTTTTTCTTCTTACTGTTTACTGACTGATATCTTTCTTGTTACGGTCTTGTTTAGCCAACAGATTATGTTCTTTATTACATGTGTTTTTTCTTACACACACACATACACACAGGTACACGTACGCGAACACATACACGAGCACACATTTCATTTTCTGTCTCTCGTTTTGTCTGGTTTTTTAAAATAATATCGTACCTTTGTTCACATTAGAGAAGCATTATACTTAAACTTTATCTCTCTATCTTTCTCTCTCTTTCTCTCTCTCTTTCTCTCTCTCTCTCTCTCTCTCTCTTTCTCTCTTTTTGAGCCACGAGCTCTCCTCGCAACAGTCTGATTAATTATTTCGCATGCATCAAACTTTTTCTTTCTTCTCATACTCTCATCGATCTTTTCATTGTTCTCACTACTTTAATTACATTTATTATATCTAACGTTCACACCGTATTCATAGTGCATTCAAGCGGCTAGAAGTACGATACGTATATACGTATACTATATTATATATTACATATATATTATACATTTCGTAGGAGGCACATTGTTATTCATATTATTGACTTTCTCTTTTATCGTATTTGCATGCGCCAGAGGAAGTAATACACTTCACTACGATATGCTGTACATTATGGTTTTCATCGTGTTTCTCGTTTGTTTTCAATACTACAATTTTTCTTCGTTTTTCTTTCTTTTATTTATTGTTCTTTTTTTTTCTCGACTTGCGTCGTTCACGAATGTGTCTCGATCTCGCGAAGGTAAGTCTGTTTCAGGAAGAAGGTGGAGGTGCTGCTAACGATTACAAAATATCGACAACTTGACACCAGTCGAGTACGTTAAACAGATTTTTAATTTTCGAGAATTTCACCGGGGAACGCGAGCTTTTAAAAATTAACCGGACACGAATTTTCGCGTAACAGTAAGTTATTAGAGGGAAACGCGGATTATTATTTTATTATAACGATTTAAAACGCGAATTTATATTTAATCGGTCTTTAATTCGTCGTAAATTGGAATTTTTTTGTACTTGGTATTATTTAAATCGCTATTCAAGATCCTTTTATTATCAGAGAAATTATTCGTCGTAAATTTCGAAATTGTTTCTCGTCGGTGATCAACCTTTTCAAGCCGCTGCCAATTTGTTATCGACTTCTTTATTTTTCTCTCGATGTGAGAGGCGGCTTAATCGCGAGTAAAATTAATCTCAGGAAACGCGAACGTTTCGCGGGAAAAAATGATAATGCAATTTCAAGCTTGTATCATTCGGGCGATTCCTTTTTATCTCGAGACAGTTTCTCGAGGGTTTGCTCCTTCTAGTGTTACGTTCTACTTTATATCTTTTATATCGGTAGATAAAGTTCAACTTGTCGATATTCTGACGACGACATCGATAACGTTTCGTTAGCGGCACTTCTAAATGAGCATCTATCTTTCTTTTCTATGTTATTTCTGGCTTGTCAAACGCTCTTTTCCTGCTTATTACGATCACGGTCCTCCCGAGAGGAGAAAGCGAAAAGGAAAAGAAAAAGAATATTCGACGGCGCTTGTCGGAAGTGATTGCATCTCGTCGAGCTGTTTTACTTCATAATTTCTTGCATTTCTCACGTTTGTTTCTTTTCAAGTGACGTTCGAATAAATTCATCTGTTTGAACCTACTCGTGTTTCAGATTCCACGGTAAGAAGGAAATAAGCTTGGTCTTTTAAATGAAAATAAAATTTTATTTCCAAAACGCAGATGTGATTCAATCTTCAAACTCCATGACTTGCACGGAAAATCAAACATCGCAACGATACCTTTACGAATCGTATCCAGTATCGAGTGATACAAATAATAAAATTAATTTCGCACCATAACGTACGCAGCGAAGATGTCGTAATTTACAAACAAATTAAACCAGAAATGTAATCGTAATTTTAACCCTCTGGTCTCGAACAATGCCAAGATTACCGTTGGAAACATAAATCGAAGTCGTTTAAATAGAAAACTCGTGAAAAATATTTCCCTTCGAGATTACACAGCGTTTTCCCGAGCCAAAGGGTTGAAAGGATTGGAGACTAGAATTAAACGAAAATTTAATCCGATCGTCGAACAGAATTTAATCCACGGAATATCGTCCGAACAATAATCGCGAAACGATAGATCTGCTTATCGCAGAGAGGCGTCTGTTCTCCGTGGGAGAGGAAAAAAAAGAATGATCTCGCTGACAGACGACGCTGAAAGCTCGGCGACAACCGCAAAACGCGTGGAGCAGTCGACAAAAGCCGCCTTCAATGGCGGGCATTAAAAAATCCGCGTTGGCGCGACAGGCGACGTTCGTTTCTCGATTGCCCGTCTACTCCACTCTCTCTCTCCCTTGTGTTTTCGCCGAAAAAATCGGCCAATAACTTCTCAAATAAGCCTGAAAGTCCATTGTTCCCGCGGTATGCTCTGTCACGCGGACACGATTCGGCGAAATCGCTCACAAAGCGTCGAGCATCGGCGAGGTATCTGGAAAAACAGAGAAAAAAAAGAGGGGGTTGGGGGGAAAAAGAGAAAGAAAGAAAGAAAGAAAGAAAGAAGGGAAAAAAATGGGAAAAAAGGAGACGAAGGAAAAAAGAGCGGAGAGAACGGGGTGAAAAAAAGGCGAGGAGAGTGAGCGAGAAAGGGCGCGAGGGAGGGAGAGAGGGGAGAGGAGAGAGGCGTCAAACAGTGGAGCACAGAGCGAAACAATAGGCTCGTTCGTTTTGCAGTTTCGTGCACTCTAAAGCGCCCGTTGAGCCTTCGTTTATGCGGAAGCGTGTATAGGTGAACGTTCCTTTTTATTCAGCGCGAAAAAGAGGGAAACACCGACAGACAAGTCGGGCAGACGGAGAAAGCGGGGAAGATGGGCTGGCCCCCGGGGCCAAGCGGTCTGCACCTTCCACTTCTCCTCGAGGATCAACGCCAGACCTACTCTCGCACCCTCTATTGCGGTCTGATGATGATTAACCCCTTTGTCGCGATACACAAAACGACAGGCGGGGCACAAAGCGTCGCGGTCTCTCGCCGTCTCTCGCTTCGCGCCGAGGAAAAACCGTTCCGCGAGGGACGCCGCGCGTCGCGCCTCTACCGGCGCCCCGGTGCAGCCGGTCGACCGCGCGATCGCGCCGCGGTAAAGCCCCGCGGGGATCCGGTATTTTTGGACTTGTCCGCCGTGACGGACTGCATCGCGGATCTCTGTTTTACCCGAAACGTTTCAGCCTGTGTTGCCTCGGTTAAATTGTTCCAGTGAGAGGGAGAGAGTGGGAGGGGTTGATTTAATATTACAATCTCGTCGTTGGATTTTCACGACGTTATCGGTTTTGCTCGATCGTTTCCACCGGTGTACGTCTCGTTTCCCTTTTTCGCTTCGGAATTTCGTTTGGAATTTCGTTAGGAATTTCGTTTGCTACGTCGTCCTACGAATTGGTTATGATATATGTTGCTTTTCTTTTAAACTGCGATAATCGCGAGGGAGGAAATCCTGGTGGATCCTCTCGCTCGGAAGTTCGTCGTTAAATTACATCTCGCGAGAAATTATATTCTCGGTCATTCCAAAGTAATTCCAGGTTTCATTTATTCGAATGTTTTAAAGATCGGACGAGTTAAGTGCGAGATAAGAATTCCGCGGGATTAAGTACCCTCTGCGTTCGCCTCCCCCGGTTGAATCACACTTTATTACGTTTAATGGGGTATGCCAAATCGCGTCTAAGAACGGAAAAAACTGTTTTCCATTGGATAATTTATCTTTAACAACGCTTACACGGATCAGCTGTCAAAATAAGTATTACTCGCTGATAAAAATCGAGGAACAGAATAATTTCTTCGTGTATATTTGCGATGGAAAATCTCTCGACACAGGACAGAGGGTCCCAAATCGCGATGGTCGTGGTCCCAACGCGAAATCCCATAGATCCAACCTTCATCCAGGGTTTTCGGATCAGGAGCACGTGACAGGCCTATCAGAAGAGTAAGATGCAACGGGTAAATTGGCAGGGAACGCAATCAATACACTCTGGTCGGTCGATCTCGCAGGAATCGCGTCTATATCGATTCGCGCCGCGGCGCCCGTTCGTCTCGAATCGAATCGAATCGAATCACGAGGCTCCTTCGCGCAACTAATGAAATCCCGGTGATTAAACGCGGCACCGATTCCGCCTGCTTACTCCGGCCAGAACTTCCTGAACCGAAAGTTCCCGATGGAAGCGATATCCTTCGCAGAAACCAGCCCCCTCCCCCCCCTGGTGTATACACGTACCCTCGGCTGTCGTAATTACCCTTAAAGCAAAATTGCACGGCCGTTTTTTCCCCGGCTGAACAGGATAAATTGAAAAACTTTCCGGAAGCGAATAATCTTCCGTCTTGCAGCTGCTAGCGACTTCGCCGAGGTTCGGCAAGTTGCTGTTCCAGGGACAGATGAGTTCTGCTGGCAGAGGTGTCGGGAAAAGCGAATGGGTTTAGCGAGCTGTTTGGTTCGATGTTTGTTGGAATTGCGTTCGGTTCGGATGGTTCGCTCGTAGGATGTACGTCGAGTGTCGCGTTTGTTGGTTCTGCTGAATTTTGGAGAGGTGGATGGATGAAACGAACGAGGATTCGATTTTGGGCTCTTTCGTTTGTAGAGAGTCGCTTTAGAGTGTCTTTTTCGACGTCAAAGACACTTAAATGACTCGTGCTTAAATACTGGGAAATTGAAAATACACACTTCGAAATATATTTACGTCTTTGAAGCATATTATGCATCAATGGATGAAAAACTTCGAGTTTCGGAAATCGAACGATTAATAATTGATATCGCGGAAAATATCTGTCACTGACTGATAGAGGTATTAAATAATAACGCAACGTTTGACTGGTAACCCGCGAGTCAGATTAATCGGGATTTTTATGAATAAATGCTACCGTGTTGTTTAAACAATACGTGCGACGTTGTGGTTGACAAAGGATTTGTCGCAGAATCGATAATGGCCCTCCACCGGCGTCGTTGTAACTCGAAATCGTTACATTATGGAGAGAAAGAGCCTTGTCGAGTGTAGAATTTATTGTTCCCGTGCTTTTTACATTTTCTTCTTCCAGTGAAATAAATTCTCGGTTCTGTCAAAGCTTTGAATAACGTCTCGCGACAATTCACCTTTCACGGATAATTAAAGCGACGAAGGAATAAAAATTCCGCAAAGATACTCCGAAAATATGACGAGAATTCGATATTTTTCCATAATCGTTCTTTTCCCGGGCGGTGGCATAATCGGTAATTAATTGGCCCGATTTCCACGAAAACGCGCAGCTCGCCGTTTTAACGGGAAAAGTTCTTTAAATGGAGAGCTCAACGGTGGAACAATTAATAGTCGCTGTTTCAGAAGCACGAGAAAATTTCCCGCCGATATGGCAAACGTTTCCTGAACAACGCGCGAGTTATTACGAACGTTGTATGGCCAGCTTTACACAGAACGACATAACAAAGTGACGCGTATCGATTGATCATCCATTAACCTTTGCCCCTCCTCGATAATTTATCCAAGACGTTAGCTTACTTTTGATCTTTTTCCCCCCGCGTTGACAGGCTGTGCTCACTTAAAAGCGTCAGCCGGCCCATTGTGCCAGGATAATAACGCATCTTCGACGGGAAGATTGCGTATCTCCTTACACGAGAAATAAAAGCAAGAATGGCTGAAGATTTCCGGGAAATTCGAGAGCAGAAAAGCGCGAGGAATAGGGCGAAATTTTTCTCGAAAGGTATTATTAATACACGATTCTTTTTAATTTTTCAAGATTCCGTTCCTTAATTCAATTTTTTTTAAATCCAATTTTCCGGTAGTTGAATTTTTTTACTTCTTTCTCCTATTCGTAATGGAACAATTTTGTATTCAAATTTTTTTAAGCCTCATCTGCATAGAAAGTTTAGCGAATCGGATCTCCGCTGGGATATCAAATTACGAATATTACTCTTTCGGAAAGAAATTTCAGCTGAAATTGTTTACGCGATAATTCTCCGATTATTCGTCCGTTCACTTTGAAATTAACCGAGTTTCTTTTGTTATATTCTACTCGGGATATAATTTCCGTTGCTTGAAAACGGAAACGAGAAAGGAGAAACAATTCGGTAGAATATTAACGAAATTGTTAAATAAAAAGCGTATGAAACAGGGAATTGGGGAAGTAAGAGGGTATAATAGAGAACGAGATTCTGCGCTGTAAAATTCTCCGAGTTACGAGGATTCTATATCGCGAGAGATGCATACGAATGTTCATCAATTTCACGATCTAGTAATAAATTCTTTCTTTCCTCGTCTTCTTTCACGTGTAACTACAATAGACGCGAAAGAAGTCCCTCGGTAATTTTGACGAATGAGCTATTGTGACGGGCAGGAGTAATATAGGACCGTTGGTCGTTGAAAAAGTGTGCTACCCGTTGGTTCCAAAGTTCTCGAAATTGCACCTGCGAACGCGTCCGAGGCCGAGGAAAAACCGGGTGAATAGGGAAGGACGGTGGAAACTTGGCGGAATTATCTCTGAAAACACTCGTACGATTGCGCCAATTCGAAGCAACTAAAGCACCGTCCAACAAAGGCCTAGCGACAATAGAGGCCTCTCGTTAAGCGTCGTTTAAGTGGCTCGTAATGCGAGTGTCGGCGCACCCTCGCGAACAGAAAAAGAAAAACAACGTCCTACCTTTTATTCCCGCTCGGGATCACCAACTTCCAGAGATCTGCAAGTCTGTCTTCGAACTTTCCATTTTATATCGAGTGCCTCCGCTTCTCCGTTTCCCGGATTAATACGCACGGTGAATAGGGAAAATCCCGGCGATCCCGGGAATTCGAGATTCTACGGATACTCCGCAGCGAGCGGTGCGAAATTCGCGTATTATTAGCAGCGAATATTAGTTTTATTCCTTTTAACTTTATCTTGTCGTTTAGGCAATACTGATTTTATGTTTATTTGCGAGGGTTGAATTATTCGTATAAGCAAATTGGACCTGTAGAAAAAAATTTAGAAATAATTCTGTATTATCGGATAGAGGACTTTTTATATGGTTGCTTACGTAAAATTTATTAAATTTGAAAAATTTGAACCGGTGTTTAAAAATTTCTAATATGGCATGAGAATTTCAAACAAACACGATATTTAATCATTTTCTCTTTAGTTTGCTGATTAAAAAAATTACAAATCATAAACTTGATTATTAGAATAAAAATTTCCATTATTCTTTTGGAACATAAATCATCGAGCAACGCGACGAAAAAGGAAAAGGAGAAATAGTTTTCTATTTATTTTCGGCGTTGAAATTTCGAAATTCCCCTATTCAGGATCTTCGATTTTCTGCAAACCACAAACCCCCTTTACCCCTTCGCCTGCAATATTGTGCGAGACTCGTGGCGAGGAAATCAGGCAAAGCATGACGTAGCGAGAGGCGTGGTTCGTAGATAGGACCCAATGTAAACACTGACAGGCTCGGACAGGCTCGTGGTTAATTTTCGCGAATGTTTTCCTGTCTCAGTTGCGTGTTATTCTTCGCCGGGTTAGGATGGAACGGCTCGAGCTCTGACCGATTTCGCTGCTGATCGTGCCAAGTGCCATCGGAATTTCGGCAATTTTTCAACGAGAGTTTGGTTAGTAATTTATTATTTTACCTACAGAAATTTACAATTTATTCGCTAATCTAACAAAAATTTACAGAACAAAAATAGAGTAATCAGTTCGAAGGTTCTAATTAAAAACAGAGAAGATATCCCCGCATTTATTTACCCAATAAAATTAGTACTTTACATACTAAGAAAAAATAGTAATCTCGACGTGCTTGTGCAACGTTCAACGATTATATTCATTATCGTTCCGTGTTAAAGGTTCTGATTGTCAACAGAGAAGATATCCGCGCATTTATTTACCCAATGGAACTAGTAATTCACATACCAAAAAAAAGAAAAAACTAATAATCTGGAGGTGCTTCTGCAACGTTCAACGATTATTCTCATTACCATTCCGTGCCATTCGCGAAATGTCTCGACGCGTGACCTCCGTTATTCGATCGTGTTAATCGAAGATCAACCTACCTGAGAAAAAACGAAAGCACCCTGAAAGCCTCGAATTTCCATTCAACCCTTATTACCTTCACACCTTCGCGCCTCTTACTACCCCATTTCGAAGCGAACCCCAGCGCTGACCCTCGAATTTCGTTGCACATTTGCATATTGATAATACCCACTCAGCGTGCACTTAGCCCCGGCCGGATGTTTGCTGGCGGCGAAATGGAGGAAAAAAAAGAAGAAACGGCGAGAGACAAACGAGATATGGCGAGGATTGAACGGCGGAGGGGCGTTTTGTTGACAGTGGCGTAGCGACAATGGAAATTACGGGCATGAAACGCCGCGGCGGAGAGCGTCTTTCGCGCCTTTCGCCTTTAAATTGCTCGCGGTGTGCTCGACCGGCCGAGCGCGGATAGGCGGGATGGTCTTTTTGAGCCGCGTATAAAAGCTCTCCACTCTCGAGTCTACCTTCCAGCCCTGTCTCTGTGTGCGCCTCCTGTCTCCGTCACCCTTTCTCCGCTTTCCAGCCGAGCCGCTGAACAAAGCTCTCCTCGTTGCACGTGTGTGACGCGTGCGTTCCTCACACGCGTCCGATGAAAATCTGCTGTCTCATCTAATGCGGATCAATCCTGCTTCAACCGTGATACCGACATTCTGTTCAAGGACTCGCGGAGTCGGGGTACGCGACAGGCCTAGGCAAATTATCTTCCTTCGCGCCCTTCCATTTTCCTTATGGCTACGATTCGCTTTCCGCTGATTTATGGGGATCTTTTGATGAGATTCGGTTTAGGTACCTACGATTCTAAGATTGGGTTCAGATCTTATCGCTCTGGTTCGAAGTATCAGGTGCAGTTTTTGCGTTGGAATCGTTAGAAGAACGTTGCTATGGTTAATTCGAAGATGTAGTCGGGTGTTTTGGGAGAGAAGGTGGCTTATTGAGGAGCTAATGAAGATTCGTAGTCGCGAGAGACTTAATATAGAGAGATCTCAAGTGTACTAAGCTAGTTCCGATTCATCTAAGGGGTACCATAATCCAAATCTCTTTGATAGTAATCGGGGACTATATTTTCTGTCAAGTTTGTGAGACCACTCCACGAGTATTTTCAACCGTTTTGAAATTTGATCTTGGGTTCGATTTTAAGTTGATCTTGAAATTCTGGAATTCTAGAATAAGTTACGATGGATATTACTAGATCGGTACTTATATTTTTGGGTGTTTAGAATTATTATTGTCTGAGAAATTCATCGATTTTCGTTTTATTTCATAAGTTCCTGTGATTTGTAGACTCTGGTACTACAGTCATAGTGGTTCTCACCATTCAAGTTCCTAGACAGTCGTTAGTATCACCCTAATATTTCTTCACAAAGGTTCCTCTGATTTTTAGGTTCGTCAGCGTCGATAGACATAACCCTTGAGAGTCTTAGAGTGACAAAGGTTTCTATTGCTTTGACTTTGATTATGACTGATACCGTATTCACTATGGAACCTGTTATGGCTGTCATATAGGTCGAGGCTGTTATCTCGGCCTTGGGGAACTGCCACACGTGTTCTTAATACCCCAAGATGAGTCATGGTTGACTCTACAACTTCGACTTGAGTTATGGGTTGTCTGCCTACTGTGTGTTCTTGTCATACGTATTCCATAGAGTCAGGATATGTTAGCTACAACCCTGGCTTTACACATTTATGCTCGTTAATACGGTGATTACAATTTTCAGAAAATGGACACTGAATTCCTTCATACGTGTCACTATACATAAACGACTCGAACGATTTGTAATTTTTCCTTCTTTCTCGCGAGATAATTTCAAACTTTCCTTTTTTCTCTCGTTCGAGGTAATACGCCAAGGATCTCCTTGGCGTTATCGGTCTTTCGAATTTCGAGGCTTTGACACCGGAGTACTCGTGCAATTTAAACTTGGTGGCGAAAGTTGGAAACTTGCGCAGTTTTGCAGCGATTTATTATGGTATTTATATACAGGCTTGAGCGCGTAGCCTGTTTCCAAGGTAGATAAATGCTGTCATTTGAACGGACATCTGTAACGGCGCTAACGTGTTACAACGCGGCAGCGATGTAGCAATTAGCGCGAAATGGATGAATCCCGCGGAAAACGGGGGAAAGAAATTGCCGTGGCAAAAACTGCGAGCAATTCAGAAGTGGTGCTACCGTAGATTGAAACTGTTTCATTAAAGATGATCCCGCTACTTAATTAACGATGACGACAAGCTGAAGTCTCCGAGGTGAACGTTCGTTTGCCGCACCTTTGACAGCAGCGCGAAAACCGAGTCTCTTTCGCGAATCTTCTTCTTCTTCTGCTTCTTACGTCCCAGTCTTCGCGCCACTTGGTCATCCTGCCTTTTCCCTTTCGAGTGACCATTCTCTGCCCTTTGTTTCCACGGCTGGCGAAAGAGGAAAACGACTTCCGGTGATAGGGTCGTGTAATTATACCTGGTCCAACACTCGGCGTAATGAGCTTCCTCCACTTTGTACGGGCGCGAGCTAACCCGTGGAAAAATATTTTTTATCCACCAGCCAGGGAACTGTGTTTCCGAAAATTTTCTCTCGCTCAGCGGCGAGTTTCTTTTTCTCTGCGAGCTTTAAAAATTCGCCCGTAATTTCCGTTTCGATGTCGATTAATTTTCGACGAATCGCAGGAAGACGCGAATTCGTGTTTGGACGTTTAACACGGTATGAAAAATCAGCGCGAGATTAAATGGTCGGTGAAGCGGGCATGAGAATCGCGCGATTATGAATTTTCGGCGGATTCCGATGGGATGTTATTTTTCTCGGGAACTGGCTTCGCCATTTCGCGTTAAACGGCCTCGTGAATCGCTGAATGCTATCGCGGCGACGAGGTAATTGCTATCGCGGGCGTGTGATCTTAAAGGTTAATTAAGATGGTGTGGTAATGATTGACTGGATGGCTTAAGTTTTCCTATTTAAGATACCTTCCCTATTTATACGATCCTCGCAAACTGAATTCCGACGTGTTTTCCCAGAGACGTGCTGAATTTGTCCCAAATTTTTCTTGGCTAAGTGTACGGAAGACTGAGAAGAGCATTTAAGTTTTTAAAGAACACGGAAAAAAAAGAAAGAAAAGAGGATATATAACAGATACATCTAATTGATCGTTACAATTCACAAATTTATATTTAAGCTCCCATCTCATTTACAATGCTCTGTTCGCCTTAGCCTCGAGCTCTGTTCTCATTTAGCCCAGGGAAAAAGAGAGTCACAGCCCTGAGACCCTTTCAAACTCCTCGAAACCCTCTCAAACATCGCGAAACAGGGTGGACCGCGCGATTTGCATCGCGCACCTCGCACCTGCGACCTGTTCCGTTGCTGTACGTCTCCATCGGGCCGAAAATAATCCCGAGGAACGTACCCCGGTCCCGGTGATCCGTGAGGGGTAACGAGGTGTGCCGGAGCCCGCGGGCGATTAACAGCGAAAGAATCGCGGGGAAATTGTTGCTCGAGAACAAGATCGGGGGTGAATAGAAACGAAACGAGACAGGCGTGTGTCTCGGTTTTAGCCGGCATTCTCTCTCCTTCTCTCGCCACGGCTCTCGTTAGCGGCGCAAGATGCACTTTTATTCTCCCTTCAGACGCCTCTCGCCCCTCTTTGTCCAGCCGTCCAAGTGGTATTGTACGTGAGTTAAGGAAATTGCTCGGCACCGGAGGATGAAACCGGTCGAGTAATCGCGTTTGCGGTTGGATATCGCTCGCACGCACATTTTTCTCCTTTTTTCCCCCTTTCTTCATTTTTTTTTTTTTTTCTCGCCGTCGACCTTCAAGGGGATGCGCATACGAGTACGTCCTGGCTTTGTCTTCCTCGTCTCAACGCCGACAGCAAGCTCAGAGGGTGCTGCTTTGCGTTTTTATTACGCTAACGGCCACCGTTCGGGTCGCACAGGGTTTTCATGAGAGATAGCCATCTTGATCGCGATCGTGATCGCCTGAAGAGCAAAAGGATTATTCGAGGGGTGAGAATCGTTGCTTGAGAGATGGTGAAGCGTTATTTCGGGGTCAATAAGAATTTTCGGGACAATCGGGAGGTTTTTAACACGTTTCTTCTTTGACGAATTTATTTGAAGGCTGGATCTACACGGTTGAGGAAAGAAGTCAATTAGTATCGTCTTTTACGGGTATAATTGTCTGAAATTTTGGTTTGATTCTCTATGTAATTGACGATTATTCGCGACGCTTAGTCTTACGTATCGTTTAAAAAAAGCAAATGTAAAAGGAAAATCCCCAATAATCGAGAGAATTTATCCACGAAATTATTTTATCAAAATTTATGCTAACCTTTATTCGGACCGAAACAATTATTTGCAGTCATAAAATTATCTTCATTTACGCGCAATATATGTAGCCATTTATTATCGGTAATTCTATCGTTGACACCCATCTTTTTTAAATAACCAAAACACGAGCTAAGAGTAGGAAATTTGCGATAGGACGAACAATTGGCGAGAACGATACGCGTGGAAATAAAATCTCGGAACTCTCGTTACACGAATTACCGCGCCTTTTTGCCGTACACAATTCCATAATTAACAGCCGGGAAGATCGATATTCTAAACTATCGAGGCACTATACCAGCCGCGAGGCTCCATTGTACTTGGCCATTCTTTCAGCTGTCACGATGAACGGTCGCGCTCGATGATTAGCCACTCGAATCCGTCGATTCGATTGCTCGTTTTGTTTTCCATCGGGTTATTTGCAATAAAAGGAGCGTGCACGTTAATCAGATCATCATTACCCATACACGTGTGCACGGTGCACACACGCCGGCACACGACGTGGCCGAGGCATCGAGTGAACTTATTGCTCATCGAACCATACTGCGCACACCATACTCAACTGTAACCCGTGTAGACAGGCGAAGCTCCATTGCACAAACAGAGAGGAGCCACGGTGTAACACACGTCCGCGTTTCAGTGAAAGACCGCCGGTTTCAGGCGAGCATTTATTCCTGATTCCCTAGCATAATTTCTACGGCAGAAACTACGAGGAACATCTGCCACTTTGATCGATCATTCGGTCAATGATATATCCTCATTTCCGTCTTTTCCTCTCCTCCTTTTTAATCCATAGAAATTGACAAAAATTCCAAAAATTTGGGGTATTGGTCCACGTAATTCTTTTTTTATTTAGTATCGACCAGAGGTACCTTTCTGATATAACTTATTTTTTCTCTTTAATTTATTGAAAGCGAAATTGTCTAAAAATAGGAAAATTTGGGGTATCGATTTACGTAATTTGTTTTTTTCTTTGATATCGGTTCCTGAGAAACATCTGTCGCTTTGATGGATGATTCGATCAAAGATACCTTTCTGATATCGCGATTCATTTCCTTTTTTTTTTAATTTATTAAAAATAGAAAAATTTCGGGTATTGATTTACGTAATTTTCCTTTTTTTGTTTAATATCGGTTTCGGAAGAATGTTCGTCACATAGATCGACGATGCCTTTGCGATGTCCCATTTCGGTTTCTCTTGAAGTTTATTACAATTTATTAAACAGGAGAGAATTCGGGTCACCGACTCGTGTAATTTTTTTTTTTAATCTAAAATCCAGTTCTGAGGAATATCCGCCACTTTGATGGATGACTCCATCAAAGATACCTTTTTGATATTCCATTTCGTTTCTTCTTACTCTCTTTCTCTCGTAATTTATTACAATTTAGCGAAAAGAGCGTACCGTGTGTCACTGACTCGTGTAATTTTTACCCAAAATTGGGTTAAATACTACTCCCAAGCCGAGAATTTTTTAATTTAACCGGGAATTCAGCGATCCCAAACAGGCTTCCGCGGTGAATGATATTTGAAAATTAAAAACTTAATTCGCCAAAGAATGAAAGAGAAATAGAAACACTTGTAGGTCTTTTTATAAAATAGTCTCATTGGCTTTGCCCGTGAGAACAGAACCTAATAAGAAATTGCAAATCGACGTGCGCATCAATTTTTATCCGAATTCGCACAGTAGACGTAACTTGCTCGAGTTGATTTAGGGCACTTAGTTAGGTGAAGCTTCGAGTGCTGAGATAGCGTAGGTTCAGCTAACTGTAACACGGTGTAATTAAGATATTGATGCAGATCCAAGGTGTGGCTAATTTATAGTTTCTCGAACTTAATTAATTCTACATTCTAAATGGCGTTTTGATTTAATCCGATTGTCTGGAAAAGACTACGAGGAATTTACCTTTCAGCTAATCGGGGACTCAACGTGCACCGAAATTAGAACACCTTGGGTCTAATTTGAACTTAACGAGCATTATAATCTAGTCCTATCAGAGTTCTACCTTAGTCTTGACCTAGACCTCGCATGGACCTAGGCTAGCGTACACCTGACACAGATCTAACATGGGCTGAACATGCACCTGATTTCCCTTCCACCGAGAACTTTAACACGTGAGAAATATTTTACAGCCTCGAGACTAACCCTGGTCCCCGTCAAAATAATTTCCATTAAGATCTTAAGAGGATCAACTGATTGGATCACCGTTCTTTCTTCGAACAACGTCATCGACTATTCGATTATATTCGCAACGCAGAAATTTCGCTAGAAAATATTTCACAGAAAATATTTCTCGTAGAAAATATTCTTACACGAAACAAATTTTTAGATTATCGACTCTCTCAAGCTATTTGGATGACAGATCAATTTTTAAACGGTGACGGTAACGGTATTTCTATTATAGTTAGAACAGAAGAGTTTTTTCTCCTTGGAAAACTGTATTTAAATATTAAATAATTCTTCCGCGAAATATTTATAGACTTCGATGTACAGAGATATTTTAAACCCTGCAGTTTTACCGTTGTTTCTAACAAAATACTTGGATTACACGGTCTGAAGCTATTTAGACTACCATCTTCTTTCACGAGCGACACCATCGACGACTACGTTATATTTATAGTGAAAAAATTTTTTTTCTCGGATGTAAAGTAACTTTTATGTAGAATATCCGGTGGCACGGATGGGTAATTACGTACGAGAGAATGTTTCTTTCATGTCTCTGTTCCGAAGTTGCAAATGCCGTGTTAAGAGATCGTGAACCTTTGAGCGCGCAGAGAGATTTTTGCGAAGATCTCCGTGGATATTTCAACAGAATCATTCGTCATGATGATTGTGAGTTGCTGACAAAGTGGATGCGTGGTGGATCGAGTCGATTCGCTGGATCTTTGTGCTCCCAAATGTCAAAGATCGTATTTCGTATGACTGCACAACTCGTTTCATTAGCTTTCAAGTGAGCGGAAACTGAGCTTTGCGATCCACGCACCAAGAACGTCATGTAGCTGTCTAAATTCAGCCTTTTATTAAATAGAATCTTTGCAAACGTTGGAATTGCCGCATTGGAAGCAGAAACCTCGAGAAATTTCATTTCCTGATATTTTTCAATTTTAATTAGCTCCTTTGACGAGCAGAACAACTTTCGACCAAGGGTCTCTCTTTTGTTAATTGTTCGAGTCAATCGATCACTAGGAAGGGTCGCTAACAATTTTTCCCTTCCCCGTCTTTGAACCAATTTTCTAAGATTTCGAGGAAATCGAAAACCAATCTTGACTATTTCTAAATCGTCTTCGATTAATTCTAAATCCTCGAGCTGGAAAAATGACGCGTTGGGAAAGTATTTAATTTTAGGTAACTCTATTTTATTATCTCTATTTTATTCGCGATGAAATCATAGAAAAATTTAAATATAATCTTGGTCGTACAAGTGTAATATGTAAATTTAATTAATTTACGAGAGCTCGAGTTAAAAGGGTTAATAAAGAATTCCCAAATCACGTGTCATTGAGAAACCTAATTTCACAATAGCATTATCCCTTCCTGTCCAAGCTACATTTACGTTTCGTTAATTTTCACTCGTCGATGCTTTCGTCGCTATAGCAAATGTTTCTTAAATCGTTATTTCATTACAGCGTTTAAATTTCATCGGTATGCTTTTAAAATTTCGTTTCGTCGTTTTAATAAAATCAGTTTAAGGTGAATTTCTAACGTGTCGTGGCCCGCGTGTTTGACACCGGCGCTGTCAAATAATCTTTTATGAGAAAGGCTTCCGCAGAGAAACGGTGTCACGAGAATTCTTTTCGAGCTGGTTCGTCTGTTCATTAAATAGAAATAACGATTACCGGGGTTACGTCAGCAGAGCGAGTTTGGCGGCATTGTAAGCGAAAAAGTAACGCGATCAATGGGTTCGATTCATCGGGTAGCCATAGAAATACGCGATACGTTTCACGAGTCGTCGCGATAGCGATCGGGCAGACGGTGGCGATATTTTGACGCCACTGGTGTGTATTTAATCGGCCAAGTTATTTCGATGAATTCCTCTCAACTATCGCGATAACTCAATCGCCCGGATATCGTGGCAATCTGCGAGAACGCGGTCGGACAGGGCCGCACCGATGCAACATTCGGCCCTGATAAATATTTCCTATCGTCTTGCCCATCGATTGTTCGCCGACTGAAAAATTAGCTCAATCCAGCCGTGTGACTCCGAAGGAATTAACCGTGAAATTTTTCCCCAATTTAACCGTTTTCATCCCGATACAGTGGATTTTTATTTCCCCGTCAGAAAAATTCGCAATCACCTTTTCCGAAATCGATATTTATCGCTTTTTAATGATTTTCGTGTATCATCCCCGAAACAGTGGACCGAAGGAATTAACCGTGAAATTTTTCCCTCCTTTCCGCGATTTTCATCGTTTTTATCCCCGAAAGTGTGAACTTTCATTTCCCCGTCAGAAAAATTCGCAATTACTTTTTCGGATATCGATACATTTTTNTTTTATCCCCGAAAGTGTGAACTTTCATTTCCCCGTCAGAAAAATTCGCAATTACTTTTTCGGATATCGATACATTTTTGTGTTTTTATTATAAACTTTGAGCAATAGTCTAGCAGATTCGCGGATATTCGAGTTGCGTGGAACACAAGGGATTAGGTATAATCTCTCGTTGTTTATTCTTCCGATAAATTTCCTGTTGCGATTTTTAAAACCGAACACAGATCCATTTTTGGAATTACAGATGATCATATTTTCAACACGAAGTCGGCGATCATAAAGTTCCCGGTTATTCGAGTAATCAAAGTTAAAACCAAAATTAGGAGGGATTAACGATACTTCTCAGATTCTTTATTCCCTTTGTAAATATCCCGCACGATTTAAAAAATTCATGCATTTCATGTTTCATCATTAAATGCCTGTAACTCGAGTGGACCATTTCCAATTTAACTCGAAATCAGCGCTACTATCTCGATACACAAAGATATAATAATCGATCAATCGGTAAACATCTTTTTCACCCACGAATCAACTTGTTTAGCCATTGAACAATTAAGTTTTTCGATAAATTATTAAAAAATTAATTTCATTTGACTCGCTAAACCTGGTTCATCCTCGTCTTCGATGATAACCCAGCTTAGATATTCTTAGATGTTCTAATCAATTCATCATCGTCTTCGATGACATTCCAGCTTAGATTTTCTTTAGTTTCAAGATAACCGCCTTTCAACAATAACAAAGGAGCATAAATATTTCAATTAACACCAAAACCATTGAAATTGACAAGTACATTCGAAGTCTTGGTACGTAAACCAGTGCATCCTCGACGGATCGTTCGCCGATAACCGAGTACGAAAGAATTGCCCAAGCCTCGGGGACCCCGACCACCTGACCCACCCCGATCCACGGACAATGCGAGCGAAAGGTAGGTGAAAAAGGGAGAAAACCCTTTGAACCCGTCGGAGAGAGGTGGTAGGATCGTCTGGCGATCGGGAGATCCGGCCGCGAGACTCGATCGTCGAGACGATAGCGATCGTCGCGACGCCTTGGTGGCGCTGCGGAGCAGCGGGGTCGATTGTGCCCGAGGCCAAAGGCGGTCTCGGCATATTTATATTTCAGAATTTTCATTGTGAATCGGTTTCTGGGCCACGGGTAGATACGAACGGGGCGGCGGCGGCGTGTTCAGTCCGCGAGTCTATTGAAAACCGGCCGTGGACGGCCGTGAGTAGTACTGTCGTTCGATAAACGGCGTCTTTCCCGGAGCTTTCGGTTCAAAGATAAGAATCTCGGATTCGAGGTCAGCCAAGCAGTCCTCGAGGCCTCCTTTGGCCATCGGCAAATTTCGAAAGGGCGCTCGACCTCGTACGAGGTGGTGGCAGCCGGGCCTGCGGTCGGGGGCGGCCATGTGTGCGGCTACGTGTCCCTGCGTGCGTGTGCACGCGCGTGTGAGGCACACGGACACGTGTGGACGAGACTGGCAGACCGTCCGGACGAATCGGTGTGCCCGTGTTCCGATTATGGCGGCACAGGACAATGTCTAATAGCCGAGGAGAGTCGGGGGGCGGCTGCCTGTCCTGGAGTGGGTCTTTCTCTGCCGTTCTTTTTATTTTTTCTTTCTTCTTTTTTCCTTTCTTCGGGGGCGCGCAACGAGAGTGCGGGGACCAGCTGAAAGGAGAGCAGGTGCTCGATACGTTGCGGAAGGTCAAGCGCCCTCCGGGCCAGACAATGAAGCTCTTCTGCCCTCCAGGACCTGTACACTCTATGTCCGGTCTCGGTGTGCACTCTGAATTATTTCTTCGGGCATCCGGGCTGCACTCTGGCCCGGGAATTTATTGGATAGCGTTCTATGATGTGTATTGTCTCTCGTTCACTGCAAGTCCAGGTGGCTCCGTCAGTGGGAAGCTATGGTGGATGCTGCGGATTATTTTCGGAGCTAGTTCCTCCTAGATTATATCTTTTCATTCCCGCCTTCTTTCATCCCGAAGGCAGGAATTTCTTTATCCATCCCGGAATCGTCTCGATTCTACGAATAAATAAACCAACGATGACGCTTCCGCGAGTTGCTCGATTTCCGCGAAATCGTAGGATATATAAGTAGGATATCGAATCATCCCCGACAGTTCGAAGTTACTCCTCCTTTAACCCTTTGGGGACGAATAATACAGGTTGAAATTTTGTTACTTTTTAAAGCGAAAGCTGCATGGAACATAGCAAATAATAATTCCTTAACTCGGCGAATTTCCCTCGATTTGTTATTCCTAATTATTTAGCAGATGTATCGTTAGCTTCGTTCCTCGTCCGCGAAGGGTTAATTATACATCGATTATTCAACGGGTATCGGTGTTTCGTGAATTTCGTATTTATTATCGTTTACCGTTTCATTGAGCTTCCTATTTTACTCCGCGCTCATTACACTTTCGAGGCTTCCGAGATCTCGTCAACGACGAGTAATATCGGGCACTCGATGCGAAAAATGACGGAGGAAGCAATTACGAAAGAAACGTAGAAACTCCGGAGTAACCCTTAATTCGCAAAACACCGATAAATACGTCAGCGGAGCGAAGCTTTATCCGAGTCAACGACTTACTTTCCGCTCTCCGCGGAAACTTTCGCGGAGAAGAGAAAAGGGGGAGGAAGAAAAAGGCGGAAGGAAGCGACGGATCAGCGGGATATACACATCTATCAAGGCTGTGCCGCGTCGTGCACAACAGGGCAACTCGCTGGTCGCGGTGTTTTTCCTGGGGTACAAAAATTCCGTCCCCCTCCCCTCGGAGGCGGTCTCGAGAAATAAATCAACGAGGACCTCCGTATCAAGCCCCAATTTCAAATACACTCCAGACCCGCGCGGCGAACTCTATTTTCGCGAGGGGGAGGACGGGGTGGCCGCGGTTCTGGGCTGAAAACATTTCTCGGGGCCCATGGTGGCACGGTCGATACCAGGCCACCGAGGGTGCACACCCCCGAAAACCGTTCACGTCGCTGAAACACGTGGGCAATACGGAGAATGTCCAGCTCCGCCGGATATGATGGATCGTGCAAAATGCTGGATTCCGTGGGCGGACCGTATTATTTGTTTCGGATATTTTCCGCGGAAAAAAGAGTGATCGAGATGGAAATACTGGAACCGCGGGGAGCCAGGGTTACCTGGAATTTTAAATTCCAGCGGGTACTTCTTACTTATGTACGTCACTGACAGCTATTCGGATTCGTTTTTTATGTTCTAGTTTTGCGAAGGTTTTCTGGGAACTCGTTAAGCGATGTATTTTTTCTTCTTTTCTTTCGTTCTTTGTGCATTTTGATTTCATCGAGTGTTTTAGGGTAATTGGTGACTTTAAAATTGCGTTTTAATTTTTTTTTTTTAGATGTTAGGTTTTAAAGTACTGTGTTATCGGGTCTTTTATCAAGTTTGGAGGTTACTCGGTTGTATATCAATTTTTGAGAAATTTTCTAATTAAGGATCGGTTTTTTCTTGATTTCCTTAGACACCGATTGAATAATTTTGAAACACGGCGTTTCCAGGAAGAATGTAAATGCGGAGAATGAGCAATTAATTATTTTACGTGCGTATGATCTTCGAGGGCCGGAATAACGAGCGCGTTTTATTTAATATTAATGATTTTAAACGGTTAGAAAGGGGACATATCCGAATAAAATATGGAAACGAAATGCTTCCTTTTATTTATGCTATGACACACTGTTCGCGCGAATTGAAATTCGTACGCGAACGTTTCGTAATCTCTTTGGAATTACAGATGTAACTACGATTCGATAAAAACGCGAACAGTTACCGAATATCGAAGTTATCAGGGTGCGAGGACAAAAAGAAAAACCGGAACAAAAATAAGAGACACTCGCCACGTGTTTTTTAACCGACCGCAATGTGTCCTGTGATATTTTATATTTAGTCGAGGGTGATTTATTATCTCCTTGTTTCCTGGCCCTTTTTTTTTTGTTCAATTTTTATTTTCCAACGTACGAGAAATATTTTCGCGTCGCATTTTTTTTTACTTCTCTATGGGTAACTCTTATCCGGTACTGAAATGCGAATTTTATTGAAATTTATCGAATTTTAAATCGTCTGTCGCGAGTGTAACAATGTACGCCGTATTCCGATTTGAAAAATCGAAGAGTTCGCACGCGCTATGCAAGGACAAGATATTCGGAGGTGTGAAAAAAGAATTTTCACGTTATCGCTTGTACGATAGTTTTGCAAGGAGATAACAATATCGTAACGTTAACGTACAGTTATGTCAAAAAGCTTTTAGTCTTTCGTACGTGTGAATTTTCCATAAATATCAAACCGGACTCAATAAACTTTCCTCTTAATATCCAAATTGATTAGATTCGTGAAACGAATAATGAAGCAAGTAATAAAATCCTTTCTTCCGAATTTCTTTTATAATTACTCTCGCGATTGGTAGAAACACGTTACCTAGAATCTCAGAAAAATTGTTAAGCGTTATTTTCTTATACGAATCTTCGAGTTATTTTATTTATCTAGTGAAAGGAATAATAAAGTTTCGAGTTTCTGACTTTGGCCAGTTTTTCACCTATAATCTCAAAGGAATCGTTAAGCGTGATTTTTTGATACAAACTCTCGAGTTGTTTGGAAATCCGAATATTTTATTTACCCGGTAAACGAAAGTGTACCGACATTCGATCATGGGGTGTCGATAGTTGAAAGGAAATCGATTACGGGGCAACGGAGTGAATTTTAAAACGGACCTTAAATCGTGGCGGATGGTGTTAAAAATTCGAAGGATAACAGAGATGGATCAGCGGAGGAACTTTTTGTCCAGCCTATGTTTGCGCGAAAGGAGCGTTCACAAATCACCGTGCCCGGCGATAAGCTTCTTAAAAAAGAAAGGGAAACTCGTTTTTCTGGGTCGAATGACGGTTCGCACAGAGGCAAACGTTTTGGAACATCCTGTTATAATTTTCAGCCGCTGATAAGCTTAAAACAGTGGCGCGCACCGTCGGCCCTGTGAATCCTGTCTAACTTTCCTTCCACACACGGCCAGGCTCTATTCAATCTGTAAATGGATACATTCTAGACAATTAAAGTGTTACATGGGCTACATAAGTTCCGCAAGTTCCTTCAAGTTTCGAACAATGACAGATGGCGTTATATACTCTTTGCCTACCAAGCTTTTCACATTAATAAGCAACGAAATTAATAATCTCCCTTGCAAATTTTCCGCCGTCTTCTCGAAATTCAAACGAAAGTACGATCGTCGCCAATTTTCGATATTCGATGCTCGGAATTCAAATCGAATTTAATACACGCGAAGATTACGCGAATTCAGAAGCTTGTATTCGATATTTCAAAATGTTACGATTTCAAAATATATAAGCCTTATTATACGCGACACATTTTGATTTTTCGTTTACCAATCGAGAAAGCAGAAAATTAGCAAGAAAAATAATTCGGATTGCAAAGGGTTAAACCAAGAGGCAGCAAAGAGGAATTAACCTTCAAAATTATTACCTGACACGAAACTTATTAAAATTTCAAAAACCAAGGGTCAAACTTTCCAAAAGGGTTGGTAAAACTGCCGAACTTTTCTCCCAAAACTCACGATGGAACTGAGAGTTAGAATTATTCGAGATTCACTGCGAGGATCTTAGGTGTAAAATCGGAAGACTTATTACAACTTAGAGATTTCCTTTGGATTCCAAATGCATTGCTCTCCTGTGATCGTCATAATTCGAGATCGAATCTCCATTGAACACCTTTGGCAGGTCCGAGAGCCTTGGCACTCAGAACCGAGATTTCTCTCTTGAATCACTCTCTCTCTTAAGATATTCGAAAAATACCTCGGCCACTTATCACTGGCCATTCGATTCTGTTTACCATCCCTGGACCACGCATTCCAGCACATGTTTTATCCAACGTCCGACATTCTTTTATCCTCGAGCAAGCTCAAGTGCTTAATTCATTTGCCGGCTCCTTGGTCCAGCAATCCGTCAGGCGTGCCATCTCGCCGCGATGCAAATCTCAGCTCGGCTAATGAATTATTTAACCCCCGATGCCTCTTGTTCGCGTCCCTTATAATGCACGGTCTCGTGCACGCACGCATTTCCGACGACGCCGAGACGACGCTTCCGTTCGTCGAACCCCGAGATGCGCCCTCGAGGAATTCCGCGGCGAATTTCCATGGAAATTTTTCCACCCCGAGATTCTGTTGGTCGTTCAACGTCGCCGATTTCGGCGAAGCAGGATGAAAAACTGCCGGACGAGAGGGACGCCGACGCTTCCTCTCCCTCTTTGGGTCTCTATCTCGAGTGCTGGCGAATTGGGTCGAAGAACACAGGCGAAGATTATGTTTATATACCGTGATTGATCGTTGCATATCACCGTTGAGTAGCTGGAGGTGATCTTTGTGTCTGTGGAAAAAATTGAAGCAACGAATGATTAATTATATAAGGGAATAGTTCGTCGAACGTCGCCATTTTGCGGCGTAGGAGATTGGAAAATGGAGGATCATAGGCAGGTCGATGTTTTCTTTCCCTTTGGATCTTTGTTTTGAGATCTGAAGGAATCGAAGGCATTCGAGATTTAAATTATGTTAAAATGGCGGTTAAATTTCACTAAAAACGTCGTCGAACGTCGCCATTTTGTGGCGCAAGACATTGGAAAATGAAGGACCATAAGCAGGCCGATGATTTGTTCCTCTTTGTTTCTTGATTTTGAGATCTGAAGAATTAATTTGAAGGAATCCAAAGCACTCAAGAGTCAGATTATGTTCAAATAGAGGTTAAATTTGACTAAATAATTAGATTAAAGGAAACCTCTGTGGCAAAGGGTTCATTGAACGTCATCATTTTGTGACGATGAAGCTTAGAAAATGACGAAAGAACGATTTCTCTCTTTTTAGGTTTCTGGTTTATATTATATCACACATTAGACTTAAAATCTCGACAAAAATGAATTAACGCTTCGGGGACGAATGCTATAATGTACGTGGAAATTTTCTAATTTTTCAGAATGGAAATTTTGTCATCGATATCGTGCATATTTTTTAATTTGCAGAATTTCCATCGATTCGTTACTTTTAGTTGTTTAATATACCCCGAATAGCTTCGTTTCTTGTTCTCAAAGGGTTAGTAAATCCGAAAATAGCGGTTCAGAGACACAAACTACTGGGAATAAAATTTTGCGATAAAAACGTAGATTATTTCACCGTACCCTCCTCTCATTACAAAACTTGGTATTATAGTCGGTCGGAAGCACGTTTTCGAAGGATTCGCGACAAAGTTAAACGACTCACCCTGTATACAGCCAAGGTTCGTTATATCCCTTGGATTCGCGAATTTATCGAGGAATTGGCCCGCGGGCAGTTGGATTTCCATTGGTTGCCGGTCTGAAAAAGGTTGGTCCAGGGTTTCTTGGAGATTCGAGGTGGTCGTGTGCGCCGAGGGGATCGATACCTCGAGCACGCGATCGAGTGACACGTGTTTTCGAGGGATCGTGTCCTCCATAAAGATCGGCTCCCCCATTTTTTCCAGACTTCCCTTCGCCCGTTGCAATCTGGAACAGACTCCCGAGTCTTAAACGCTCGCGTCGTGTGTAACGATCGCGAAGTTATGCAACAAACCGAGCTATACCTCGTTGCAGTAATTTCCTAAATATCGACAAGTCGGACACGGCTGGTGAAATATCGCGAACCCGCTTTGGTAACACGCGATTAATATATTCAACAGCGAGCGGCTTTCGTTCGCTTCTCGCTTTTCACGCTGGCCGCGGCTCGAGTCGCTGGGATTCTACCCCTCGGGCGGCCTTCGGCTCCAAGTCACTCGAAAATGACCCGAATCCATGGAGAACTCGGGCTTTTTCAGCTTTACGACACGGCGAGGCATCGAAAACAAGCAACGGCATGCGTCGCGAGGGTTTTCGTTTCGGAAAAATCATATATCTCCTTCGAATCATTCTGGCTCTATATCGCTGGAAGTCTTCCAAGTGTGTGCAAAGTCTGGTATATTTCTGTGCAATTTTAACTTTTATGTCGACATATCGAATAAAACTAGGTTTTACGTATGTAACGTGTAAAGTGTTGTTATTACCGTTATCGTTAACCCTTTGCACTTAATGGGCGACTTTCGGTCACCGTTTAATCAAATTTTTAGCATTGGTATTAATTAATGTATTAAATTTAAAATAACGTAATATCGTGTGCGGTATTGAAGTTAAATATTCGTCCTCTGTTCTAAAAGATGTCATTGGCATTATGGTAGAATATCTTCCGCGAAAAAGCGACAAAGTCGTCGAGTGCAAAGGGTTAAATTTTAATGTACCAGAAGAACACTAGATGAACGCTTACGCTTTTTAACAAGTTGAATGCCACGTTAACGCTTTGTGGATGAGAAACGAAGTTAACGATAGATCGAGTGCATGTTAAATAATTAAAAATAACAAATCGAGGGAAATTTTCTGAATTAAAGGATATGCACATCATCGATGACAATTTCGTTGTATTCCAAGCAGCTTTTACTCTAAGAAATTAAAAAATTTCCACGTAACATTCGCCTCCAAAAGGTTAATTTTAGATAGCTTCCCCAGCTAACCAAAATAAATTTCTTATCACGCGTTACATATTATGGTAAAATATTATTTACAACAAATAAATTGAAGTATCTAAACACTCATAGGGCTGAAAATGGATTTTTTTGCTTTTGCAGCACGTTTCTTATTTTATTTGTTCCTAATAATCTTGGTTACGAAGAAACTCAGAGAGCTGGTCATCGGTAACCCTCGAAGTATTCAACGTGTTAGTATCTTGCAATAATGTTACGAGGAAATTAATTTCGACCAGACCTAATATCGACATATATCTCAATGTACAATTTCGCGAAAGATCGACGAGTCGAAAAGTATTCAAAGACCTCGCGAGGGTTGAATTTCCGCTTGGCCTGGGATCGATATCGATTAAGCGAGCGACTCGAAACGAAAACGGCAGGACAGGTGAGCCAAAGTGTCACGACGATAAATTCTGAAGGAGATGTCGAATCTGTCCATTGTCCCGGACATGGTCCGTTCCGTTCGCTTTTTCAATCGCGTCCGCGAGCGTCGCCGCGACGATTCTTTCGTTTCTCCACGGCAGCGGGGTAGAAATCGCTGGTCCCAACAAAGGAATTTCATTATTAGATAGCATTGTCGTTGCGGAGAGTGCATAGGATTAAAGCTCGATTGATCGAGGTGTCTCGGAGAGAGAGAGAGAGAGAGAGAGAGTCTAGCCATGGATCGCGATGAATGGCTGAGCTTGGGAAAAAAGAAATAAAGAAAAGAAAAAAAAAAATGTCTGTATGTTTACCTGGAGTGTGGCGAATTAATTCTGTTTCTTTCCCTTTTATACAGTTGCCATGGAATTGAGAACCGACATGCCGCGAAACACGAAAAGCGTCCGTCACAGAAGCTCGAATCCTCCTGGCCATTTTCCTTGTAAGTCCAAACAAAGTTACTTTGAAAAGTTGCTTGCTCCGGCGTTTATTGAATCAAGTAGTTCGTCGTTGTAACGCTGTTCGTTATCCGACCGGATGGTTAAACAGAACGAAACACCATGAAATAGGTCAGTTCTCCATGGTGGATGCTCGCGGGTCACAGGTGACCCGGCGAGGATCACTGGGAAAAGCTTCCTAGGCGAGAAACCAGGCGTGAAACGAGCGTTCTATGTTAATACAATCTCGAAGCGATCGTAAGATCGATGCTTGCCTCGATTTTATGCAGGGAAAACAAACGCTTTGCGCATTTCCATCGTGCATCGTCCCTTATTTACGAATCGAACCTTAAACACGCTCGTGTATCTACTCGTTAAATCGTTAAAATTCCTAACCATGAGAGATCTCTGTACCCTCGAGGAACTTCGTGCGACGAAGACACGAGGTTCCTCGCGGATGAACCATTTTTGGATCGAACGCGGATCGAGGATCGAGGAAATTTCCCTTCGCTCGAACCCGCGAGATCCATCCAGTTCATCCGAAGAGTCACGTGCTAATAAACCGCTCGTCTGAGGAGTTGAGTGGAAAGTTGGGAAAAATTGGAGGATCGTTGGACGTCGAGGGAGAGATCGATAAAGAAGTTGGCGAGGAGGGTTCGTTTTAATCGGCGCTGGGCGAGAAACAGCCGGGTTCCCATGTAGGGAATTCCGCTCGCGTATCTCTGCTCCCGGCTTGACGCCATTTTTACGTTCAATATTTCCCTTCTAGACTAGATGTCACCCTTGCCTGGCCGCCCGCGCCCGTTGCAACTTGTGCCGCCCACCGCGCGATAGCGCCACTGGCATGTTTCCAATTTCCACCAGGCTGCCTCTTTGTTCCTCGCATTCTATCGCCGCTTTCTTGCTCCCGTTTCGCCTCGCTAAATTTATTCGTCGCCCGCCGCCGCGTTTCTCCCCCGTCGACCTTTTCACCGACCGCCGTCGCGAACCTTTCCAGACTGATCCGACCGGTATTCCGCGGAGATTGATGAAAAGTAAAAGTAACAGGCACAGCCTAACCGGGTCACTTCGCCGCGAACAGAAGACACGTTACCATGAGATACGCGAATCGCGAACGGTCGAGCCCTTACGTAATTCTTCCCTTTCGACACCCTTTTCACGGTCTTCGAGTTTCAGCGAGATGGGGTGACATCTTCTTCGGTTTTCGAATTAAATCCCGGGGTTTTAGGGTGGTTTGTGGCCTGGGAGAAGTTAAATGACTGAGAACTGGGGTTTTTTAAAGAGTCTCGGTGATTTATGTGGTCGTGGTACTCCGTGTTATGGGTCTTTGATGGATTTTTTAAATCGAATGGAGGGATATAGGGTTTGAGGATTTTGAATGAAGTTTTGATTGGGAAGTGAGATTTTTTAAGGAGTTGCGATTATCTAAGTGATTATGATGTTGCATATTACGGGTCTCTGATGAATTTTTGGACAGATTCCATATGAAATGGAGAAATATAGAATCTGAGAATTTTATATGACTAGGAAATGGGATTTTTTGTGTTATGTATTATGTATTATGGTTATTTGATTCGTGTATCGATATTTTTGTCCGTTTTGGAAACCGAACGGAGGGTGTGAGGGTTTACGGCTGGAAACTGGGAATTTTTATGAATTATCGATAGTCTGCTAGATTATGGTGTTATATATCATAGATTCTATCATACTACGATGAATCTCGAGAAGCGGCTGGATAGTCTCCGGGAGTTTCCCGTGGAATTTTATGGACGAAGAAAAGACTTCCTGGACTTACTTTTTCCTACGAATCTCGGAAAAAGACGGAATCCAGGGAAGAGAAATCTTATCTGGAATTTTTCAGCTCGACTCGAAGAATATTCGGGAATTTTTCCGCGAAGTTTTACAACCGAGGGCCGGGATTTTATTATTTAATAATTAACGAGATTATCGCGTCGCATTATCGCGGCAACGCGGAGGATATTTTCCTTCGACGCGAGGATATTATTTTATCATTTATTCGAGAGCCGCGGCTTTCCACAGGGCCGTGTAATCTTTCGAAAATCTAACCCGCAGCAGCTCGAACCGCTATTATTTAAATATTCATCCGCAGCGTTGCAAATAATTTCATTTCACGGGAATGCGATATTTTCGAATTTCCTGCCGCGGTAACGAATACGCCCAGAAATAAATGGATGGCGATGATATTTCGTTAAACCGGAAAAACATCGCGGGCTTTCTCGTTTTTCTAAATAACACACCTGCAGCCAATTTATTTTTCCCGTTTCGTTCCTAATTTCCTTCACGGCCAGGACGTAAACGAGGCGGCCGATTAATTTACCCTCGCGTATTGACAATTTATCGCCGGTTAAGTACTCGTGTCTCGGTATTTCATCGCTCTGTCACCGGGAATTGCATCTGATTCGCATAAATGCATAGCTGTTACGCAAAGAAGCGCTTACGGAATCGGTGATGTAACTCGAATTGCGTTCCCGGCGAATCCTGCGTTCACCGAAATTAACAGCGACGAGAGTTTTCGGAATTTCCGAACGAGCATGAGATACACCGGGTTACGGGTGGTGCGTTTTACATCCGATTTCAGCAATTTTTTTTCAATTTCGATAAACCGTTCGGAACTTCGTTACAGCGTTCGAGCGGTGCGCTTTGTAACTTTCGAAATTCGATCTCTGCGAATTCCTCTACCATCGTTCGGGGATCTACCATTTTCCCGGTCGGAATTCCGTCGGGATCGCCCAAGGAATTAAACGGAAATTAAACTCTCCGATTTCTATTTAAATATTTACATTTTTCCCGCGAACAAACGGAGGAGGAGGTACTCTGAACATTCGGCCGATTGCCATACGCTTAATAAACTCGTAGCATAGGTGTAATACCGTACACCTACTAAATTCGTCACACTTGCTTACAAATTTTTAAGTATTCATATAAATACTACATAGCACTAATATTACAGTGTTATATTTATATTAAATACAAAGTATTTATACCACAAATAAAGTAAGAAATTCCAAATACAAAACACTGACAAATGTGAGTGTATTAATCGATTTATTCGTCTAGCAATTTACTTCGCTTAAAAACGTGTAAAAGGATTATAAACGGTAACAAAACATATAAATTAATAAACGACGAAGGGTTGTTTGTTACTAAACTAATTTTTTCATAACAACCGTCGCATACACGCGTATCAACACTCGTACCATTTTTCGTCCTTACACATCGCTTGAAGCTAAATTCGCGACAAAATATTTATATTATGGACACACGAGCAATAATACGATTCTACCAAGGCGATATTGTCGGTCAAGAGGAGAAATTAGAGTAAAAAATGGCGAGCAGACAAGTCGCAAGGAACGCGGGGCTGTTGTAAGAAAGCAAAGGGATCCTGGTTGACGGATAAATTTCGATAGTCCTCGAGGAATCGTGGGCGCGCTTGACCTTAACACTGATTGGTCGATACCTGAAAATAGCCGTGGCGGGCATCTGATAACGCGGTTTATTTATAAATCTGACTCAACATTTTCGCTAGGCCGCCGGAATTCGTCCGTTCCTCTTTTCGCCGTTTCCTCATTGTCCGCGTAATCGAGTCTACCCCGTAGACCGGTGCGGAACATTTTTATTGATTTATCGACTCGCCCATAACCTCCCTGTGCCGAAGTGGGACCAGACAGAGGCGGACAGGGAAAAGCGAAATAAAGACGCGGAGAGCCGGGGACGAAAGCCGAAACAGGCTTGGAAATTGCGATCGCGATAGCGGCGGCGATTTCTCTTTAAACCCGTCCACGTTTCAACCTTGGATCGATCCTGCCCGTTTTCTTCCCCGTTTTTCCTCCCTTTTCACGCGAACGCACACCTGCCCTTGGGGAAATTATTGCCTTCCCGATGAATGGCACCCGCGAACGGCACCGGTGTACACCGGCTATAATTGGACCAAGAAACCCGATTCTCGTTGCCTTTGCGCCTCCATTGTTATTTAAGTCAATGGAGCGGAGGAGTACCACTCGATGGCTAGACAAAAGAAAATTTCTGTTCCACCAGACGATACCCGGGACGGGAACACTCGCGCCGCGACGTCCCTTCCGTCGATGGTCACTTCGCCTCGCTTCGATCGGCCCGCGAATTTATTTTCCCAATTACCAAACCGTGTCCCACTTGGAATTTCCTTGTTCGTTGATTTACGTCCGCGCTTCCGGTCCTTTCCGGTATAGTAATTTGTTTCGGTATAGTAATTATCACGAGGTGGATGGATTCGTGGATTTCCAGCTGCTTTCGGTGATTTTAATGGGAATTTAGCGTGATATAATGATTGCAAAGGGGTGTTTTTTTATGGGTTTGTGGATTTTGCGGTGTATTAGATAACTTTGATAAAAATTTATTATGGTATAGTAATCGCGAAGGAGTATTTTACTATCGCTTTGTGGATTTTCACTGTAGATTTGTGGACTTTGACTTATGACACAAATTTCTTTTGGTGTAATAACTATGAAAGGGTGTTTTATTATGGATTTGTGGATTTTGAGGTGTATTAGATAACTTTGATAGAAATTTATTGAGGTATAGTAATTTTGAAGCGGTGGTTTACTGTGAATTTGTGGATTTTGAGGCGTATTCGGTAACTTTGGCTGAAATTTACTCCGGTGTAGTAATTGCGAAGGGGTGTTTTATTATTAGAGGGGTTTTAGTATAATAACTATGAAAAGGTGTTTTATTATAGATTTGTGGAATTCGACCTGTATTCGATGACTATGGTACAAATTTATTTTCCTCACTATGGAGGGATGTTTCGCTATGTGGATTTGGCTGTGCGTCTTGACTTCTGTTCGATGACAATGAGATATTCGATGTCGGAGATTTAGCGAGGTCGTTCTGGTATTCGAGACTAAGGATTTATATTTATTTGTTCTGTAGGTGGTGTGGATTCGGTGGTACTCGTAGAGGAGAGTATGAGTTGATCGATGTAGGTAGATATTTATTCTACGCGAATATGTGATTTCCTGAAAGGGGGTTGGCGAGTAATTTTTTATTAGTATTGGAAGGACTGTTTTGGATTATATTTAATCACGTAATATTTATAAATTTTGAGCTTTCAAATTAGTCGAAGAATTCAGGAATTGCACGATATTTCTATGAAACTTTATTTCACTGTAATTACATTCTTTTTGCACCTCGTACAAAAATTTCTGTCTCATTTCCAAAGCCTCGAATCTTTCAAAATGTCTGAATTAAACGAGGAATGACGTCATCTTTGTTATGCTCGCTATTGGATCTAGACTAAACCGTTAATGACATCTACGAGAAATCGTGCTGATATCTACGACAAACGTGTGTGGCCAGGTTTAAATTGAAGTGTTTGCTCGCAAAACGTGCTCAGATAACGGAGACTTCGACTAATCGAGATTCTACCATAATAATTAAAATCGCCTAGCGAGTATAAACATAAGTACACGTAATTATCTCTACTTAAATAAAAATCCAGGACGATTCTGTCAAAAGCAATCGAACGTTTTCTGTAATACCGAAACGAAAAATCTGAAACTATTAACGAGATCGAGAGCATCGTAATAATTAAACAGATTTAATAAACTTTTAGCGACTAATATTTAAAACACAGAAAAACATCTAAGGAAATTCACGAAAATTGTGCCCAATAATATTCGATGCTGCAACTCGTAAAAAATATAATCTGCACCTATTTATACAACTATAAAGAACGCAAAAGCACGCGTCCTACTGAAATTTTCTAAAAAATCATTACACGACCATGCTTTACGATAAATCAAAAGGCCTATGTCGTTTTAGCGATTAATATTTAAAGTGCAGGATTCGCCTATGAAGATTCACGAAAATTTTACCCAATAATATTCGACGCTACAACCCTTAAAAAATATACTCTGCACCTATCTATACAGCGATAAAGAACGCAAAGCACGCGTGCTAAGTGCGACAGAAATTTTCTCAAAAATCATGGCACGACCACGTTGCACGATAAATCAAAAGGTCTGGGTGGAAAACTTGTCGGGAAAGCGTCGCGGCGTGGTGGCCCGTCGAACTAAAATCCATCAATCATCCATCCAATAAAGCAAATCCTCCGCACTCCGGCGAAGAAAAACAACCTTATCAAACCCCTCGATGGCCCTCAGAATGTGTCTCTCTCTCTCCTTAATCCGGCATCTCCATCTGGAAGGAAGGACCTCGACCTTCCGTCATCGATGACCACCCCATCGCCATGTTCCTCCCTCGCCCCGGAGCACCTAGCCAGCGGCGTCGAAAAGGGAGCACGTAGCCGCGAGGAAAGAAAGGGCACGAGAGAGGAAAATCGAGGCTCGAGGAACGGGGACCGAGTGTGCGCAGTCGCGGGACCGCTCGATGTCGCGAGCAGTCATCGTTGGAGAGCGACGAGTTTCTCGCCGCGTGTACACGTATATATCAGGCGGGAGGAGCGGTCGTCCGGCTGTCCAGGATCGCGATAATCCGTGAGAACAGCACCTGGAGACACGCGTGGAGAATCCTGCGAGTGGTCGATCTCGATCGGACCAGCAGCAGCCCTCTCGGGCGATCGCAATGGCCGCCAGGACTGGATGGAACCGAGCCACGGTCACCGAGTGACCACCGACGCCGCGCGACGCCTGGCCAAACGTCAGATGGACCTGAGAGGATCGTGGATCGAAAACCGGACGGGTCCCATCGATCTTCCCTCCAGAATCTCCGTGTTGTCAGTCCAGGTGAGACCTGGTGCATCGATCGCGAGACACGGGCCGACCGATCGTCGGTACGAGCAGACCCGCACGGGCTTCCGGGAGCGGCGTGCGGCCTGCTGAAAAGCAGCCCGCTTCCCGATCGATCCCGGGATATGACCTTCGAGTCACGTGTGCCGCGGCGCGACACGCAAGTCACCGATACGAGTGCTTACGACTCGCGAGACGGACTGGACATCGATCACGAGGATCGCGCGCCGCGGCGGACTTTTCGACGCTGACGCGTCCGACGCGGGATTTTCCCTTCCGGGACCGACGCGACACACTGCCACACGGGCCGAGAGATAGACGGAGAGGGGAAGAGAGAGAGAGATAGGCAGGAGATCGATACGCGCAGCGGGAAAGTCGGCGAGAGGAAGGAACCGAGACGTGGACCGGGTGAAGCAGAAACAGTGAATTGGAAGAAAGTCCGAGAGTCCTCTGGATGTATGGGTACCTATGAGAACGGTGGACCAATGCGGATCGATGTCGTAGACAGCTCGCGCGGGATGTCGACCAGAGGCTGGAGAAAGAAGAGGAAAGTCGACTGGTGAATCTGGTTATGTCACAGGCCAATGGGGATCGCGTGGAGTCGACGGTGGATCGTAAATCGCAGGCAGGATGAGTTTAGCGAACCCTGTCGATAATCTCCGTGCTCCAGTTTCTCGCTCGACCAGAAGGTCGCTGGGAGTAATTTCGGCCAGTCTGTTTTACCCGTGATTGTTCCTCGAGAGAGAATCGAGGTTGGACGGCTGTCAATGATGTCAGTGTTCCGATTTCGTTGACCCCCGGTTCCGTAGATCCGCGATTCTGTCCCCTTCCGGCGCGGAACACGGCCTGCGTTTCACGCCAAATCGGCGATAAGATATCGGTGGAACGTCATCCGTCATCTCGCAGTGACCCGTCTGTCACGATGATTCCTCCGTGGTCTCGGAACGGCGAAAGAACCTCTCGCTCGGAATCCGTTGGATCGATCGACCAACCGTGACCGTTCCTCGAGCAAACTGGGCCTCGATAATCGATGCGAAGCCAGTGCTACCAATCCCATCGATCCGCGAGCACATGACACCGCGGGACAGTGCATTACGCTATTCGATATTCATCAACGATACCAGTGTTCCAATTCCGACACGCGTTCATCCTGGAATAAACTTAGCGGACCCTCTTCGAGGGCTATCGCGGTGAATTGTGACCGGACGGAACCCGATATCCGTCAATGATACCAGTGTTCCAATCTCGTGGCCTGCCTTCCGATCGATGGCGTCGTCACAGAGCAGTCTTTGTTTAGGACTGCTCTTCCACCTTCCGCTCAATCGGCCCCCTTCGTCCAGGAACCAGTCGATACGTCCGTCGTTCTATTCGCCAATCGATAAGGAAGAATGAAAGGAACTAGAGAGAGAGAGAGGGAGAGAGAGAGAGCCAGACAGAGGACTGGGATATAGGTAATCGCGGTGGAAACGAAGGATGGCGATAATAGGTGATACACGCAGAGCTTAACCGACCCGTTCAGTTTTCTACCAGCCGCGGGGTTTTCTACTTTTAGCGTCCTCGTAGTAGTTCTACCGTCAATTTAGCCAGCGAGCTTTTCGAGCGCCAGAGGTCGGCGGCACACACCGTCGTCGCCGGCTGGTCGATAATCGCAGCTTCATTTCGAAAACATCCTTGAACAAGCCCGTTCAAGGACCACCGTTCGAATGATCGAAGCACTCGAAGGAGGATACACCGCGGGATCGATATCGTTCCAGGCCACGTGACGTGACAGGTAGTCGCCGTGCGAAGGAGAGACAGCAAACCCTGTAGACCATCGCCAAGGGGATCAAGATCGACCCTGGGTATCAGCCTCGATAAACACGTCCACGAGTTTTATAAATACCTATACAACAAACGGTGTCCATCCAAGGAGCGTTGATGGCTGGCTATGCTGATTGCTGGCCTCATCGGGTTGTAGAATGTCAGAGGCTGGTTTTCCTCAGCGCGCATGTCCAGTGCCTTGACTACCAACGGGACGCCTATACCTTGGCCGTCGTCGCGAGCCGCTAGGTTTTCGAGGGGGTGCGACGGGCGGTGCGAGGTGGAAAGGAGGGAAACGGGAGCGAGGGAGAGAGAGAGAGAGAGAGAGAGGAAGAGAGACGCGTATCAAAGTTCCACCGTGTGCTGGCAATAAAGTAGCCGCGATAAAAAGCGAACCCTGTCACTCGCGGCTGGACGGTGAAGCGCGGAAGACGCGGAGAGAAAGAGAGAGAGAGAGAGGAGAGAGAGAGAGAGAACGCGCGCGGAGAGCCGGGAGAGTGGCTGAAAGTTTGTCCGGAAGTTGAAGTGGAAGAAGGGTAAAGGGGAAGCTTAGAGACGACTGCTTCGACGACTCCGTTCAAGTCCGACAATTAATCATTTGGCTGTGCCGTTACTCTTCGTCTGAGCTTATACAAGTAGCGATTAGTAGATCGAAGGTCTCTCGGAGAGGACAGAGAGAGAGAGAGACGCTTGGAGGAGGAGAGCCGAGGGAGAGAAAACGATATTTTTGCTACGTCCTTTCTAGCGTCCAAGGTATACGCGATATTTCGAGACCTGTCCGACGTTCTCATAGACGATTCAGTGTTTTCGGTGGAGGGTACGCGAGTCCGGATCCCTCGGGTCGACTTTTTCGATCCATCCGATCCCACGTGGACGCGACACGCTTTGCTCAACATGTCGTTCCGTCACATACTACGGAAGTGCATCGACAAGACGCGGCAGATAATTGGCCACGCGTTGAAGAGGTGAACCGTTGAACCACGTGTACACGATGTCCAGCTGCAGGAACGGCAGGTGATCGTTGGTACAGTCGAGGAACCAGGGCCGAAAGTGGTGCGCAACGGTCTCTAAGGATTTTCGAAGGATGACGAAGTACGGATTGGCCAGGCTGGCACTTTGGAGGCCGAGACGCTCGGTTACCTCGCAGCCGGCCAACCAGCAGGAGAACAACCCTCTGATGTATGCCGAGAGCAACTTGTTGTATGTTGTTTGACAGCGAACACTGTTGTCGCGCAGTCGCTGCTGGCTTCCGTGCTGGCGAAAGGCCGTGTGCTTTTGGTGTCTCACCGACCGAATGTCCAGTTGTACCAGTTGGTCTTTTAATAAAGCCATCCGAGACCATCTCTTTTTCTCGTTGTCGCTTGATTCCGCTTGCACATGTCGCGGCCAGAGCTGAACGAAATCCAACAGCCGCGGGAAAGAAAAGAAAATTCTCGGAGATAACTCCTCGAGTTCTCGCGAACATGGGGTTACTTTTTCTTCTAATTTTCGTCCTGGTGCTTGTAGAGGTAGAGGTTTCGCTGTTCGTTTTGTTCGAGCTGGATGATCTGGATTTCTGAAAATTATAACCTCTGTCCGGAAGAAGGAGGGAATCGTTTCGTTCAGCTCTGCCACCCTTCCACACCCGAATTTCATCCCTCTCCCACAGCGTACGTACGCGTACACGTAACTGCGCTTTGTTTGTCGCTTTCAATGTGTCTGCAGCGCTTCGAGGAAGCGCCAGGGAGCTGGGTTACAATGACAGGGGGCACGCTATGAACGATCACACGCATGTAGCGATCGCGTACGACACACACGAAAAACACGTTGGTCCAGGGGTGAACGACTAAACGTCGATTGAACCGAAATATCGAATCCGACACTCGGATTCGAGTCTCAGACTATAGACCGAACCCGAATCCTTGGTTGCTGAACGAAGGAGTAACTGGAACCCGCTCGCAGGTTAAATAGCGCGAGGATAAGCTCGGATCAGGGCGGTTTTTCCACCGGCGAAAATCTGTTGATAAAGTCGCGTAATTTGTCCGGGACAAGGATTGATGAGCACGCTTTATTCAGCGCAGCACGTGCGTTCCCGATCGTCGGAACACGCTCGAATCGATTACGCGCTTGCCGGACGTTCATTTGCTCCCGACTGATGGATATCGTTCCTGGAAAACACGATTTTTGTTCTCCGACGGTTGGTCCCTTTCCGTTCCCACGTTGGGTAAGTCGAGCCGTAGCTGTTTTTGTTGAAACGACTGACTCCTGGCTTAATTTTTGGCAGCAGTCGCAGCTAAACCTGTTATACGAGATTTTCTTTGTTTCTCTTACGGGTAACGATTTATTTATCGGAATTTTCCTTTAGCGGAATTTTCGCGAATTTCAATATTCATTCTCTAATCGATTTACGGCATAATTTCACGGACTAGCTCGATGGCGAATCGGAGAGATTAAACGGCAGAGTTATAACGCGCTATGGAAGAATCGTAAGGTCAATAATCGTGACGTAAATAATCTATAAAATCGGCGATTATCGTAAGGCGAATCTATATCCGAGATAATTGAGCTATAGTCAAAGACCTCGGGCGTCGAAGGACGATCCATGAGTCACTTTTTTTTTTCTTCTATGCCGTATGGGGTGGAGAACGGATAATTCGTTCGAAAAACTTTTCTCTCCTCGAATGAAAAGTTGCGAGCGTAAAGACAACGGAACTCCTGCCTTCGCTATATAAACCCGCAATTTCATGCAAAAATAATAAAGATCCTTATAGCTCTAAGTACTTTGACAAAATTCGTTAAACGATATTCTAAGAATTACACCCGAAGCTTCTCGATCGGGGCAGGAAGTAGTTCGGCGCGGGAAAATAAGCAGGAAAGAAAGAAGGAAAGTTTTTCCGCGTAACGCCTCGTTTTCGGGGAAATCGAGTTTGAAGATTCGCCGGGTGTGCGCGCGGTTCTGTACGGAATAAAGATGGCGCGTCGGTGCGGCATGTTATCCGACGAGGAAAGATAAGTCGAAAGTGCGGGATGAAATTTGCTCGTCGGAGGTCTCGTTTTCGGGAAAATCGAGTTTCAAATAGGAGTCGTGGACGCCCACGCGCGCGTCCATCCGACGAATCTTCAAACTCGATTTCCCCCGGAACGAAGCCTCAAACGGAGAAACTTTATTCCTCTTCTCCGGCTTATTTTTACCCGTACAATAACCTCCCGCGTTATCATGCACCTATCTTAAACCCGGACAGACTAATCAAACTTTCAAACCCAATTCCATCCCTCGCACCGACGTATCGACATCGAAATCCCTGCAAACCCTCTTAAAATAAACAACGCCGCTCTGGAATCTCGAGGAAGGGCGAAAAAATTCCCTGTCACGAAGCGAATGTAATCTGTTAATTAAATTAATCGACGATTCGATCCGGACGAATTAAACGGGGAAAATTACGCGTTAGATTGCCATCGAGTGATCGATCGAATCGATCGTGGTGGAGAACGAGAAAAGCTGGAAAAATCTCGGCAGGGTGGGAATCGGACGCGTAGCGTCGGGCTAGGTGACCAGCTGATGCGAATCGATAAATATTTATACGCTTCGCGCCGTTCTATGGACGCTTACGGTGTCGGTGGAAGTTCCGTGGATGGTGCATGATTAATCGAGTAACTGACCTTTGCCGCTATATTAGCTGCGGCGTACAGCTGTAGCGGATCCATCGGGAGCCCCGAAGGAACGGAAATAAAAACGCACGGCTGGATTTATGCCGTGGGCAGCCTCGTGAACGCCGCTGATCGTTCCGCGATCGTTTCGCGATCGTTTATTAGCCATTGGCAACCGTTGAATCGCGGCTCGTAAAAGGACGCCTCGCCACCCAGGGCGTCGCGGAACAAACGGGGCGTACCGGCGGCGGGATCGTTAAATTAAAGCCCGTGCATTGATTCCGTTTCCCTGGTTTTTAAACGGCGGAATTACGTACACTCTCTCTCAGTAGCTCGGCCAAATAATCGCGTATATTACGAGCATCGTTTCCGGGGCTAATGCATGCAAATTTTTACGACGCCGTATAAAGTCTACTGTCTTTGATATTAGATTTACCGACGATGGGGTATAACGCGCGCATAAATGCGCGATAGTGTACTTACCGTGTACTGCGCGACGAAATAATAGCACAGCCTAGCTGGTTCCTGAATACAACGGCCGTGGATGATAGTAATTTCAGCCCCACCGTGGAGATAAGTAAATATGTTAATTACAGTTTTATCTCGGCACCGGTACACGTGTGTTTTTAGTAATCGCAGAAAGAAACACTCCGAGACCGGTCATTTTCACCGGGTTCCTACGAAATAGTAGCACAGCTTATAATTGGCCAGGTTCCTTGTTGCTAATGTAGCGTGTGCGTGTGTTACATATGTGCTCGTACAGAATGTCGGGTCTTTAATAATACAGAGGAGTATCGAATATCGTTTACGTTTCTTTCTACAAATTTTACTCGTTTGCGCGAAAAATGGCGGCGACAAAATGATAACACAGAAAAGATGGATCAACGAGATTTTGATTTTTGAATATTGGAGGGATTTTTACGAAATTATTCTTAAGATTGTAATTTTCTTCCAAAATCTTTATCAACTGCTTTGAGTAGTGATAATCTTCCTCTGTGAGATGAAATTTGATTTATCATCGAACGATTTTTTTTCTCCGAGATATACCCCTCTGAAGTTATTCGAAAAAATGCAGAAAATTATAGTGTTCTATCATTTTGTCGCATATTGTAGGCAGCAATAATGAGAATTTTCTGATGGAATGAATAGGCGTGTGTGAGTATATTCGTGTTTGAGTAATGATTAATATTAATGCAGAAGCAGAAAATTTTAAATTCGTCATTTTGACAGGTTTAGTAATTACGGTTTTACGAGTATGGAATAGGGGTGATTAAATCTCGCGACAGCAGTCACATACAGGATCTGTATTTTTTAGTACAGCGATTAAAAAGTAATTTCGATATTTTTAACAGAAATAATATTCTTCCTCGTTTATCGTTTTCAGTTACCTCATGAACAGTTTGTGGTTTTAATTAGCATATGAATTACTCGAAGAAAACGTATCATTTTCGTTTAATATATTATACTGGTATTAAACGTTTAAATCATTCGCTACTTAATAAATAAATTTTATTTACTTACAATGGCTGTGACAAAATGAATCCAGAATGGAAAGACTTACTTTAGATTTAAAAGATCTTATTAAAAAATAATATTTCTTTTTAAATATCGTTCTCGATAGCATCCTGTGATACTAATCTCCTTTCGGTACATCGGATTTGATTTATAATCGTGGAGTTTATTCCTTACCAAAATAAATCGTTATGGCGGAAATGTTACTTTATCGTCTAGCGTAAGAGAAAAATTTCGCTTTATAAACCTACCAACGATCAGTTGCTTAAATGTACGTGTATGTGTTCGTGTACGCGTGTTAGGTAACAAATATTTATAGGGTACGGGAGTTTCTTGGCGCAAAGTGGTGGGAGGTAATTCTGTCTTGCGTTAGAAAATGTTTCAGAAATTAATGCTGCTGGGGTGGTAGGTTCGCGTGGTAAAGCAGGCTAACTCGATTTTCCAACTTTTTTAACTCGTCGTTGTTCTCGCACTTAGCAGCTCGTGTGTGGTTAATGTCAGCGCTTGGACGAGATAAAGCGTGTGGAAAAATGTTATAGGTACGAAGGAAGCGCGGTGGGGACGTGTTTGGAGAGTTACGACATTAAATCGTGCGTCTCATGACACTTGGATATCGTATTTGTATCTTTTATTTCATACTTTCTAATAATCCACGATGTTTCACACAGGTGATATAGCTTTTGTATATATAAAAATAATTCGTTGGCGAAAAGTCGAGTAATTTTGAGTTAATTTTTATCGATAGTCGTAATTTCAGTTTTGGGAAGTTTTTCAACTCGACTATCGCGTTGTCTACGACGTATTCTAGGAGAGTATGGCCCTCAGCAGAAATTGATTCGGTGAAAAATTCAGGAACGTTTCATAAGGCAACAACTTCCTTTGTTATTGCTCGATATACGCTGAAACATTGTGCTTTATTTCCGCAGAGTTATACGCTCTTACGTCATTTGTTCTATTATTAAAAGATTTCCCACTCGTTATAATACGCCTCGCGGTATTTCGCTGCTGTTTCTTTTCAATTTCGGCTTTCGAACACAGCCAAATACACCGTTAAATTAAATTATTCGCCAGAATACGAAATTCCGTGGTATCTTTATATTGTCTTTAATTATCATAGTTATCCTATTAATTAATATTTCAGGAACAAGGGGTTCGTATAATTCTTTTTCAAATATTAAATAAAATATCAAAATTATTTATAATAACCTTACAAGATATTAAATTTAAATTCTAATCATTCGTGTCATCCACAAAAATTCCAAACTACTTTTCATTTCATTATTCACGTACAATTACATCTAGAAAATATTTATTTTCCTCGGTACTAAGAAATTTTCTAAGATAAACATTCTAAACCCACACTGATCCAGCTCTCTCGTCAATTTCCTATTTTATTTCAGCCATTTTATCTATATTAGCCATTTTATTTCTTACATCTCTAAAAATTTCCCAAGATAAAATTTTATTTCGACACTTCTGTAATTTTCTTGTCCTTCCTGAACCACTGCGAATAATCCCGAACCCTTACGCGTCGCGGCGAGCTGAAATATCTCTATTACACGAAAGTCGGAAGAAATTTGCTACATTATTCATTTTCAATTTCATAAATAATACACGACACCGGGCGAGAGAGGGAGAAAGAGGGAGAGAGAGAGAGAGTATCCGTCCTTCGGAACGGGGATGATTCGTCATCCAGCTGAACAAGTTGCACCTCTGAACCACGTGTCACGGTTTGCTAGTGTCCCAGGTCCGTCTGTCGGTCCGTCTGTTCGACTTTGCCCTTTTTCCTGGTTTATGTGTCGCGGGTTCGCGACCGTGGTACGCTTTCGTCCGTATTGATCTGGTTTTACCCCGCATTCCACAACCCCCACGCAACCCTCTGCACCTTCCCGCCCCTCTGGGTACGTGTATGCATATCTCCTCGCGACGCCCCCTCCCCCCTTTGCCTCCCGTATTTTAATAATTTTCATCAGATCGGGAAAACGCGGCTGGGGAAAAGCTCTTCGAACGGTCGAAACTCGCGGGGATCACGCGTTCACGAGCTGACGTTTTCCAAATTCGCGATTCCACCGCGCGTACTTGTCGAGGAGTTGCGTCCTGACAACGGAAATATTACTTTTTTATTGGAATATTTTCTTCCTTTTTCCCGCCGATGTTTCAGGATTTATATGAAAGTTTCTTTGTCGGAACCGCGGTATTTTTTCTCTCTTTCTCTCTCTCTCTCTTTGGATAATTGGGAAGCTTAGAGAAGATTTATGTCTCTTGTGAAGGAAAATATCAACTTTCTATTAGAATTTTCCTTTTTTTCGTTTTCTCCGTTCTTTAGTTAAACGATAGTTTATGTACAATCACGTAGGAAACCAAAATTCCGAAAGAGGAATATAAATAAATTGAAACTTCGAATAAGGAATTAGCCAAATCTCCATACAAATAATAAATAAAGGGTCACATATCGGTTTAATTTCTACTAAATGTTTGTATATCCCTAAATAACTTGACCCAAGTTAAAACTCTGGGTGAAAAAAAAATTCAATTTCTACAAGGAACATAGAATAATCCTCTCTGCACACCCGGAAGTAACGAAAGCTGTTAAACCAAATCACCATCGACGTTCCAGAGGTCTCAGATCAACCCACGAACACCCCCTAAGGACCTTCTCTCCCAAAAGCACCCTAAATTCCGATCTCAAACGCTCGCCACGTATCTCGGCGATCATTCGGCAGCACCGGGCTTGTTTTAATCGAGTTAAATAGCTAATTTGCAAAATGTAACGCGGCTTCGTAAATTGTGATGGGCGTAAAATGAATAAAAAGGTAGTGGAATCTTCAAAAAAATGGAATGACATCAGACATTGGAAGGTTGATTACTATTGCAGTTCATGATATAGGAAGATAATTAGAATTAGCATAAATATATCGAGCTATTTCTTTTGGGCATAAGTGTCTTTTTACTAGCTGGATGTCAACCTAAAAGCAATTGACAAATTCACGGAGTTGACTATTGTTGTCTCCTTGCCACAATTAATACAAACATCGACGACAAATTGCTGATTCTCCAGTTTTAGGTATTTTGCGAAAACTTCGCCTATGGTGGTTTTTATTTAGGATAGTTCTGATCTAAGACTCACAAGGCACACTTTGACTTTATCGTCGCATTATCTGAGTTCTCTTCTATATATTTTCTTTATATTATAGTTTGATGCATTTTTCAATAGACTGATTTTGCAAAATTGAAAAGAAAATCGCGAAGACGACAACGTTGTTCATAAAATTTCGATGCGAAGTTTGGAAAACGGGTGTTTAGCGATAGAATCCTATGGTTCTGTTTCCTTTCCGATCTCTGTGTCGCACATCGTGACTGGCTAGATCTCGTTGATCCATAGGCAAACGTTTACGCCAGTCGGTCACGCGGTAAATATTGCTCGCGCGAATCGAAGCGCGGATAAAACGCGTTTCCGTTGTTGCTCGACGTCAAGGCTCGTATCGATGATAAGGAACGTCGATCGAGGAAATTATCGAACGTAGGATCAGAGCAGTGAATTTTTGTAAATATTTCTTCCACTCTCTTTCTAAATGAAAGCGTGATTTTTTGTTCGGAGTTGAACACTTGAAGTTTGAATTTTTAAAAGAAATATCTAACGAATTTTTGAAGAAAACTGTTATAATGTGGTATAATGTTTTAATAGGAAATACAGAAATAGGTAGTCCGTGCTTTGTATTTAAGTTCACATAAATTGATTTATAGAATTTTTACAATTAGTGTAATATATTTAACATATTACACTAACTCTCGTGTATAAAAATTGTATAATTATATAAAATACTATTAAATCGTTGCATCAACTGTTAAAAATTTTCTTTATAAGGTGTAAAGGTGCAGAATAGTTTATTATATCGTCAATTTAATATTTTCTTTCCCATTTCGAGTGACCATTGCCAAAATCGCGTAGTTAATAGATAATATTAATAACATATTACAAATATTTAGCCGTGTATTTTAGATCGGTAGTTCCATTTCCAATAATAACTATGGTTCTCCGTGGTCCTGCAGAATTTTCGAACAGACTCGACGCAATTTTGTTTCCTAATGGATGATGAGATTCGTGCCGGAATCGCGGGTAAGGAGGAACTGGTGCGTGTGAAGATAGGATGAACGAGGTTTCACACTCGTCGATCGTGACAGAAAGTTCGAAAGTTGATACGGAGTTGGGTGAACTTCCGATGGAACCGTACGCGAAGAATGGTCCCTGTTTAAAGACAATTTGTACACAGTATTCCTCTCAAATAGTTGCTCGCTTGGCTGCCCTTGCTTTTCTCTTCGGCGTAACAAAGTTCCCGCTGATAAAGTGCGAGCAAACAAATCTTACCGAATTCCGTGGAATCGTCTTCCGAAAATACGAACACGCGTGACGAATATATCGCTTCCGCTATTTTTCTCCTCAAGTTTCCTTTTATTCCCGATAATATTATATTTTTCTCCTGCCATTTTATATTTTCGTTCTTCGTCCTTCTCTTTTCCTCTCAAATTTCATATTTTTTTCACCATCGTTGCGTTTTATATTTATATTTTTATACAGACAGGAAAATTTATTATTAAACTTCCAATTCTTCTCTTTCTTCTTTTTCGCAAATATGATATTGTTACAAATTCTTTCCATTTTTAAAACTTGTTTTTAAATAATTATACATATTCAGAACCAAACGTACGTGTCGGAAAATTTGGACGTTCAATATTATTCGAATTATTATTTAAACAAATATTTTCTGACGATGGTAATTGTAAAATATAAATACTTAACGTGATCTCGTGTTATTTGGATTATTAGAGTTTTAAAATTAATTTTAAAATTAATCTCGTTCGAATTATTATTATTTTTGAAAATTATTTTGCACGTAACCAACGACGCGCAACTATTGGGAAATTATTGTAGCCTTTAAATTCCGCGATATCGGGGAAACGTTTCATTATAGGTTTACCGGGGCGAAAAAAATTGAAATGTTAAATAACGTTGGAGGGATTGCATCAGCGGCCCTCGATAATTCCATTAATGGCCCCCTGACACGGCTGGCTCCCCGTTAATTCGATCCAAACGACAAATACTTGCCGTAAAAATGCGCAAACACTCGCGAACAGCCGGTGCCATTAGCAAGACAGCCGTTTCGCGATTTTACACCGGGCCTCTTTCACTTCAGCCATTTCAAGATTCGAAGATAAGCTTGTCAACACATTCGACAAACATTTACCCTTTCTAAACGGACCCACCGTGTATATAGACTGTCCCAGAACGAAATTTCATTACCCGAAGCCGCGACTTTTGGCTCGAATCGATACAAAATCGTCCCTTCAATTCCTTCATTCCAATTTCGCCCTCTTATTTATCTTTTAATCTTCTACCTCTTCAGCTAACGCTATCTCTAACAAGATTCAAGTATAATAAAAACTTTGATTATCGGGGAATAAATTCAGGTTTTATTAAAACCACCACTGTGTTGCTTTAAATTAATCCAGAATTAAAGGTGCTAGCTTGCCCGACGTTTTATTTCGACGTTTCCCTTCTACGGACGTCGCTTTTGGTAGAATTTAATTATAATTGCAATTAAGGCTCGAATACAATCGCAACTCGGTGGTTGCCAGGTTTTGTACGGACAGAAAGCGGAGAGTTTTCGGATTCTTGTAATTAAAGTAATTTGTAAATATTAGTTAAACCTAGTCGCAAAATATACGCGAAATTAACAGAATCTGCGTGTGGAAATCGCGACTGTTCGTTTTAATTGATTTAAAATTGCAGGTATAAGCCACAGCAATTTTTTCCTTTTTCTCATACCGAATAAACGTCGCGTTTAACATTTCGAATTTAATTAGAAATCCAATTGAATCCGGCGGAAGAGTAACATAGGGAGAAACACGCAAAGAACCGGTAATCAGGGAAATTGCGAATATTATTTAAGAGTAATCGCGTGAAAGTCCACGCAAGGAATACACACGCAACTATTAGACTGAAGGGTGTGTCGCGTGACCCTATTTTGCATATTTCTCTCCGCCACGATGGAAACTCGGTCTCAAGTTCAGATTCGTTGAAGGCTCGGTTTCGTTGGGAATATTTTTTCATATTGCGAGACGCAACGGTGGGAAAACACGACGCTGTTGACTTCTCAGAATTTTCCCAAGCACGGCTGACTAGGTTTCTTTATTCTACCTGTCGTTCGAGTCTTCGCGAAGCTCGACAAATTCGAGAAAGTTATTTTCCACGTTGTAGCTCGACGTCGAGGAAGTTCACTCGCTCGAAACGAGTTGGACGCTTAGGATTCTTCGAAATATTACTACTTCGCCTGGAATTTCCCGGGAAAAATTAGAAAAATTCCGTTCACATTCGCTCGCATCGCGTTGCTCGTAGCATTGGTAGCAGATTAAACTCGGAAAAAAGATTTTACAGTTTCTTTCGATTTTTCTATTCTCGAAAATAACCTGTTACCAATAATGGTAGTATTAATATTAATACGCTCAAAAATTAATATATTAATTAATAACCACAGGTAAATATAAACTACTCGATAAAATTCTCTGGGATATTGAAAAGTATATTATACATGATCGAATATGTTCATAATTCGAAAAAAAGTATTCCTCTATTAAAGAATTGTTATGGTATTGGATATTTCACTCAAAAATCTAAGAAAAAGAAGAATTAGAATTCTTAACCATCTGTGTAATCAGATATAAAAAGTTTCAAACATTTTCAAAGCGTACAATGAAAATTTTTATCGTATTTCGGCTCAGAATCGTTATTCGAAATAATAATTAATCGAGACGATAAGAAGAATTTTTTAAATCGGTATCGGTGTTTATTTGACGGATTGTCACACGTAATTTAGGAAGATCTTACTAAAAGCATCGTCGTATCGACGAAATTTTCGAAAACCATTGGAACGCGATGAAATTATCCTATAAACTGCCCTTCAAAGCGGGGTGAAACTTCCGTGGGGTAGTTTCGCGACTCAGATACGAATCTCCGTGTCAGAGGGGAAACATTCTAGGCACTCGGTTTTATTCCCCTCTAGAACACGCGATCTGTCACGGACAAGTATCCATCCGAAATGGCGCCAGAATTTTCGCGAGAAAATTAAATCAACTGTCTCGGTTATCCGGTGAAAAAAATGAAAATCGAGAGCAGCGAAAGTTTCGCCGGTTTCCGGGAAAAATCAGGATGGTACGTCGGGTGAAAAATTCACGAAAGCCTCTTGCATAAGTGACGCGAAGTTGTTAGCGAATTTTTGCAAGTCACGAGGCACGTGGTACCGGTGCTAATAAATTCTCTTGCATAACAAGCACGGTAATAAAACGGGTGAAATTGTACGAGTAAATTTTACAGTCAGCTAATTGTTTCACTTGGCGTCAATGCACCATTCTTACGTGTCCAATGAGAAATCGCATTCCAAAGGACACGTAATACTCTCTCCGCATTGTTAGGTGACGTTACAAGATTTTGATAAAATACGACCTTCTTTTCTGCTTTGAAATTCGCTTTCTCAGAAAAATTTTTCAACCGATACCGTCTCGTTCGGAATTGTTTCAATTTTTCTTTTTATTATTTGAAAATAATGCAAATAATATAGACTACAACTCAATTAAAGAATTAATACATCTTAAATTCACACACTTCGCAAAAATTTACTATATTTAATATTTATAGCCAAGGTTTAATAGTTCAATTTATAAAGTTATAAATCGTGAAATCTAGAGTGATTGAAAAGTAACCACGACATTTTTAATATAAAATAATAGTTACTTCCTCGAAATAAAGAATATTTTATTGAATAATACTTCGTTGATTTAATGCGATTATATTAAACAATTGCTAAAATACCGCGTTACATCGATAAACAAAAGAAATTGTCTACAACAAAAATCCGACGCTGTTTATCTTTCAATCCGATACAATTCACGTTACCTCATCATTCGCAAATATTTATCTGCCAAAGAATCATTGCACAACCTGCTAATCACCACCTAATCTACCTTCTGAGAAACTGGAAAACCAAAGAGAGCAAGATAAGAGAACACCGCAATAATCTCCGAATCCCACATAGACATTCATCCCGGTGGAAAATAATTTTTCTAATTCAATATCGCGGGAAAATAAAAATTTCCCTTGTATAAAGCGTTGAAAGCCGAACCATAAATTCGTGACCCGAATTCAGTGGCCGTCATTTCATGGGGATCCTTTCTCTCTCTTTCCCGCTCGTTTTTTACACCAGCCCTCGTTTCAGCCTTCCAGTCCAAGGGTGAAAAGGCATTTGAGGCACGCGGTGAATCGTAACTTTCACCCTTTCGTGATCCCGACTTAAGGACTTACGTGACCCGCGATATTAATCACCGGCATCCAGGGCTAAGGTCGCGGATCGAGCATGACGGAAGTCAGGGCTGGAGAACGGTCCCGTGACACGTGTGTCCCGCGCGTAACACGCGTGTACCGTTTACGTGGTCGCGTGTCCTGCGTGTCGCGGATCACCCTGCTACACCCCGACACGCTTCCTTTCCAGCATTGTTCCGTGTCGAGGCTCCGCTGGACTGCGGGATCATGACGGTGGTAATGTCTGTGTCAACCATGGGCTCTATATGATTTTTCCTCTCTACTCCGCACCGAAATTACGCCGGAGTGCGGTTTACTTGGTGAGTTGCTGTTTCGTCGCACGGTAAGGGTGTGTTTTAGTCTAGAATTTGATTCGCTAGTTTTTCGGAATTTTTATTCGATAGCTTTGAATTTTCATTCTCGAATTTAATTAGTCTCGGACCTAGATATATGCTTGTTTTGGGGTGTTGCTTCGCGTCGAGGGTGCGCTGGGTTACGGGGTCATGACGGTGGTAATGTCTGTGTCAACCATGGGCTCTGTATGATTTTTTCTCTCTACTCCGCACCGAAATTACGTCGTAGTGCGGTTTACTTGGTAAGTTTCTGTTTCGTCGCAGGGTAAGGCTGTGTTTTGGTCTCGAATTTGATACGGTAGTTTTTCGGACTTTTTATTCGATACTTTCGAATTTTTATTCTCGAATTTGATTAGTCTCGGACTGAGATATACGCTTGTTTTGGAGTGTTGTTTCGTGTCGAAGGTGCGCTGAATTGCGGGATCATGACGGTGGTAATGTTTGTGCCAGGGGTTCATGGGGTCGATAGGGCTTTTCGTGTCTACTCCATGCCAAAATTACACCGGTGTGTGGTTCGTTTGGTAAGTCCCTATTTCGTCACACGACGAAGGTGTGTTTTGATCTCGAATTTGTTTCGGTAATTTTTTGGAAATTTTATTCGATACTTTCGAATTTGATTAGTCTCAGATATAAGTAGATGCTTGTTTTAGAGTATTGTTTCGTGTCAAGCGTGCGCTGGATTGTAAGATTGTCAGGGGTTCAATTATGGGGTCCATAGGATTTTTCGTGTCTCTTCGAATCTTCATTGAATTTTGTTATCCTCGAATTTAAACCTTTGCAAACGAAAAACGAAGCTAGCGATAATGAATTTTATGAATTTTATAAATTAAAAAATATGTACATCATTCGTGACAATACTAAAATTATTTTTCGCTATATTTCACGCAGTTTTCACCCTAAAAAATTAAAAAATTTCCACATATATTATGACATTCGTCCTCAAAGGGTTAATTAGTCTTAAACCAGGCTATATGCTTGCTGTAGAGTGTTGTTTCGTGTCGAGGGTGAGCTGGATTGCGGGATTATGGTTGTTGTCTGTGTCTGGGATTCAACCATGGGTTCCATGGTATTTTGGTCGTCATTGTGGTTTGCTAACGAATTTCCGAATTTCGTTGCTTCGATTGTTTTTAGATTTATTTGGCCAACTTGGTATATCTGTGTTTTATATCACGGTTTGGGCGGATTTGATACTTTGAGAATTTTTATTTCCGAACCTAATTGATCGCTTGTAGCCGGTTTTGGATTTTTTGAATTCTATGAACGGGAAACTTTAGCTGCCATTGTAGTTGGGTGTGGAATTTCGTTGTTACGGTATTGAATTTATTTCGTTGCTTCGTTCGTTTTTCGATTTATTTGATTAACTTGGTAAATTTGTATTTTGCGTCACGGTGAGCGTGTGTTTTGGTGTCGAATTTGACTCAGTAGTTCGGTCATTTTTATTTACGAATTTAATTTGTCGCTTTGATAACTCTTATGTTTACCGTCTTCTATAAAGGCGTTAAATTTAATTGGATATTTCCGTGTGGATATAAATTTCAAATACTCGGTTTTTTCGACAATTTTTCATTTATCCTATTCGTTGTCTATTTTATTTATTATATTCAATAATCGCTAATTTTTCTAGTTTTAGTAATGGGTCGATGGTATTGATTTCCAATTGGGAACGAATGTTTAAATTGTGGGAATAGTGGTATTAATATCCTATATCATCTCTTATTTGCCACGAGTATCAGTCCATTAATTTGCAATGTTTAATGATAAAACAATGTCACGAGAAAAAGGAAATAAAAAAGAAGTGAAACGCGGAATTGCGGTCTATCTGGAGGAAGATATATAATGTTGTTCTCGGTATCTTTTTCTCTTAACTCGAATTGTATTACGATAAAACGATATTAGTCGTCTTGTATGAAAATTATATAATAAAAATCATAACGAGAGTTGCCGAGATAGCGGATATGTCATCCTTTGTGTTTTACTACTCTGATAGCCGATAAAAGAAGAATCTTGCTACTACTAATTCAACATTTTGTGTACAGAGTATCGTGTACATTTCACGAGCTGTTTTCTCTGAAATCGCTGCGATTAATAAAACGTTCCTTTTCTCCTACATTTTCACATTCGTTCGAATTATTTAGATTAAAATGTCGAGAAAATTGCGCGATTAGTTTAAAAAAATCTTTCGTTCTTTTTCGAACAAAAGTTGGTCGATATTTTATACAAGCTACAATTAACTTCGTTATATTTATTCATTATCGAACCACTGTAACTTTTTAACCTTTTCATTTTCTTAATAACAATTATTCCTGTATTATAATTAAAGGAAAAAAAAATTGAATCAATAATAGTAAGAAGATGGAACTTGATAATGAATCGAGAATTCGTTGCTGTTTTTGAGGAAATAAAATCCCCTGTAAACGTATAAACGATTAAATAGTAAATATAAACAATGAATTTCTTTTCGTTCCTCGTTTTACGTCAGTAGTAAACAAAATAAATTCGTCAGGAATTTTTTTAGTCACGAGTTAAATGATTTTGCTTGTGTGTTTACGCGTAGCTGTTACAGCACCGCTCGTCTATCTCCTTATTTTTCTAAAACGATAAGACCGAGGTAATGGCTGTTTTATTTCTTTCCCCGATTCTTTACGATAACGGCAAACTTACACGCTTTAAGCTGGCGCGATAAAATCGTTAGCACCCGGGACTTTCGAGTCTCTGACACCGTCGAAATTACACTTGAAACTCTATTTTTTCCACCCCGCGAGAAAGTTGGAGAAGGTTGACCGGTTATATGTTCGAACTGTTCCGTGTCGTGCTGGAAACCTCGCTGGAAAATGTGGAGCGTGAATTTTCACGTGCTCGACGTAACGTGAAACAATAATATCCGATACTGTTGCTTCAAAAAGAAACGGAAACGGTCGGTCCCGTACACAGAAACCCGTAGATCAATAGAACACTAAAAATATACCTACACATCATTAACCCTAAGTGACAGAGAGAGAGAGAGAGAGAGAGAAAGAGAGAGAGAAAGAGAGAGAAAAGAGAACCGAATTAAAAGATTCGATCGAGCAATAAAACGCTCAAGGACGCAAGGCAACGCGGGGTCTCGGCTCAAGGAAACACGCAAATCCCCGTTGTTCTAAATACCACGCGTAGGAAATCCGTAATATCAACATGGAATAACAAGCAGCAAGAATTAGAGCCATCTATCTTTCCCACGATCAACAAGAAGACAGCTGTTTCGCCGCTTCCGTACGCTTAATTCGTTTCCATGGATGCGTTCCAAGCCAGCCATCAGGCATCACCCCCCACTACCGCCGCTCTTCCATCCCCACCACCGACCCCGTCGCTCGTGGAGGAGTGGGGGACGGAGCGCGGCGGCTGTCGAAACCGGATTAAAATATTACACGTGATAACGTCCGCCAGGTGGTGTAACTTGGACCGTTTCGCTGGAAATGGCGAAAGTATGTACGCGGATGAACCGCAGCGTCCGCTTAATTGAAAAATTGAGTCGCGAACAGGCGAAAAAATGCGGTTATGTGATCCACTGACCCAAATCGCGCGGCACACCGCGGATATATCCAGGTGAATAGAACACACATCCAGATTTGCAGTAGGCAGAAGTCCAATCGATAACCTGCTGGATTTTATAGGCTCGTGTATCGCTATAAACCCGAGCGCCCCCACTCCCTTTCTCTTTCTATCCCCGTCTCTTTCTCTCGCTCTCTCTCGCGTTCGCTCTCTCGCTCGCTCGGCCGCCACGGAGCGTCTGTCTATCCTCCTTTGTGCCGCGTTCTGTGAAACGGCCGCTTGTAATAAAATCCGTTCCTTACGTAAACGCTCGTGTCATTTCCACGAGCACGGGACCGCGAAGCGTTCGACTGTAGAAATCGTTCTGTAGTTAAATCTCGAAGGGGATGGGGCGCCGTGACGTTTCCTGGATTTATAGCGAGGTTTTTTTTCGGCTGATGGTTTCAGGGCTGCGATTTCCCTTCGAATTTTTCCGCCGGTATAATTGTTCGCTACGTATCCGAATTGGGTATTCCGTCATGGGTAATTAATAAAGGATATGAAAAATTAATCGCGGAGTGGATGCAAGGAGCGTAGAAGGAATTTTGGGAAACTTGTGTTATTGGAATTTCAGGAGGGTTTCCGGAATGGAAAATAAAATTTGATTCCCAGCAGGTGAAATTGGATCGTTAATAATGAAATGATTAATCAAATGACAATAATTAATAAGGCTGGTTTGGGAGCACGAAATGGAATTTCTTAGAATGAAATTGCGGAATAATTGATACACCGAGAACGCTAGAGGTTTGCTGGAATAAGTGGCAGAGGGTTAAGTGGAAAAGGCCAGTCACTGGTCAGACCGCAGTCGCCGTTCGCCGATTAGCGCGTTTTTCTGCGATTACTTTGCTCAAAGTATTTGCACGCGCTTTGTACGATTGGTTGTATCAACAACCGACGATTTTTATACCAATTTTTTCTTTTATCTTATCGCGAATATTTCATAAACATTGATTTATCGGTGAGATATTTATTTTCTGATATTTTTGTGTATTTTAAATATCCAATTTCCTGCGTTCTATTTCGACGATCAAATTGCAGAATATTGGCTAATTTTGCAGAATGATTAAATATTATATTAATTATGTCATGTCGCATTTTTTCATCCGTCTATTCGCAACGTTTCATGCATTTCCTCGTGATACATTCGCGATATCAGAGATATCATATCTTCCGTTGACTAGAAAAAGTTTTCCAATAAGATATACATTGCGAAAGTTGTTCGAGCGGCGGAAAAAGCAATCGCGAAGTTTAATTGGAAACCTTTCTCCTAATTTGTTATATGCCAGTCGCTTGTGTGTCACTGTTATTCGCGTGCTCTTTTATACCTTCCGCAAAATGTTTTAAATATCCATCGCTGCTTACATCGAATATTACGATAAAAAAATTTCTTAAAAAGAAAAAAAGAAGAAAAAAAGATCCCTAAAATATACATAAAATCACACGACACAACTTTGCGTAGATATACCTAGTCTACCTTCTTTCGTTTGGAAGAAAAATATTATCATTTCAGAAGCCACATAATTACAAGAACTAATTGTTTCCCGATACACAGCTTTTTCTCTCTCTCTTTGGAAAGAAAATAAATCATCGTTCCGGGCTATAATTTACCGCGGCGATTAAGAGAGAAAAAGGGAGAGGATTATTTTTATTACGATAATTCTCCATCCGAAATCAATACGAAGTATATACCTCGGCTAATATCGCAGTTTGAACTGCTTAGAGCGAAAATGCTCGTTAATCGGTTGGTAAAGCAGGAAGCTCCGCTGCTGCCATCTGCGAACGGATTCCTCGGTTGTTCCCGTCCCTGCTATTGTTTTCTTTCGTCGATACGATTTTATTAACCGAGTCTCGGGTGGAAACGCGCGTTTTCCCGCCACGGGAACCCGTTTGTCTGGTTTCCTTTATGCAATCGTCCCGCGGAAATTTATGTCCCGCCACGAAAGCAGAAAATACCCGAGTCCCTCCAATGACACCGCGCTCGCAATTACGCGCTCGATTATGTATATGACTGCAATTGCAGAAATGCGCTGTATGCATAGACGATAAGGCAGAGCATCCGCGAAGTCCGGACAAACGAGTTTTTCCGGTTGGTGGTTTTACGACGAAATAATTGTTGCGTCAGCTCGGAACATCTATTCGGAAAACGAATTCGTTATTTATCCGTGCGAAATTATGCTTGCGTAATCTTGTAATTATATACCGATTCACAAAATTTTCTAGATTTTTTTCTATCTTATTGAAAGGAAAAATGACATTGAAAATCGAGAATATCTGAAATCTTCGATTTAATTATTAATCGGCATATACATTTGCGACAAGGTTAAATAAAATATCACCTTTCAGAAAAAGAAGAGAAATAAATAACGAATTATCTCGTATTTTCTAGACTTCTTAATATTCGTGATTTATCGATTTCAAATTAATCCGAATCTTTCGAGTCACGAAATACGCGTATTACCGTAATTTTATCTCCCCAGGTGATAAGTCGGTAACGTTTCGCACCGAAAAGGAAAGAATATCGTAAAAGGAGTTGTAATATCGCAGGACGTAAAAAGAAACTACGCAAACGAAGCCGAAAAAAAGGAATGCAGAACTGAAGCGAGCTAAAAAGGCAGAGTACACCGAGCACATAAAAATTTCATGATTTCATCGAGTTAACGGCGACCTCTGCGTTCCTCCAGCAACCGGTAATTAACGCGAGGCACACGGCCAGTAAGAAAATATCCGCCTGGCGACTGTCAGAGATAAAGGAAAAAAGAAAAAAAAAGGTGGCAGAAGGAGGAGGAAGGAGAAGAGGCAAGAGGCGAATTCGTTTGCGTATGCTTGCATTGTTCTCCTTGAGAAAGTCAATTAGTCAATTGGACGGCGCGTGGGGACGTTCGGCGAAACGGAACGATATACATATTCCGCGTGAAACGCAAGACGGTCTGAAACCGTTCGCGGGATCATTTAATCCTTATTAACCGGCGAATAAGCCGGTCTTTAAGCAAATTGAGCTCTCCGCCTAGTGTTACCGAGAATTCCCGCGCGAATTGCTCCTACCAATTGAGGATAAACAATGCTGGGTCGCGATATTTCCGGCGGTTGTTGAAACGTCGATCGTGCGATATTCAAAACTGTTACGGTTAATTGAGCAGCGACGCCGGCGGGATCTCGCGACGCCGCGATGTTGCACGCGACGCCCGCTGGAGGCGCTCGTCTCGCTCCTTCGGTTTCTTCTCATTCTTAAAACACGTTATCGACGGTACAATTCGACGTATCTCGATAGAAAGATTTAATTCGGTGTTCCTCGTTTTCTTAAATATTATTCGGAAGAAAATTCAAATTCGAGTCTTTCGTTTTTTAAATATTCGATGCTGGAGATTTTTATTTCTGTGCTATCGAGGATTTTTTAAAGATTTGAAATCGTAGGAGATTCATGTCGATGATCGTTCGCGAGATTTCTCAGGCGAGTATTTTAAATTATTGCAACAGGGGAAATTTGGAAACATATTTGAAAGCAGTGGACCCATTGTGATTTTAACCAAAACTACCCAATTGTTCGGAGTAAATGTTCCAGGTGAATTTAAGCGATTCGGGTTTATCTGTTTAACGCGTTATTTATAAGAAACGTGTTAATTGTAAAAATTAAGCGAGGACAGTTCGATGTCCTGAATCGGCTTTCCTTTGTTTTGGTTCTTTCTGTATCGTGAGAAACAACCTGATCTTTTTAACAATAAACATTCCTATCGGTGCAGGCGCAAACTGTTATTGAAATTCTGGCAATCGTTAAAATGTCCGCGGCAAACGGTTCGGTGTTGTGTTTTCGAATCGGGCCAGAATAAAATTCGGTGAAAAACAGATAAAATTCCCGGCGAAATATTTCCCCAGCAATCGCGGATCTGTCGATGACAGAATAACATTTAATCGAGTAGTGATATGTCTAGCAGGCTTGCGGTTTGATCGGTGAAATTCTCGGGAAAAATACCTCTGTCGATTTTAAATTATTTCACGACGTGAATAATCGCATATTATCTCTTGGAACATTCAAACGACGTATTTTTAATATCCTTCATGCGGTATTTCCAATGCTTAATATCTTTGCTATTTTACAACGTTATTGTTCATTATCTTTGCAATTTAATATGTTCATTATTCGATATTCTTGCAATTAAATATTTCCGCCGTTTAATATTTTCATTGTTCGATATCTTTGCGATTAGATATTCTCTTTATTTAATACCCATCCAATTTGATATTTCCTTCATTTAATACCCATCCAATTCGATACGTTGAGTATTTAATATTCTCGCAACTTGATATTTCCACTATTTAATATTCTCGCAATTTGACATTTTCGTTATTTAATAATTCCTGTATTCGATGTTACCGGTGTCATAAATCGAATATATACCAACGACACGATATATCTCTGCGATCTTTACCTAAACACTTTTCCACGCGAAAAACCGGCGCGATTCTGCTTCAATTTTTCAATCGTCCCTCCATATAACGTTTACGTTCGGCACGGAAATAATTCAAGATCGAAATAGGCAAATCCCCGCGGTGTCTGGCTGTAATGCTAGAAACACGATGGAAACGGAGCATTCGCCGAGATAGCGTAACTGATAAAAAATAAATTATGCCGAGGCAAATGTTTGCAAAGTCAAAGAGAAGTGGAGAACTGTATGTATAGGGCGATACAGGTTTGCCAGAAGGCAAGCTGGTGCACCCGCACTCGCAGCTTCCGAAATCGATTTCCCCGGAAACAATGCAGCCTCCGACCAAGAAATTCTCTTCCACTCGTGCACGGAATCGCAACTACGCTTATATGCACGGTAAATAAGAGTTATCGTTCTATATCGATATACAACAGCCCGGGTCTGGATAGAGATCGTTACTCGGTTGAGAAAAGAAACGACGTGGAACGATGTTGCTGCCTTTTTATCGGGCTTCCCTGGTAATTTATGTTAGGCGAGAAACAGGTTAGCAATATCGCATATTCGATTTTATTCGGAGTTTAATTTTTAATTCATGATTTTCCGTTTGAACCCGAAGAAAGACCGTTCGTCGTGTTTTACTACATCTTCTTTCAATAATTATGTGTATTTAAACGATATTACGAATATAATTGTGATAAAATATGCTATAAATGGAGATAAAATGTAGGTGATTAAAAAGTTTATATTATAGTAACATGAAAAATATTAAATTTCAAGAATCGAAGGGTGAGAAAATTATTCGTTAGTTAGGATACAATTTTTCTTGAGTATCTATAAATCTGTGAAGTCTGTTTTTAATTTTAATCTACAAATTTTCGATAAACAAGTACCCAAAAATTTGCAAGTCGTCACTTTCTTCCCCAAATTTGATAGTAACTATAACACAAAGACACTTTTACTTTCTTAGAATTAAGAATTCAATTGAAACAAAAATAAACGAAAAATTCCTTCAGGACCAAGCGCACTGGCCCAAAAATAAAGAAAAATTCAAAAATTGGAGTGGAGATTTTTCATTTCACGAATGATTCGGACGTTTTTCTCTCTCTCAAAGCGAAAGGGTTAATTTGTTTCGCGAATGGAGACATTCTTGCCGATGTAAACGGCCGCGGACAGTCCTTCGACCATTTCCGTTGCTTCGGGTCCATTGGTTGCCGTCGCGATCGGAAATATGTCACTGACAGCGTGACGTGTCAGCGTGATCAATTTATTATTTACCAAACGTCGTTAGACCCGCGCCAGGCATATCAATACCGAGCGATCGCGCGATGAAAATTAATCATCGCTTTCGTTGCGACACCTTCGCCGAATCTCTTTCTTCACTTTCCATTATTCCCATCGGCCTTTGCTAAACGCTCAAACACCGTCCACTGTGTTAATTCGATGGCCGAATCGAAGCTATGAAAGGGACTATCCTCGGTGGTAACGTGGCAGGGTCGAATGCACACGTGTGTCTCAATTGGTCATTCTGCTTCTGCTTTTTTCGCTATTTCCCTTTCATGGGTCCTCCAGTTTTTCCACATTTCATTTACCCGGCATTTCTTCGCGTTCCACGGATTCTCGTTAATCTACGTTTCTCGGAAATTGATCTTTCCAAAGACGCTACGAACAATAGCAGATGCAAAGTGTGGTTGGATTGTTTAATCATTTCCAATTTAGGTTAGCTGTGTTGGTTTCTTCTATTTTTTGGGATGGGAGAGAATTTTGTGGGTTGATTTTAATTTACATATTTTGTTAATTCATTTTTTCCAAGGATAATCTGTGAAAAATTGTATTTAGGAGTGAAATTATTTCTCAAGGTAGAGTAAGAATTAATTTTGTTGCTTTTGGTGCAGGAGAAGATTGCAAGTGATTTGTATCTTCTGTATGGCTGTTGAACGTTTGCCACTTTTGGTACTTTCTCTGGGACGATCTCATTACCATTCTGGTACGCGCCATTAACAGTTTATGGTTTCCAATGTTTCTCACGTTCTAGACAAAGTGTCCGTCTGTTTTGCAAACGCTTGACTCGAATATCTTTTCGCAGGCCACGGGATAAATTTGTCCTCGACAGGTGAGGATTTGATTTTTCAAAAATTCCAGTCGAGTGTTTTCTAACTACGGTTTTAATTTTTATTCCACGTTATTCGGCAAAACGTTTAAAACTTTACATCTGTTTTATTACGTAATGTAATAACGAACAAAAGGCTCGAATTTCATTCAGAGATGGGAGGGATATTTTGAAATTTTCGATAGGTCGAATGGTTAACGAGAAATGGTAACGAAATATGACTTTAAAAGCTCGAGCTTCGCGATTACGAGGCATTCATTATTTGAACGTTTTAATGTTTGACCTTCCTTTCTCTCTCTCGCTCACTTTTATTCTTCCATTTTTTATTCGATACACCTGGAAACTATTTCCAATATTTATACGGGAAAAAAATTTCGGATTATGTTTCAATTTTCGTGTTTTCATCTCACTTAAATCAACATTTGTTTTACGATATTGCAACGAACGTAACGCGTGGGATTTGTCCATAAATTCCGGGATATACAGCTCGTTTCTAAACTCTCGTTCGCGTAGTCGTTTTCGAAAAAAAATTCCGTGTCCCTTTGATTTACTCGATTACCCAGATCGCATTTGGTTGTGTCTAGAATTAATATCCACCAGTGAAATACTTTATTCCCGATATTTGTACAGCTCCATTTCCGAATCGCGAAAACTATCGCAACAAATTCGCGAGCCTATCAGTGACACGATAACAATTAACGAGACACGATGAAAATGCTATCGAGCAAAATAATATAATTAAATTTTTTCCTTAATAAAGGTTAATATCGGCTTTCACGAAAGTAAATCGCAAAATTTTCATTAATTTTCAGTAATTACGTTCCTTTGATGTCGTGTCTCGAAAAATAAAATTCGAAAACAAAAATAAATCTAGGAGAAATATGAGAAAGAACACAAAGGAATAAGAAACAGGATACCTCTGTAAACCAGTGGCTTTTTGAATACGAGTATAAATGCGAGATTTCCCGCGTCAGTTTTTACAACCACGCGAAATCCGCCGGGCTCGATTTTTTTTCCTCCAACAGAAGGATTTTGAAATCCTTATTAAATACACCCCGAGTCGTGATAAATAACAAAACAGAAATTCCTACCGCGAGGAGCCCAGTGGTCGCTTGCAAAGGTCTGGGAGATTTAGCGTCCCGCCATTTTTATAGTTCCCCGGATAGGAGTAACGCGTCCTGGTTATTAAATAAATTACGGTAAAACTGAATAGGTTTTTCGCTGTGACGAGGAACAATGTGAAACGAGCTCGTTGCATCTGCTTTCCGTTTCGAATCTCGAAGATATTCTCTGCTTTCCTTCCTTTTCTCGAAATTATTTAGAGAAAGTTATTTCTCGCATTGTTTTCGAAGCGAGGCTCGAAATTTCGTTTTGAAAATATAGAGAAGTGAAAAATATCCGTGGATTTGTTTGTGCAATCGTCTCAGTCGCTTTTCTATTTTTATCCGGGAAAATAGAACCGAATAATATATTTCAGGTTATTCATCAGGGTATTTACCTATCTTAAATATATTCTAAATATTTTTTAAACGATTTATTTTCATTAATTCATTTCTCGGTTGTGATCCATTACAATATATATAAAAGTAAGTATTAATGGTTCAAAAAATAATTGACAGTAAGAAGTAAGAGAATGTTAAACCGAGGAATTATTGTACGTTATTATATTGGCAATCATCTGTCATTAAAAGTATGACAGGTTGCTTAATCTATTTCTCTATATGACTCTTAAATCTGATTTTCTAAGACCTTCAATAATCTTCGAAAAATAATTATTTAATAAAGAACTGTTCCTTAATTATTAAAATCGCCATTGAATCGAATCTTTCGATAATTAAAATTGTTATTCGATTGATAAAACGTTTAGAGATTAACTTTCCTGTCAATATGTTATAGACACGATACAAAACTAATTAGGTATATTAAATTTTATATTCTCAAACGACTTAAATTAAATTGATTTATAATGGTATAATAAAAATACTTTAATTCTACAAGCTTATCTCACATCATAAATTCAATTACTACCCCATGTCTACTGTTACCATTTTAAATTCATATTGTAACCAGATCGTGTGGAACCAGAAAAGGATTGAATGTTGGATCGTTATCAGGCGAGCACGCATTTTCACCTGTTCTTTGTTACCGAAATTTCAATTAATTCGAACATTCTTCCCGTCGAAATTAGGATAAATCACGATCAATAGGCAGCACGAAATATTGTCCGCGTTAAACGTTAATTGACTCGGAAGCTCCGATTACGCCTCGTTGTTAGTTCGATAATAATTATCTCTAGAATAACCCGGGTTCGCGATATTAACGGAAGCAATTAGCTTTGTGAATTTGAACACGAGAATGGCTGAAATACACCTCGAGCTTCTATCGTTCGCCATCGATGCGTCTAGTAGGCTCATTTCGGATATTGAAAAACGCGATTCGTTACGCGCAGGAGTTTCAAAGAAATTGGAAAATTTCTGCCTCGAGTTGACACTGATGCTCATGTCGGATAAATTCTCGAAATAGCACGGAGGACGTTTGTACCATCGAAATCAATTTTTCCACGGCTCTATTAATCGTGTCGTTTCGGCAGAATTGTCTTGACAGGCATAAATCGAGTTTAGCGACGGTGTTTCGAGTTTGCTGGCATTATTAGGGGTGTCGCGTGAATAGAGTTGTCGTTAGAGGAAATTTGAAATCGTTTATCCGCGGTTAATTGGTTGGTAAATTTGGTTACCAGAATTTAGATGAACCCGGATTGTTTGAAATTTTGGCAATTGACGAGGATAGGTCGTGGTAATTTATTCTTGCCGAGGATACCGGTCTATTATTTCAAGCGTCGCAATGTTTCAAAATTCCTGTCACATTCCAAATCGCAAAACGCGTATGATACTTCCGAATATGTCTCCTATATTTCGGATATCAGAGAATTCACGAGACTCGGAAAAATCAATTACGTTTTAAATATCAAAATATTTCGGATAGCCCGAAAAATCTATCGTACGTTAATTTCCAAAATATCCATTAAACTTCCAATATTAAATATATAGAATATTCTTAAATCTCTTAAATATATATCAGGTACTTCGCAGTGTCTAGTATACTTTGAACACAAAATATCGAGTACACTTTGATACTCCAAGACATCTATCGAACATCAAGCACCAAAATGTACACACCACTAGAAAACATCCGTGATCCAATAAATAAAATCCACTCGCCACTTCACACGTAAAACATAAAACAATTCCACCTAACCCCAATATCCCCTATCTCCAGAAAAAAAAAGAAATAGAAAGAACTGTCACTGTCAAAAATTTGCAAATCCAAATATCAATACATCCATCATACACGAAACCTTTAATTCCAATACATCCATGATCCAACAAATACATCCTACACAAATACATCACTTCGCGTACAATACTTTCAA